>OX352291.1:42503975-43103975 GCA_947086415.1 Pammene aurita
TCTAATCTGTATGCATGTCAATAGTTAAAGAAGCCTCAAAACATATACCTATAGGTACAAAACTTTAAGTACCAGTCTTTGTACTACGTCCCCCTAGTAGCCGCCCTTCGCGAGGGGTCTGGATGACAAGTGACCCCTCCATAACACGTGTTTGCATTCAAATTTTCAATTAGGTACTTACATTTTAATTCACTGAAATTCAGGATACTTTTGTGCCAAGTGCTTCTTCTTACCCAATACGCCTGTGTTTGCTTTCATTTCATACATAGTGTTACTAAAAACAGGGAAAGATAGAAAAATATTTCAGTTCTCATATCAACAAATTTACCAAAGACTAAAACAATTTTGAATAACTGAATATTTATTGTTAAATTAAGACTAATTAGATATATGATAAGATATGATACTAACCTAGCAATAATCCTAAAAACATTCCTAATTAATGAAAGTAGCAGGAGTGCTAGAGACAATGGAAATGTGCTAAAGTACCTATTCGTATTTATAGGACAAGGAATTTAATACAGAGGCAAAGGTAAGTAAGTATACCTATTTTATGTACCTCTAAATTGAATTCCTTGACTTTTTTTTCATTGTCTTATCGACCTTATCGTATCATATCAAAAACGTGGAAATAATATTTTTTATTGAGTAAAAATAAAACTTACCATTACATTTATTCACATTTTATTAGCTATTACCAGTTACTGTCGGAAAGTACTTGACAAATATATGAATTCACGATCGTGCGAGATTTACTACTTTAGGTACTTTATTAACTTAATTACTTACCTATAATAAAACCTTTATGGCTCCCTACAGTCCCTACATCATACTCCACGTATGGGTACGCTAGCTATGCGTTACTTTACTAATACAGGGAGCAAACGATATTGCGGTCTCGTTCTGTCGTATAGCTGAATCCTGTATAGTCTGCAGCTGTATAGATACACTTTTTGTACAACCTTAGTGCCTTTATTAAGCTTAATGAGGCACTACGTTTACTTACATAAACTTACTAACCGATATAATACACTCTAAATTTGAAAAAGCTATAAATAAGTACCTAAAGAAATGATTTAATGAAATTTTATCCAGTGCACAAATATTATTATTTATCGCTAATACAAACAAGAGACATCGTAATACGGAAATACAATTAGGCATCTCTACTTAACACAAAACGCTTAGTCAAGTAAACAATAGTTACCCTGATGAGGTGACGCACATCGACTTATTTCATTGCGTTGCAGAATCATCAGCATTATTAAATAATTTCTAGATTAGTAAAAAAACATCTAGATTTTAGAAGTTGAAACAAAATTAAAAATAAGTAGGTAGCCCTAGTAAAAATGTACAAAACCTACACGCAGTAATGTATAAGCCTAATCGCAGTAACGATGTCACCGGCAGGAATCCTCATGACTCACATTGGCAAACATATTAGACGGGCAATATAATTCCAATATCGAATTTCCTAACATCACGCGAGTTGTTCGTAGTTTGGCAACTATGTAATCAATATCGTGTATTACCTAGATATTGCAAATCTGTACAATACATACCCACCACCCACCTAACACCGTATTTGCAGTCGTTAAAGAGGTGGTCTGGGTGGTTTACTTGCAAGTCTAGATTAGATGTACCAATAGGTACAATAAAATAGGTATAATAGGTAATAAGGGAACTTTTCACACCACCTGCTCGACAATGCCAAATTATATATCATGCAAACCTCACCGAAAGCAAATCATTATAGCCCTTGGCTTTAGCCGGGTTATAATGTTGTACTAAATCTCATTATAACCCGCTGGTTAATAATGTGAATCCACTTCCCATAGCTCTTATTGTTATGTGCTTAAAGTCTAATTTCGTAAAGTCCGCACGGTGCACAGCCCCGCGACGCCAGCCGGGGCCCGCGCCGCCGCGTCGAGCTGATTTGAAAATCGAATTTTATTCGGAAAATCGTGCTGGCCACCTCAATTTTAAATACCTAAAACAAATGCCGCGAGTGTCATAAGACGCTGCAGTCATAAAGCTCTATAAATGGAGTACGCTTCGCCTCATCTTTCCAAACAAAAAAGTCTGCCAAAATCTGAGGGGGGCGAGGTAGCACGCATGTGAAGTTTTCAAGCCAAAGGTACATCATTGTCGGTTGTTAATACAGTTTATTTGACTTGACTTTGACTTGAAAACACCAAACATATTTGACATATTATTTTTATACTTCATAACACTAAATGGAGCAATAAATAGTCGACTGTACAAGTGTTAACATATGGTTCATTATTGGATGCAGTCTTTGCAAATGTCAAACAAAAAAGCCAAGGATCATTTTTGATTGTATTTTCAACCAAAATATAGAAGACAGCAATCCTTAAGCGCATTAAATATGGAGAAGTGTCAAACGTCAAATAGTTACTGCCCGTCAGAAAGAAAACGATTGTCTTTGAATCGATTCTGTAAACGAAGCTTGATTTTCGATTTAGGTTAAATCTTTTATTACGAAAGTAATGGTAAATAAAGTAAAACTGTACTTACATCTGAAATGGTATTTCATCTTTTTGTAAACTAGATGAAATATAACATTTTTTTACATCCAAAAACAGCGCATAAGGGCATTTTCACGGAGCTTGTTATCCATCGACAGCGATGACGAAAATGGCGTGACATCGATTATTGAAATAGTTTTTATAGATGTACTAGATTTTCCGCCAATACTTTTGACAGAGGGGAAATGATACTCAGGGCCTCTCCTGGTTTAGAACTCTCTGGCTGCAGTATACGGAGTAAAACTGCAGGTTCTATAAAAATAGAAGATAAAATTAGAATAAAATGGACTAATGTATCAAGAATCAATTTTTAGGGTTCCGTAGCCAAATGGCAAAAAACGGAACCCTTATGGATTCGTCATGTCTGTCTGTATGTCTGTCCGTCCGTATGTCACAGCCATTTTACTCGGAAACTATACGACGTATCTGAATAAAATTTACACATAAGGTGTATTTTGTATGCCGCTACTCAGTTATGTAGTTAAATTTGAAAAAAAAAAATTTAGGGGGGGCGCTCCATGTAACTAAATTTTTATTTTTTATATTTTTGACTAAATATCAACATGTGACACATAAATCGATATGTCTTTAAAAATAACACTGAGGTTTTTTGACCATTTTGTGATTAAGTGAATATTTTCTGAAATAATCGCTTCGAAAGTCAGAAAAAATGTGCCCCCCCCCCTGTAACTTTTGAACCGTAAGTCCAAAAAATATGAAAAAAATTGAGGAGATGCGCCTTATCATATACTTTCTAGGAAAAATTTTTTGAACATTATTGGTTTAGCCATTTTTGAGTTATCTCCAAAAAACTTTTTCCATAGGCATCAGATACGACCTTTTGGTATTAGTTTGGTTCTTATTCCATTGAAGGTACGGAATCCTGCTATGTGTGGTCCGACACGCACTTGGTCTGTTTTTACTTTTGATTTACTTTAATAAAAATCCGTTTCTAGTAGCCTTAGCTATTTTATTGTCTCGCAAGAGGTGAGAAAAGTAGAGTATACTCCTCGGGGATAAAGCTGTTTTTGTCACGGGCGCGCTTGAAACCCTCACTGTACTCAGGACTCAGTCTTAATTCCCTCGCTTCGCTCGGGAATTAACTCATAACCCCCTCGCTGCGCTCGGGAGTAAAATCTGGAGTCCTTCGTTACGTTCAGGATTCAATATTGCGCCCGTGACATAAAACAGTGCTTTATCCCCTTGGTGTACAATCTACTATTACAGACTTTTTCTAGACAGCGAAAATCCCATGACATGACATAGGTACCATCACCATCAGGTTCAAAATTGCATGGTCAATTTATCAATGAATTCATTCATAAATTAGCCATGCAATTCTGAACCCGATAGTACCTATTTCAGACCTGAGTTCATGCGGTGACTGTCGTTGTTTCATCACTGTTTAATAATAATAACTTCAATAAGTAATTAGTAATTACCTATCTGGAGGAAAACAATCGACGTGCACGCACGCCGTATGTATAATACTTACGTAATCAAAAGTCCTGACCTGATATTTTTATTGATTTCTCATGCCATGCCTCGTTTCTATTTGCGTTGTTATCCTTGAAATTAAATCATTTTTTCAAATAGATATATTTAACAACAACAAACCTAAACACAACAGTAAACAGCAGGTAAATTTTTTATCGCACTAAGACACTTCTTCGTCATATCGAGTATATAAAACTCATGTTGCGTAATATCATCTTTGCTATAGTAAGGATTTTTGGGGGAAATTTGTTGCGTTTGGAGTTTATCTAACTTGAGAATTCTTTTCTGACAATTCCGATTCGCAAAGTCACGGTGACTATTGATCTTTTCCTATTATTGAACATTACTTACTACAAATTGCTCAAAAATTTTAGTAGGAAGTCGTAAATTGGAAGGAACTAGCTTCGATGTGGTCATTCTAGGCCATCCAATAACGACGCGTATTGAACGACATTGCCATTAACTAAATTAATTTGAAGTATAAGTAGCCTTTGGAGAATATCTTTATAAAATTAAACATGGTGCCCGCGAAGAAAGGGAAAGATTTTATTTAGAGACTAAAATCTCCTATAAACTTTTTTTTATATTTGCCTAGTTCCTGAGTTAACAATTTACCAATTCGTTATAATCGAGAATTTTACCATAAACATTTAAGTACTTATTACTGTTCAAAAAGTCGAAAATAAAGCCCAAAATTATTTTTGGGCGGTATTGACCAAAACTCGTAAAATGTTTTTTTGTTCTCATGAGCTTAGGAATATCTAGTTATTTTTCCCCCTTTCCCCGCGGGCACCGTGTTTAATCTACATTAACAATTATTTTAATAAATATGTGCCTATTTCTTCTTAACTGTTTAACTTATGGACCAGGTTAATTCATTAATTTAATCCAATTTAAATTCACTTTGTGATGACATGTTTGTGAGTATCCTTTTTGTCGGTTTCTGTTCTCGAAAGTTTATTCATCCAAATCACTTACTTAATTAGGTTAGTTTTTTTATTAAGTTAGATAATGTACATTTTCAGGTACATAACCATTCATAACAAACTTACAGCTTGTAGCTTTTACGATGATAACTGGTACTAAAATACACTTTTTCTATTTTCTACCCATTTACTTTTTAATTTCATCTCTTTTTGATTTCATGTCTGATGTCAGATGTGTGAGTTATTATACCTACTTTAACGCTGGTTCTAATAATCTACTCGTAATATGTAGCCGTTATTCAAAATTGTGTTAAGGTTCGTTAATATTAGGCTGGTCTGCATATATGCTGAACTAGTCACAACACCTAGTTGTGTAAGTACTTTACGATCATTAGGGTGTGTTAAACGAATTTACTCCTGTTATTTGTTCTTTAATTATCTGCATAGATTGACCCTGATCGATAGATTACGTGTGTGGGTCAATGAAAGACTGGTAACACTAATGATCGGGTTAGAGCTGTGAGTAATTGAGCGTGTGACATGCATGTAGTTCAGGGTCGAGCCAGCGCAAGTGTCGGCAAGTCGGCACAGCCCGCGGGCGTGGGACATGGTTATGTTTATAATGGATATACATAACCATTATAAACAGGACATGTAGGTCACTTTGCTAATGTTTATCGATCATAGAGGGAAATGTTAGTTCTCAGTGCGTAGTGTTAGTGTGCCTTGAAAGGAAACAGTAACTTGGAAGAATCGATAAGTTTTAAGAAACATTTTTTGTTGGTTTATTTTTTTCTTGTGTTTTTGTATTTATTTCTTGATAGCATATCTAAAAAGTGGTAATATATTTATGTAAATAAAGCTGCAAAGTTCCTAAACGCGAGTCTATAAAGTCTATCCTAATATAAATAATATAAATACTTGATTGTATTTAAGTAATACTTAAAGAACTGTAGATATTGTATTTAAGTAATAGGTACCTATTGATTAAAGAACTTCTATTGTTCAGGTAAACTCCACTTCAATGTCTTCAATATTTCGTACGTGTACAATAATCCTTAAGACCTACACGGAATTTAGGATATCTCAATATATGTATAATACTTACTACATACTACCATGGTCAAGGAGTGTGTTAAATAATAACCGTCTAGAAGTTGAAGCAAAAAATCTCAAAAGGAAGTTTAATCAAATGCCATTTTTGTACAAAAAGCAAAATACTGACAGCCATTCTTTGTATGTCGTAGTCGTATTACCTACCGATCCTTTCTGTCCTATTTGAGCGTTTTGTCGTTGGGTTGGGTTTGTCCCAAATATTTCTGTGAGAGAATTCCAGCCAGCTCGTCGAAATTGCGTTGAATGTTGTGAGATTCTCCGACGTAATTTGTAGATCCCGAATTGTTTTGGTGGTTAAGTATCGTGCGAATGCGAATCTTTAGCAAGCTACGAGTGCTAAATATCATGAACTGTATAAATTTAGCACGGCTTCTATAAACATAGACATATTTGGACACAACAACATACTTTACGTGATATTTTGTATTACCCGTGGTGTTGTTTACTAAATGCCATATTAAATAATAGGGATTATATAAGTTCTTGTTTGTTCTTTTTATCGATGCATAAGATAATCTACTGATAAAATCTCACTATGACTTGAGTAGTACAAATAAAACTGTTTTTCATTCATTCGACATTTAATAATTCGAAAGAACCCCGCCTCTAATAGTTTTAACGTAAATTTATCCAAAACTATTTCACTGAAACTGTTTATGTTCAAAAACCATTTGCATAAAAGCCGTTACTAAACCAACGAAAACTAATGATCGGCACGCAGGTAGTTTGCAGGGATTAACGTCGCCATAACGACAGATAACGCGGCGGCGGCGGCGCTAAACCCGACACAATATTAGTTCAATTTAGCCTCCTACCGCGCCGCGGAGGTTACACTTGGTTTACAGCCTTACAGGCAAAACTAAAGAGAACGGCAGTTTGATCCGCAGTTTTTAAGTACTGAAAAAGTTAAGGTTGCAAAAACGCGTACCTGTATACCTATCCGGTGTGCCTAAACTTACTTATACGTTATATAAATATACGTTTGGTGTAGGGATGAGTGAAGCTCCACCAACATATCGAGGCTTAAGGCACTGGTCCCACCGCGAGATAGTAAGCTATGAGCTATTGGCTATTTCAAGGGACAAAAGATAATCGCTCCCGTGTAAATAAAAGAGAGAGATATATCATCGCCGGGCGATTATAGTTCATAGCCCAGCTATGAACTATGAACTATCAATACATCTCTCTCTTTTATTTACACGGGAGCGATTATCTTTTGTCCCTTGAAATAGCCGATAGCTCATAGTTTACTCGCTCGCGGTGGGACCAGTGCCTAAGAGTCCGGTAACCTTTTTTAGGGTTCCGTAGTCAACCAGGAACCCTTATAGTTTCGCCATGGCTATCCGTCCGTCCGTCCGTCCGCGGATAATCTCAGTGACCGATAGCACTAGAAAGCTGAAATTTGGTACTAAATAATATGTATATCAATCACGCCGACAAAGTGGTAAAGTAAAAAGTGGAAAAAATGTTTTATTAGGGTACCTCCCCTATACGTAATTGAACCGTAAGTCCAAAAAATATGAAAAAATTTGAGAAGATGCGCATTATAATAAACTTTTTAGGAAAATTATTTTGAACATTATAGGTTTACCCATTTTTGATTTATTTCCAAAAAACTTCTTCCATAGGCATCAGATACGACCTACGCCATTGAAGCTACGGAACCCTCCATTTTGCGTGGTCCTACACGCACTTGGCCGGTTTTTTTTTATTTCGCTCAACTTTTTGTTACTATTTTGCAGTACCTAACGAAACTCCTATTCAGTTTGTATACGTATTTTGAAAGTACGTTTCTTCTTAAATTGTATAAGTAAGGAACGCTTTTTTATTTTCTTGTCTCATTTATAAGTAATTCACCCTAATCTAACATATGTTTCGCAATTTTTGCTTGGAGAGGTGAAAAGAGTAAGGTTTTTATTCATTAAAATTAAGTTATACTAGTACGTAAAATACATAAATACATTGGAATATGAGTCGTCTGAGGAATAAGTGAAACAGTTTTTTTCATTTTCATACATATTTTTTAAAGGCCTAAGTTTAAGAGATATTTTTGGGAAGGTATTAAAGCATTTAACAAAAATAAAAATACAGAAATAAACTGTACTTAATGCTCTTATCAGATAATGTAAAACATATTAGAGGCCATAAAAAATAATAACTAATAATAAGGCGACAAAATTGCACGAATTAACGTCCTCGCTAAACAAGCTCTGTAAGAATTCAGTTTTAGGGTATTAATTATTAATATATGTAGACCCAAAGAACTTTTCTGCAATAACAAGACTTCAAACTATCTTTTTAAATGCGATTCATGTGCGTAAATACGCACATGAATCGCAAAAATCGCTATTAATGAAAATTCATTAATAGCGATTTTTGTTTTCAAATCATTACCGGACTCTTAATTAACGTGGTCGTTAAACTTAAGTTTATGTTTTGGAAACTGTAACATACCTATTTAGAATGCCAGTCTCTTTAAAAACATTGTTAGTATAAACACATTATCTTTTCTCTATAGTTTTTCCCGCGCGCGAACAGGATGTGGTTACGCATTAAAACACCTTAAGTATAAAAACATACTTAATTGTGTGCAAATGTCAATGCGTGGTGCCTTGTACCTTGATCTTAATATGTGGACATGTGTCTTGCCTAGGCGTAGCGATCAGACCTAGAATATCTGTCGAGTGTCTGGCCTAGGTTGTAAAGCATTTGCGCGCCTAGGCCAGGCTATCCTTGCTTTCGTGTTGAAACTATTGAAAGTCATAGCCTGTAGCGTATATATGAGAGATTTGGAAGCATAGTAGATAGGGACTTATTTACTTACGTATGATCTTATTTACTTATGTATGTATTTACTTATGGGAAGTAATTAAATGATCAGCCGTTTTTAAAACTGATTCGCAAAAAAAAATAGCCATTAAATCATTTGGTCACCATACAAAAATTTTGCTGGCAATAAATAAAAATGGAGCAACAACTGTTGTTCAGCAAAAAACTCACAAACGGACAACGTTATAACCAATATTGATCTGCTTTTGTTATAATTTATCTGCTCAATAAATTGTTGAGCTGCAAAATAATTACTTGGTCAGCAAGGTTAAAAAATTGGTGGGTAGTAAAAACATGGCTGTACGCAGTTTAATTGAAAGGTATGTATATTAAAGCAACGGTATATTAAAGCAATGGTAATCTGATATAATAAAGTTGGTGGCGTTTAATTTGAAAAATCGGCAGAGTTGTAACCGGAGTGAAATTAGTACAATATTATTTTTGGATTAACTTGCCCGTTTAAGAACTAAAGCGGTCCAAAGTTGCGAATTCGGTCATAGAATTACTACAACGGACTTTAAAAATTTATAATATAATTAAATTTGGCTACAAATAAAGTGGTTTAGGTTAGGTTTGAACTGTGACCCACAACCGACCCGAACGGCTACAAATAAGAACTGTGATCCTAAGCCAACCCGAACGGCTACTAATAAAGTGGGTTAGGTTAGGTTAGAACTGTGACCCTCAACCGACCCGAACGGCTACAAATAAAGTGGGTTAGGTTAGATTAGAACTGTGACCCTCAATGGATCCGAACGGCTACAAATAAAGTGGGTTAGGTTAGGTGAGAACTGTGACCCTCAACCGACCCGAACGGCTACAAATAAAGTATGTTAGGTTAGATTAGAACAGTGACCCTCAACCGACCCGAACGGCTACAAATAAAGTGGGTTAGGTTAGGTTTGAACTGTGACCCTTAACCGACCCGAACGGCTACAAATAAGAACTGTGACCCTAAACCGACCCGAACGGCTACTAATAAAGTGGGTTAGGTTAGGTTGGAACTGTGACCCTCAACCGACCCGAACGGCTACAAATAAAGTGTGTTAGATTAGAACTGTGACCCTCAACCGACCCGAACGGCTACAAATAAAGTGGGTTAGGTTAGGTTAGAACTGTGACCCTCAACCACCCGCATGAGAAAAAAAAAATAGGATCCCTATTTTTACTTCGTTAGGTTCGTCAGTTATCTTTTACCCCATAGAGCGAAAGTAGAAGAACCGCTCTAGTTCGTAAACAGTTAAGTTTATGTAACTTTACTTGACTGAAAAGTCAAAATCAAAGGAAAGTAATTAAATGATGCCTAGAATTTTTTTGTTTAAAAAAATCAGCTGATCAGCAAAAGGTTGGTTAGGTTGGTAAGACATTTGCTGATCAACAGATTTTTTAGCGAACCAATTTTGCGAATCAGTTCAATTGTAATTCAAAATTGAATAATTCGCTTACCCACTGATTGCTTAAAGAAATCTGATTAAAGGCGGATAGCTTACTACTGCTGAAATAATTAAATTGCCAACCAAATCATTTTAGAGCAGCTCAGTATAACATTAATTGCGAACTGGTTTAGCAATACTTGCTGACCGTAAGTTGCTAACCAAGTGTGTCATTTTGCTGACCAAATATATATTTTTGCTTACCAAAATAGGAATATTCTGCAGATCGATTAAATGACACCCTTTACTTATGTATTTATTTACTTATGTATGATCAGCCTTTTATAAAATGGAACTGTACTGGTACATATCTTTGACGTCGACTGTACAAGTGATATACCACCTCTTAAACTGCAGTTAAATTTCATTAAATTTGGAACTACGACGATTAAACGAACCTTTATCCATACTAATATTATAAATGGGAAAGTGTATGTGTTTGTTTGTTTGTTTGTTTGTCCGTCTTTCACGGCAAAACGGGGCGACGAATTGACGTGATTTTTTAAGTGGCGATAGTTGAAGGGATGGAGAGTGACATAGGCTACTTTTTGTCTCTTTCTAACCCCCCCCAAATCCCTAAAATGGGGGGTGGAAGTTTGTATGGAGCATTACGCAATTTTCAAGGTAGAAAGCTAAAAATTGGTATGCGGACTTGTGTGCGGTTTATTCTGTTCCGAGTTCTCTTCTGTGTTTTAAATCAGGAAAGGGGAACCGTGTTACCCCGAATTTAACGCGAGCGAAGCCGCAGGCAAAAGCTAGTAATAAATAAAATAACCGCACTCCAAATTATATAAAAAAAGTTTAATATTTTTTAAAGAGAAAACACAGGGCCCTCTGTTTGTTGATTTTATACAAACTAATTCAGATCATTTGCCTCTGAACCATACAAAAAGTTACCTTTGAAATTTACTGCCCTTAGAGAATTCAACACGGATGGAGTAGCCATGTCTATCATTTTCTATACAAAAAAAGTCTGCTGGTTTTTGCGGGGGAGGGGAACGTCAAATGTATGGCTATTCGTACGTAACGTACAAATAGCTACGTCAGTCCATACATGTGTATGACCACTGATCATATGTTTTCGGCAGAGGGGAACGCCTGTCAATGGCGACTCCGGTTGGTTGAGTTCTCTAAGTTACTGCCTAATCAGTCATAAGGGTACGTACTGAATAACGAGCATAATTCGGATATAATTTTGATTTGGAAAAATAATAATTTTAATTGTTTATTGGGTTTTTAATCGTTGTCAACGATAGATTTCTTTGAGCATTGTGATGTTATATCTACTTAACAATTACTAGGTAATAAGTAGGAACTTACAGCAGTTGCAAATACTAAGTACGTATTTACATATACCTATATAGCATAGTTACTTTATTGGATATTTAACTCATTATTCTCTAAAAACAATCACGTTTCTGTTGTTACAGTTGTTTTTACTTGCTTTACTTTTTTTTTCAATATCGATCGATAGACAAATGCTAAAAAAGGTTAACCAAATGAACAGCTTTCGACGTCTGCCATATTTTGTTACTTGCTTATTGATCACTGGCTATTGCCAATATAAAAGAATATTGATTGGACAGTGCTCGTTTATTATTAGTCACACTTGCACAATCGAAGTGGTCTACAATCAATTAAATAACAAGTAGCAGAATGCTGATCGGATGGTTGCTAAGGCCCCAGCTTAATCTTGGTTCTAATTCAAATTAAATACTTTTACTTTTATTTTGATTCTATAACTCGTAGTAGTTTACTAGTCTTGAAGAAAATATACTAACTAGTCTTAAGGAAAATCATCAGCCCTTATTCAATATCACTCTCTAACTCACCATTATATCGTCGTCATGTCTCTATCTTGCTCATTTCGCACGCAAATTACGTCATAGCTGACAGGGCGCATTGTGTCCCCATTGAATATTCAATTCAATACAATAATAACAAACAAGTTTATATAAATAAAATATTGTGGGTTTATTGCGAGCGTAGGTATTTTCAGGCGAGTTATCCTTAAAGTGTACAAGTTTGTTTTGCATTCATGCGAAACGAGGCTGCAAAAACGGATGAACTTGGCCTTGTTTGAAAAAAAAAACCGATTATCAACCATAAAAGTTGTTTGTATCTCTAAAGGTAGTTCGGCTTTTCATTCCAGTTATTATTTAACTACTTAATTTAGAGATAATTAAGCAACTAAAAATAAATAAATAAAACCTTGTAGCGGAATATTAATATTATAATATAATTACTCGGAAAGTGACCACGATTAGCTGAATAATGATAATTTATTAGGTGTGCATTTTTGTGCTTATTTGGGGTTCGTTTTTTGGTAAAGTCCTGTTTAATGTGTGTACATCTCATGTCCTGATTTCCACAAAGATGGAGTTTATTCGAGTGTTTTATAACTTATAACACATCTGCGCGGTCGTGTTTTTTGAATTACGAGTGAGGCAATGAATGCTAGTTAAATTCCCGCTTAACTTTCGTAAGTCGCCGTCTTTTCTCGCCGCATCACCGTAATTGCTTTCTTCCACGTCTAACCCTCAAAACTTTATTATTTACGTTCTCAGGTTGTTATTTTACCTATCTATAATAAAGTGAATATGCATGCAATATCTTAAAGGTTATCGTAATCGTTATGGGGCACTTAAGTATATCTTAGGTTGTTTATTATCTCTGATATCTATCGACAGATATGACAGCATCTTGTCAATCTTAATTATATGTAAAAGTTAGGTTATACATGTGTTGGTAGAGTGTACGAGTAAGTAATCACTAATCAGACTTGATTATTGTTTATGGGTAACGCGATTAATCTGTTATATAATTTTAATATTTGAAGTTAATGTTTGTACCTAAACAATAAACATATAAAAGGTCTTAACAAAATTCACGAGCATATGCATGACAATGATAATTAGACGTAGAATAGAGAGGGTAGAAAATAAGTTTAGTAACGCTCGCAGCCGGCCTGTATATAGGTTAACCTAATACTTATTCAGGAACATGTACGATTAAGCTCCTAATTTCGACATATTGTGTAGTAGAATAATTTATTTCATAACTGCGGTTCTGGGCAAGTAACCTACTTATCGATCGCGGTGTTGCCTGCATTTCTAATAAATTCCTAATACTATTAGCCGGGACTATTGTGTCGAAGCTTGAAGTTCTTGTCCTTTAGTCGTACGCTAGTATACACGTGTTAGATTTGGTAATAATACTGAACGAAATAACGGAAAATTACCATTAATTTAACTGACTTTGAATGTTCGTAATGTAAATTCCCAGTTTAATTTTTACGCGTTAAGCCCCGTTTTAGGAGGGATTGGGGAAGAGCTTGTCATTAACGAATTACGCTTCCAGGGAATGTTGGAGCGAGTTATTTGTTGTGTCAATAAGGTGAATTAGGAGAATATACTGTATTACTGTGCGGCAACGCAGCGCGTTTTACGCAAACGCTGCATGGACCTACAGTGTGGTGTAGTTGTGAACTTGTTGACCTCGAGAGCCAGCCGTCACTACCTAGGCCCTGGGTGGTGGTGCTGGAGTCGGGATGGAGCGCGACTGGTGGCAGCTGACGCCGCGGCGCGAGCTGTGCGCGGTGCCCGAGTGCCTGGCCGCCGAAGACTCCAGGGTTCGTTTTCGTTTCAGACACCTCACAGTCCTCACACCTTGCTTGGCACTATTGATTAGACACACACACAAACAAACACACACGCACTATTGATATAAAGATCGAGCGCGGTGGTAAATATTATGGAGCGTTTGTTTGTTTAAGACTTTAAGTGTTGTCTCGTTTTAACGTATTATATACCTATATCTGGTAGAGTTTAATTCGAGTTCCTATGTGGTCGATATTCTATACTTTAGTTATCCACTTTATACAAAAAAGTGAAAGGAGGAGGTGAAACAAGCGATACGTTTATACGGTGTATATACGAGTAAATGTTCTATTCTATAGCCTTGTGATTAGCTTGAACAGACAGACAGTCGCCGGCGGTCGTTTAGGAACTTTAGGATAGCTTAACTCAACACAAGTACCTTATTATTTTTGCGCATTGGGAAAACCCTAAAATTGTCCTTATTTCCACCTACACCAATTTCATTTCTACAGTATCCGGATATTCAATTAAATTTTAATGTCAGAGAAAATCTATGTCAGTCCTCAAACGTCAGTCTAATCTAATTCTTTCAATCACCACTTGAACATTCAATTACAGGTCTCTTTGATATGTAGTTGTTATGATTTCGACATCTTTCGATCATTTCCAGTTGTTACACAATATACTAATCAGGTGGGCGTGGGACCGACGACTGACGCGCCGAAACAAATCAATTTGTATTAATTACGTTTCCATTTAAGCTCAATCAATTTATTTTGTGTTTAGACTGATACAAATTTCCATGACGCGCGAACACCTATTTCGAGTGAGAGGTCACCTAACGCGATTAAAGCTGCCACTCGAGTTTAGCTCTTACTCAGTCCATTTAAAGTGTTCCATGTTAATTAAGTCCACAGTACATGAGGTATTATGGTATGACGACCTCTTCGACCAATTGGTTGTGACGTCACAGCCGCGCCTCCGGCAACGTGTGGTTTTGATTTCAGGCTCTACGTTAAAATGTTAGATCCCTAATTGTAACGTTAACACTTAACGTAGGTATATGTTTGTTAGTGGAGTTGGCACGCTTTAAGTTCATATTCAGCTTAACGATAGAGAAACTAGAAAGAAAAACCGGCCAAGAGCATGTCGGGCCATGCTCAGTGTAGGGTTCCGTAGTTGGCATCCATTCATTAAGGGACACTTACGTCCTTTTACTATTCGTTTTTGAGTTATAACAACCGATTTTATTCAATTTAGTTTTCATTGAAAGTACTTTTAAGATTTATTTTCCTAATTTTTGGACCCACACCCACAGTTCATGGACGGCCTTTATTAAAAACTTTCGGAGCTATTATTTATGAAAATATTAGTTTTATCCAAAAATTGCTAAACAAAACCCTTACTCTTGCTCTGATTAAAACACGTACTCATACCAAATTTCAGTTTTCTAGTACTAACCATCACTGAGCAAAGCCGCGGACAGACGGACGGTCAGACGGACGTGGCGAAATTATATGTACCTAAGGGTTTTTAGTTGACTACGGAACCCTAAAAGTAACATTGGTAACAGAGTTGTTTAAAAATGCGAATAAATTATTGGAAGCCAAGCTAAGCCCCGCGCCTTTTGATCGAAAATAAATTGCGTCATTACTGAATCATAGCTATTTTTGCTTTAAGGTCTGTAAATTAAAGACTTCAATTTACCAACCTCAACTTCCATTGGAAGTTAAACATAAAAATCATAAGTGATGGTAAAAGCAAATTGATTTTGTAAACCTATTAGATAACTAAGTTTGGTAGAGTTGGATTAAGGGTTAAGTAATTTTTATTTATTATTCAAATTAACTCTAACAGAGAACTTTAGAATGAGTCTAACTAGGTAAGGAGTGGTCCGGGAAAAAAGTAGCCGGGCCTTTTCAGATTTATCTTTTTATTTTGTGCCGATTTAGAAGCAGTGTTTATATTTAAATAATCTGTAGACACAATCATACAAAACATAAATACAATCATATTTAAATGAAACAGCGTTTTGAAGTTTTCGCCTTTTGTATTCCATCATACACATAGTTTTTTGAACAGCGTCTTCTGACAGAATTTTTGAGGTGTTTCTCAAAAACATATTTTTTCTTATAGTTTGGTTTGATGAGCTATTTTATACCTTAATAAATTGTCTTTCTTCAATAGTAAATTCTGGCTTCATTTTAAGTTAGTTACAGTAATTTTTAATTATCCCATAGAAAAATCTTTGTCAGAGGTTAGATTAGAGTGGCTTCCTGACTATCCTAGCTAAAATACAGTTAATTAATGTAGCTTCTTGGTAAGATGAAATTCTGAAAAGCATAAAACGGGTTGTGAAAATGGAAATGCAATTATGGCATTGTAGCGGATGTCGATTAAAGATTGTCAAATTATGTTGTTCAAAAAGTTATAAAGTATGTTAAATTAAAAACGCGAAAACTTATATATGCTCACATATTATGATTGTATTTTTATTTATTAGTATTGTATCTACGGATTAATAAAATACATATACGGCTTCAAAATTAGCACTATATTAAAAAATACACAAGATTGTACACGGCTACTTTATTTCAGGACCACTCCTTACATGTATTTTTATTTATTATTTATTGTATGGAAAACCAACAGCACAAAATATGTATAGAAATACAATAAAACTAGAAAGCCAATTACAGGTTCTCACTTATAGAACTAGAATGCTTACAAAAAGAAGTTACAGCCCAACTTAAACACATACAAGTACCAATAACCACAAGTTAATAGAAAATTGCACGTAGAACCGATGGCCGTTGGGGCGGAAAGGTGGCGACCACGAACCGGAAGGTGCAGCGTCGGTAGACCCCCCACAAAGTGGACTGATGACCTGGAAAGGTCGCGGGAGTCCGCTGGATGCGGGTGGCGCAGGACCGGTCATTGTGGTACTCTTTGGGGGAGGCCTATGTTCAGCAGTGGACGTCTTTCGGCTGATATGATGATGATGATGATGAATAGAAAATACAAAACTCTAAAAATAACTATGAAATTTACTAATTCAATTAATATCCTAATAAACTGCACCCGCACCTGCACCGGGAGTGCTGCCCATCAACGACTTAATCAATTTAGCCCTTATTGTTGGTAAATATGCTGTCATTAAATATATCAAAATCAATGTTTAATAGAACTTTGTTTAAACTCGTGCTTGCCCTGCACAGGAAACAGTTTTTCCTATATTTTGCAGAAGCTTAATTGATACGTGCCAATGGGACGAAAATGTCTAAATCTCCTATTAGGAATATTAAAAGATATTTTATTAAGTAGATTAGGACAATCAACTTTGCCTTGAATAATGTTTAATAGATACACTATGTCAGTAATAAGACGGCGCTTATGAAGTGGTATTAGATGGTGTTTTTTACACAAATTGAAATAATTTGCAGAATTATAATTTACACGAATTTTATAGCAAAGAAATTTGACAAATTTCATTTGTAACAACATTTGTAACATTTCAAACAACATTGTACACATTATTTACAAAATTGTACTATGCCTGTTATCCACCGTAAGTAGACTTCCGTTGCCGCGTGTAGTGGACCTACAATTTTACGGTAACCGGTCAAAGTCCCGCCGTGACACGCGAACAGGCGATAGTGGAAATTGACGTGATTTTATTCACACTTTACCAAAACAAATGTAACTTCTGAATTCCGTAATGCCAAAAACGGACTCTACGTCCATGAGTTAAGCACCGCGTAGACTGCATAGTTAATTGTGTGGGCTGGATCAAGAGTGTTGAAGGTCGGCATCGGTCACCTTCACCGCACAGGCCGCACAGCTGACTGTTATCAAACGGTGCGAACCAGTTTCCGGGGTCACTTATACACACATTCTCATTTTTTCTTCATTCACTTGTCATCATAAACGTCGTCTCAGGTTTATCATTTCGTCGCGTGATTAGAGATTTATATAAAGACCTAGACGTTTTGCAGGCGACCTTCATAAATGACACCTAAGAAATATAACGTTTAACGACCAGGTCACGACTTTTTGCTATAGATAACTAATCTAACGTTATTGTTATTACTATTAGTAGAAAGGGAGGAATATGTTGTGTAACGCGGCGTAAGCGTAACTGGGCAAAAATCTTATAACACAAAAGTTTTAAGATGAGTAAAGTAAACAAACAGACGGAGTTTAATTTCTAATGATATTAAAATATCGACGGTAATACGAGCTTGTTCATCAGTTCATTGCGTATGGAATATGGATGACACTGGAAGTACATATTGATGAGGTGTGCAGGCCGGCCGTTCAAAGGTTTCCTCATTGCACATTATTTCAGTGTTAGCACACAATATGACGGACATTGTTACGTAATTGACACTAAAGTGCAGAATTTGTTTAAAATAACTTTACAACAAGTACTTTTAATGCAGTATACCTTCTTAAATTGATTTTTACATCATCGTTAAATGTATCTTTATTTTAATTTATGGGTAATAAGTTGGAGAATATCTATACTTAGGCAATTGTCATTTGTAGTGTCCCGCTATCGAGACACTCCTGGTGAATGCAAAACTGACTCAAACTGCAGGTGCAGATAGTGTCTATCTGTATGTAGTTGTAATACGGAAGTGGCCGCTTACTTCGACTACAAATAGATGTATCTCGTCTCATGTAATTTCCTTATTCTTTCTCTGAAATGTCGCACAGATAATCAATTGTGTGACATTACTATTTCTAGCTTTATAATGTTTAAGAGTTATGATAGGACCTAAGTAGGAACTCGTAAATTACTTCAATCATCATTATCAAATGTGATTAGAATAGTGTTTTTGTGATTGTACTCTCGGCTTAATTATAATTTGCACAATGTTAAACAAACTTATAGACCCCTAAATGTACAGCCTTGTAAGTAATTGACAGATTGTGACAAGGAAGTATATGACTCACTGTAGTCATAGTGACTGGTACCTCTACGTTGTAAAATGACGGTGAAAAATGGCATTGAAATTAAATGAATTAAGAAAATTACTAGATACAAGAGGAATTTCTGACTTTTATCTACATTCGACATGTTGTTTGCCAACAATCGACCGCTTGGTCTTTTGTTTCCGAACTTCCACTTGAGAGGCATTGTGTTTCGTCGCACAGCAGTTGATAGATCCGTACATAACTGAAGGCATACTCGTAAGTCGTAATCGCAGTATCTTGACAAGTGGCGAGGCGAAGCTTTTTGAAATTCGAGAATCGTGAAGCACCTAATTATAGTAATTATAATGCATAGTCGGTTACTCGTATCGTAACTGCTGAATAATTATTACTTAGTATTATGTATTATTTAGTTGTTCGTGTTCGTCAAAACATTATCCATATTTGGACGCGTCTATAAATTTTATATTCGCCACATATTTGCCAGCAAAAGCATGAATAAATAAAACGGTATTTCCAATTTTCCACAGGGCTTGGCCTTCACGATCGAGGAGCGGCAGATGCTGGGCATCCACGGGCTGCTGCCGGCGAGGGTCAAGAGTCAGGAGGAGCAGGTGCAGCTCTGCAAGCTCTCCATCGACCGCTATGAGGAGCCACTGAACAAGTACATCTACCTTATGGGGCTGTTGGTGAGTAGCAACAATGCATATGATTTTTTTACTTAACCTGTCCTCTCTTACGTTGAAATCCAATTCAAGACATCATCATCCTCCTAGCGTTTGTTACGGTACTTTGTTTACTTAAGCCTAGGGTCCGCTCAGGAACCCGATTGTCAGAAATCGATTGTCATCTGATGCCTGTATATCCTGTAACTGTGACCGTGACTGTCATCTGTACGTATCTGATTTGAATTCAGATCTTTGAAACATCACGGTATCATAAGTATCATAACAGTCCTTTACTCAAAATCTAAGGTCAAAATCGTCAACAATTCGATCTGAGCTATCATTTATTCTTAGCCCTTCCTATAACCAAAAACTGTTGTACCTAACCAATCTAATCATAGAATATATCATATTATTATTTATATATTTTTTTGTCACTGATCTAGTGATGGGTGGTTTAAAGAATGTATTAAATACTAGCTTTTGCCCGCGGCTTCGCTCGCGTTAAATTCGGGATAACACGGTTCCCCTTTCCTGATTGCCACCAAACTTCCACCCCCCATTTTAGGGAAGTGGGGGGTTAGAAAGAGACAAAAAGTAGCCTATGTCACTCTCCATCCCTTCAACTCTCTCCACTTAAAAAATCACGTCACTTCGTCGCCCCGTTTTGCCGTGAAAGACGGACAAACAAACAAACAAACACACACATACACTTAAACGGCCTCCTAGCCTAGTTGGTAGTGACCCTGCCTATGAAGCAGGAGGTCCCGGGTTCGAATCCTGGTCAGGGCATTTATTTGTGTGTTTATCACAGATATTTGTTCCTGAGTTATGGATGTTTTCTATGTATTTAAGTATTTATCTATATCTATCTATTATATATATCGTCGTCTAGTACCCACAACACAAGCCTTATTGAGCTTACTGTGGGACTAGGTTGATTTGTGTAAAATTGTTCCATAATAATAAAAAAAAAAAAATATTATAATATATTTCCCATTTATAATATTAGTATGGATATGGATAGGTAAATAGGTAGGTATAAGTATGTAACTAGTATTGATAGTGCTGATTGTGCGCATTCTGCAGGACCGCAACGAGCACCTGTTCTATCGCTTCATCGGCGAGAACGTGGCGGAGATGATGCCCATCGTGTACACACCCACCGTGGGGCTGGCCTGCCAGAAGTACGGGCTCATCTACCGCCGCCCGCGCGGCCTCTTCATCACCATCCACGACAAGGGACACGTCTACGACATCCTCAAGAACTGGTTAGTGTTGGGTGTTCTCAAAGTTACCACTTATGCCTACGGATTGGCCATAACAGGACTGATATACATTTTTACAATCTTATTTTTTTTCAACATTTACACCATATATCGATGAGAGACGGCTTAAATCTCAAAGCAATTTCAGTATGTTCAATGATTATGCAGATTTTTTAACTATTTGTCTAGAAAAAATTGAAGTATAAACTTCAATTTTTTATATCGAGAATTTCTTAGAATCCAGGGAAAAATTGAAAAGTTGATTAGATTAGGTATATTACTGAGGCCTAAGAAATATTTAAGTATAGGTTAACAGTACTTAGTGGTACTTAAATTAATTTAATGTTACTTAAGTACTTAATATTATTTAAGCTCATTCATATTTTTATTAGTAAAAATGAGTTAAGTACTTTTTTGAATAACATTGGAACCTCCATTTTTATAGGCCTGAGACAGACGTCCGTGCGATCGTGGTGACGGACGGCGAGCGTATCCTGGGCCTGGGCGACCTGGGCGCGTGCGGCATGGGCATCCCCGTGGGCAAACTGTCCCTCTACACTGCACTCGCTGGCATCAAGCCGCACCAGTGCCTGCCCATCACGCTGGGTTAGTATAAACCATATCGTACACTATACGCATCTGGGGCCTGGGCGACTAGGGCGCGTGCGGCATGGGCATCCCCGTGGCCAAGCTGTCTACACTGTGCTCGTTGGCATCAAGCCGCACCAGTGCCTGCCCATCACGCTGGGTTAGTAACCATAACGGATTTTAGGTCAATGCGTGCGGGTGCCAACATAAGCAAACTAACTGGGTGTCTGGGTTTTAACTTTGGGTTACCAACTTACCATGTGCCCATGTTTTTTTTTATTACACGACGGTGGCAAACAAGCATACGGCCCGCCTGATGGGTAAGCACTTACCGTAGCATATGAACACCTGTAACCGCAGAGGATTCACATACGCGTTGCCTACCCTTTAAGAACACTCCTTTTTTTGAAAAAACCAAGCTTTTTTGTTCCTAGGTTTGTTGGGCAGGGCACCGCTTTATAGGTACCTATGTTTTATATGAATAGACTGAAGATGCACAAACTTTAATCAATTGTTATTGACGTCTATTTTCCAATTTGTTTCAACGACGGCGGGCGTCATTCGTTATTGCACCAATAAAATTGAACTACTTACTTACTTACAAAGCTAAACTTCCTCATTCGTGTTTTGCGTCAATATTCAACGCGGTAGTTTAGTAAATGTTTAATAAAGGAGGCAATAATTGTCGATGCAATGCAGAACGCGAAATATTATTTTGCCTTCGCAAATATTCGCAATCACGTCATAATTATCTGTGTGAATGTGTACTTCTTGTAAATTAATGCTGATAGGTCGCTTTTGTGTTTATGATAAAATCGTTCTATGCAAATATTTTATTATTTGCATTTGAAAACGAAAACATTGGTCACGGACATATTACGGTTCGCGTTTTAAAGGCCGCGCTGAATCAGCAGGCGTTACTAATGATGTTCTGATTACTTGTGTCGAGAATAAAGATGTTTTCAGTTTCTTTCACTCTATGTAGATGGTTTACCCAATTAAACCACACACCTTCAACATATTTTATTTCATTAGTTACGAATAAATTTCAAAGCCACAATTTCATTTAAGGATGCAGGTTAATGAAAATTAAAGATGCTACTTCATTCCTTCGAACTCATAAAAGTATGTACCTAATCCCATTCGGACCTTCATCCAGAAGAGTAAAAGATCCAAAGTCAGACAACATCATACAAACAAAAAAGAACCGACTTCACTTATCCTCCACCTTTCCATTAGCAAATGCTCGAGCTGCTGTAAAAAAATACTTAAATCACTATAGGTGTGCGCCTCTATAATAGTTAAAGAGTTCCCTCGATTTCCCCAGGATCCCATCATCAGATCCTGGTTACAATAGGACGAACTGTAAAGAGTATACTCTTTCGTACAAAAAAAGAATTTTCCAAATCGATCCAGCCGTCTTCGAATAATCGGTGAACATACATAAAAAAAATAGTAAAAACAAAGATCCCGACGAATTGATAACCTCCTCCTTCGAAATCTTGAAGTCGATTGAGAACAAAGATGCCGACGAATTGATAACCTCGTCCTTCGAAATCTTGAAGTCGGTTGATAATACAATATATCTCCAGACGTGGGCACGAACACCCAATCGCTGCTGGACGACCCGTTGTACATCGGTCTACGGCACAAGCGCGTCCGCGGCGCGACCTACGACGAGTTCATCGACGAGTTCATGTGCGCCGTGGTGCGTCGGTTCGGACAGAACTGCCTCATTCAGTTTGAAGACTTCGCTAACGCCAACGCTTTCAGGCTGCTTGAGAAGTACCGCGGCAAGTGAGTAGAATTTGTGTGGTTCAAAAGTACTTTAGTGGGGCCACGTATGAGTTCACGTGCGCGTGAGTGCGCCGCTTCGGGATTCGCTTTCTGGATTTGTGTTGTTGTAGAGTGGAACGGTATTAGTAGATAAATTGAAAAATCTGAGTTATGTTAAGGTTAGACTGTTCGTACAATAGATACTTTGATAGGTAGGTAAATAGAGCGCTTTAGTGTTTAAATCATGTTTAAAGTGTGCTATCTCTATAGATAAAATGGATGTTAAATGCTTTATCTAGCCACTGATTAGTATCAAGTACCTACTATACTAAAGCATTGCTATTAGCTGGTACGGCCTTGTTGAACGTATGGTCAAGGTTTGCCAATCAATAAGCGTCTATAAGCATCCATCGTCTTTCCACCGTCATAGTTTATAAAAATCTATTAAGACGGTAAACAAACTTTAATAAACAATTACGAATAAGTATGTACATACATATGTGTGTATGTGTCAGTGCAGGGAAAAAGGTCGCATTTTTTGTCGATATGCAGTTATAAGCACTACCTAATAAACCTAAACCTTCCTAAACTACACAATATACCTACGCTATCTATTAGTGAAAGAATAAAGTGTCCATGTAAACCGACAAAGTGGACCCTTTAACTAAACTCTTCCACATAACTTTTCGTAATAATACCTAATGGAGAACATGCGTGCAAAAATATTTAATTGAATTTGTTCAATAAACACGTTCAACAACCCCAAATTAATATAAATAAGTGGAAATCCGTAATCATTTTTAACAGTTTTTTAAAGATATTGCGGTTTAAAAACGTAAAATTTTAGGCATTTTTTTAATACCTCTAATGTATTTTCGAAACCTCAGTTCGATTACTTATGTTTTAACAAGAAAAAAAATGTATGACAACTATATAGCTAAACGCATTTTTTCGTGCCTAAAATTACAAAAATCTCCCAAAAACTTGTTCCTTCCAAACAGTTTTCTGCAACTTTGAAGTCGGTGACGTCACAAACCTCACACTTTTTGTATGGGGCGTTTTGACGCGCGGCGCAGACGCCTAACGTATTTTCACATTTTTGACGTTTCAAGCCTATCATAGATAGTAGGTTTATTAGAGACATTTGAATCTACAGGGAAATAGAATCGAATGACGTCTTCCAAAAAAATCATGCATGTTCCTAATTGCATAATTAAAGTATTTATTGATGACTGTCGTCAGGTTCTGCACGTTCAACGATGACATCCAAGGCACGGCGGCGGTGGCGGTGGCGGGGCTGCTGGCGAGCCTGCGGCTCACGGGCACCAAGCTGTCGCAGAACACCATCGTCTTCCAGGGCGCTGGCGAGGTGAGCTTCGCAGATTTCATTTCAGTACCTAAGTTGTAACTTTCAAAGGCCTCACATTTTTTTTCTCTTTAACCTTTTGAACGCTTTCTCTCTCGTGTCAAGACGTGGCCTACACGCCAATATCTCGACTAGTAAATAACGAATATAAACCTTATCTGTCAGCAGGACAATTGCTTTGACAGAGTCCGCCATAGCCACTTTAGTGGTCGTTGGCGTGGCAGGCACGACAGCACACGACCGATTTAGTGGCTCTTGGCGTTCAAAAGGTTAAAAGAAATAAATCTGTGTCTGGGCCGATTTGGGATCGCACCGGTTATTTATCTCTACTCAAACAGAGTTAGTGTTAAGACAACGAAATTTAATTTATGCTTGGCTCAAGGTATCCACTGTAATGTATCTTTAATCAGCAACCTATACCTAATATAGGTTATTAGCAAAGTTAGTTTAGTTCTCTAAATTAAAAACGCGTTTTACTTAGATTAATTAAGTGCCATCAGTGGTTCAATTTTCCCTAATAAGTACCGTTACTTAGGTAGTTCACGAACGAGTTTTGTTTTGTCTGATCCACATTTTTTCCCCCAGGCGGCACTTGGCATCGCGGAGCTGTGCGTGATGGCGATGAAGGCGGAAGGCACGAGCGACGCGGACGCGCGCGCCAAGATTTGGATGGTGGACTCCAAGGGCCTCATCGTCAAGAACAGGCCCGAAGGTGGCCTAAACCACCACAAGGAGAAATTCGCGCAGGATCGTCCCACCATCAAGACGCTTGCCGAAGTCGTTGAGACTGCCAAGCCGACTGTACTTATCGGTAAGATATTAATGCCGCCATCCTTACTAGAATACTCAACTTTGATCTGGATAGTCAACAGGGTTTCATCGTCTAAACTGACTTAACTAAGGGCGGTCTCAATCATAATAAGAAGAAGTCCGCTAAGAACACAACAAAGTGCCAAACCGGCTGCGCGAAACAGCGATGTTTTAATTTCAGCGCATCGGTAGTTTAACTTACTAGTTCTTACAACATCTTCTCAATTTCTCAGAATGAAATGTAACTTGTAATGTTTCGTTTCCAGGCGCAGCGGCGATTGGCGGAGCGTTCACGCCGGCCATCCTGCAGCGTATGGGCGAGTACAACGACAAGCCGGTCATCTTCGCGCTCTCCAACCCCACCAGCAAGGCCGAGTGCACCGCCGAGGCCGCCTACTCCAACACCGGCGTAAGTTGACCATCCACTGGAACTAAGTAGATTTCACCCTATCTCGAATACCAATAAAACAATCTCAAGTGAGGTCGTCGTTATCGCTATTTGCTATGTGCGAAGTGGGAGTAACGTGAACGACCGCAGTGCATAATGTGATAAGAAATTAAACTGCAAAGGTCATAAGTTGTCACAAGAGTTTTGACTGATAAAATATAATAAAAAGCTTTTACTCATGAGTAGAAAGCTTAATTCATACAGATTAAAATATATTGTAAGTATTTAACTTAAAATCAAGATCGCGTATTTTATAGATCCTTGTAAACTTGAAGATTGTTGTCAGCCGATGATTTATGAAAAGTTGGTGGCTATTGATTGTAGTTGTCCAAGATTAAGGCATACTTATTTCGAAACCTATATTTAGTGGACTCACAAGTCTGTGCTTCAGCTGTTCTCCTCTTGAACCTTAACGTATTAGCTGTTCTCCTCCTGAACCTTAACGTATTTTCAGTTTTGAACAAAACCTTCGCGTTTTTGCTGGTATACATCTCGGTAGTTTTCCAAAATTATGTACCAGCCTTTCTGTGAATCAGAACCACGTTAATTATATATTAAAATTAAGGTAAAATATCAAGTTAATGCATTATGCAAGACTGAAGCGTCTTGAAGCCTGCATAAAAATAATTCTGGGTCTAAAGTCAACTTGAAGAGGGAGCCTGTTTTTGACGTCGTTTTTTCGAATATTTCAAGTGAATTTTGAAACTGCAACAACTATTTGCATTAAATGATATCGTAATTTTATCACTGTTCAATAGGCTGATTAATTAACCATATGTTGTTGTTGCTGTATGATAGTAAGCAATCGCTAACAGTTCCTATTTTACCAGTCAAAACCCTAGTGCCACTAGTGACAGAACTTATGAACCGACTAAGTACAAGCCACTCATAATAATTTTAAACAAAAAAGAACCGACTTCACTAAGCATCCACCTTTTCAACACCAAATGCTCGATCTGCTGTAAAAAATACTCAAATCACCATAGGTGTGCCTATAATAGTTGAAGAGTTCCTTCGATTTCTCCAGGATCCCATCATCAGATCCTAACATGGTTACAATGGGACCAACTGTGAAGTATACGCTTTCAAACAAAAAAAGAATTTTCCAAATCGGTCCAGCCGTCTTCGAATAATCGGTGAACATACATAAAAAAAAAAAAAAAAATAGCAATAATTTTAAACAAAAAAGAACCGACTTCACTAAGCATCCACCTTTCCAACACCAAATGCTCGATCTGCTGTAAAAAATACTCAAATCACCATAGGTGTGCCTATAATAGTTGAAGAGTTCCCTCGATTTCTCCAGGATCCCATCATCAGATCCTGGCATGGTTACAATGGGACCAACTGAGAAGTATACGCTGTCAAACAAAAAAAGAATTTTCCAAATCGGTCCAGCCGTCTTCGAATAATCGGTGAACATACATAAAAAAAAAAAAAAAATAGCAAAAACAAAGATCCCGACGAATTGAAAAAAAAAAAAAAAAAAACAAGCAAATACAAAGATCCCGACGAATTGATAACCTCCTCCTTCGAAATCTTGAAGTCGGTTGATAACCTCCTCCTTCGAAATCTTGAAGTCGGTTGAAAACAAAGATTCCGACGAATTGATAACCTCCTCCTTCGAAATCTTGAAGTCGGTTGAAAAAGAAAATACAAGATTGAAGCCCTGGCCAAGAGATGGCCCCACAATCATACATACAGCGAATAACTCCGTATTTCCTTTTGTGCACAAAAAACTGCATCGTTTACTTATACCTATCACCTTGTATCGCCCCATACCTGTCACAGCAGTCATTGAATATGTCACAATCGATAACTTAAATATAATGTAAATATTTAAATATTATGTAACTTACTTTCGTAGCTGATCTCAGATTTTACAAAATTAAGTAACTATAAATAAGTTATAAATAAGATTTTCTTTTTATATAATTCTCAGTTTCCTCTTTTGAAAAGGTTTCCACGGAAGATCAGCGTTAAGATATCCCTTAACACCAAGCTGAGTGGAAACCCTTTAGTGACGCTTTATTTAAAATGATCCTGTAACAATTTGATGTTTATTTTATTTTGTATTACCAAGCGTCCTGAATAAAATGATTCTTATTCTTATTCTTATAAAAGATGGAGATAATCTTTTGCAATCATTATGGTCAAAATGATAAAATAGACCGTTTGTTGTGACTGTGAGCAGGACCGCGCGATCTTCGCGTCGGGCTCGCCGTTCCCCGAGTACCGCGCCAAGGACGGGCGCGCGCTGCGGCCGGGGCAGGGCAACAACTCCTACATCTTCCCCGGCCTCGCGCTCGGCATCCTGTGCGCCGGCCTCATCGACATCAGCGAGGACTTCATGCTGCTGGCGGCTGAGGTACGCCACTTTCATATTTGGTCGGGTTGCCGTCCTCGTGCCAACTCGTATTCTTGTTTACTCCATTCTATTTTTAACCGCTACGGTCTGATGTTTGAGACAAAGTTGCAATGTACAGTCGACGTCAAAGATATGTTGACACTTGTGTACCTTACTCCTTTGTAATAAGGTGCAAAAGTGTAAACATATCTTTGACGTCGACTGTACATTACTTACCAAGGACTGTAAAAGAAAGAAAGCCCGAAATCGCATGTATTTGTAACCCGAGCCGCAGGCGAGGGTTGTAAATATGCGATACTGCCCGTGGTGAGTACACAATTTTACGTTTCCACCTGGCCATAATGCGAGAAAAATATTTCATTTTTTTATATATTTATAATTTTGTACGTAAAACGGTAATACATTTTTTTTAATACCACGACGGTGGCAAACGAGCATACGGCCCGCCTGATGGTAAGCGGCTACCGTAGCCTATGAACGCCTGCAACTCCAGAGGTGTCACATGCGCGTTGCCGACCCTTTACAGGGAGGATTCACTGTGTTGACGGCTAAAGGAACAAGATGGTCCCTTATCGTATACTGGTCTGAGAAGACTACGTAATACGATTTCTTGCCATCCCCGGATGACCTACCCTACATTGCTTATTTATTTGTCGTATGGCTACATATCACTGGATATAGATAGGCATTTCTTCTCTGGGGTAGAAGTAGTAGGAAAGCAGATGATAAAGAAAATCCAGTGAGTGCTGCGAGGTCCAGATGGGACAGAGCAGCTGCCAAGTTTGTTAGTCTTTTAGCACCACCCAGGGATCACGTGTAGAGTTGTCTAAGGTGTTTCCTACGGACGCAGAGAGAACATTGATCCCCTCCTACCCTATACACCGTGGGCCATGTATATAACTAGACATATTTTAACAGTATATTCCTGATCATATTTAGATACTAAAATGTCCTATAAACTTTTCTGGAATACGCCTCGTAGTTTCAGAGTTAATACCAATTAAAAAAAAAACACACTTTATTATATCACAAAACGCCTTTCTAATGGCGTTGTTGTCACTATTGGACATAGTTTACACGTACTTATTGACAGATATCAAAGTGACAAGGAAAACTTTGCAGAAACTACATTTTTACAAAAAGAAATGTACCAATTTGTTTTAGGGGATAATTTTATTAATAGCATTTGCTTTTACTGTGCAATAAAACGAAAAAAATAATAATATTTTTTTGGCGAAATTGACCTAGTCACATAATATTTTTTTCCTTCTTTTGGTCTTAGAAATTCGTGGTTAAGATCTGTCGGGTTATTCCAGCCCACGGTGTATAGTGTTAGCAGATGTAATATAGCCAATGTTTTGCAGTCCTTGGCAGAGATCGTGACGGACGACGACTTGTCGCACGGCGGGCTGTACCCGCCGCTCGAGAACATCCAGGAATGCTCCGTCAAGATCGCTAAGAAGATCGTTGAGCGCGCCTACAAGACCGGTGAGTTCACTTGTATTTTATATCATATCATACCTTAACATTTGAAGGTGACGACTAAGGCAATGGATCGTAAGTACTCGTCGGATGTCATTTTTAGGGTTCCGTAGTCAACTAGGAACCCTTAGTTTTGCCATGTCCGTCTCTTAACTGCACATCGGTGGACCTTATTACAAAAGTCATAAGGTCCACCGATGCACACTGGAACCCGCCCATATATAGCTGTACTCAAAACTACAATAAGTAAAATTAAGCAAAAAAAAGTACTATTTCACATTCGTAATGTCAAGTAGTGTTTATAATAATTATTGTTTACATTATATTACAATATAAAATATTCCTATGATGACGATGACGTTACATATTCATCGATAAACATGTCAACAGCTTCCGGGTGAAATATTTTTGTATTAATAATTGGCAGAGGTCGTGTGCAGGTGATGATGGGAACTGAAGAAACCAAGAGTCTCTGTCATGTTGTCGATTCTAGAAGTTTTACGACTAAATCTCTCTCGATAGTTTTTAAAGTCCTTATTCATCGCTTCCTGGGCCTCTTCACTTAATTGCCTATAGGGATCAAGTGCTCAGATATTATTGCTTCTCCTTGAATAAGGACTTTATGAACAGTAGGTGTCATGCGACACCACGGGTACAGTTTTACATATAACTTTGCTTTGTAAGTATGTTTTGAATTTACACGTATCGATCTTGTAGCCACTGGAAATTGTTTGTAAAATTATGTAAAAGCGACGTATGAGTCCTTCATCTATTTTAGTAATTTCGGCTGATATTTCGTAGTTTTGGAAAAAAATTCGAGCCACATTACCATTATTAGTATTGCCAAAACATGGTTTTGGTTGAATTTTTATTTATTAAAGTTTTTCTTTAAACTCTTTGTGGATCCCTTTTTTGTTTTAATCAACTTTTGATTTATGCATTTTGTTAACACTCCAAGATCGTATCTCTAATTTATATGCAATGTGTAACAAAGCTTCGGAAAGTCGAATCCAAGCATGTAAAACCGATATAGCAAATGATAAATATTCTGATCTAACAGGTTTCTGTAGTACTTTGTCTAAGTAATTAAATTCACTGGAAGTAACTTCGCATAAAAAACATTTCAAAGTAGATTTAGTATCTGATAACGCGTTATAGACCTTTTGTATTTACTTTTAAATATCGTGTTGCACAATTCTCGGCGTTGAATAAAAAAATTATCACTTTTTTCATCTGAAACAGTCGAAATGTATAGAAATAACCTTAAGGTAAAAATGGTAAAATATTACGCACTAAACCATTGTTTTAGTGAGAAAAAGTTACATTTTCGCTAAAGTAAAAACGCCTGATCAAATAGTCAGAGCAAAAAATTTGGTCTGTATTCGGAAACTGGACAACATCTTTTACTTTCGAATAAATAATCCTAATAATGATCACTTTTTTAGCTATCATGCCTAAAAATTATCAAAAGATGGTGTCCATTATCGGAAATATGACCATTTTTATTAAATTACAATATAAGTTACTATTTGTCGGACTATCACAAACAAATAAGTGCTTTTAGGACTTAAAATACGTAAAACATAATCTACATACCTTGATCAAGATAAGACAATTCGGATTTTGAGTTATACCAACTACAATTACTTGAAATAACTCTATTTTGTTAATCAATACTAATTACCACTGACGTGACATACAAAATCCTAGACCTTTGACATAATGCAACTACGTAATGATAACTGATAATGAAGGTATTTTTCTGCAATGAGGTGCAATATTTCCCTGTTTATGCATATATTTCAATTTGAGTACAAAATACCCACAATTGCAAAGTTGAGTTTTGAGCACTGCGATGTATGGGCGGGTTCCAGTGTGCGATGGGCAGTTAACAGTGTGGGTGATGGTACTAGAAAGGTGAAATTTGGTTTGAGTGCGTGTATTAATCACCGCCAACAAAACTGTAGAATACTAAAAAAAAAATTTGGGTACTTCTCGTACACATGAAGTAGGGGGTTTTCGTATCAACCCTATCGTGTGGGGTATCATTGGATAGGTCTTTCAAAAAAGGGGTCACCAAAAACTACTTTTTAAATGCTCTTTAGTTTCGGAAATAATGGCTTCAAAAATACAAATAAATGTCCCACCCCCCTCTAACTTTTGAACTATGAGTAGGATAAAATTGGGACAATTTATGAAATTGGGGCCTACTTTAAATGAAAACTATATTTAATAAAATAGGTTGAGCCGTTTTTGAGCTATCGCAAAGTTTTCATTTTATAGTAAAAGGACTTAAGTACTGCATGAGCTTTTGACTGGGTGTATTGTGACGGGCTGGCAACTACGGAACCCTACACAGGGCATGGCCCGACATACTGTTGGCCGGTTTTTATTTTATAAATATGTCGATATGATGTTTCGCTTAGGTACCTATCAAACTTTCTAGACTGCATATTTACAATAATACTTACTAATCATTACGTGTTCTAATTCCACTTCGCGTCGGCGGAGGGTCAACGTCACATCTATTTTCGGGGCGTCATGACGAATTATGTTTTGAGGACACATCTGTCGTGGCGCAAAACCGTGCCAAAAATGTCGTCAATTATAAATGGCCAAAGAAAACATACCTGTGATAATAAAATAAATTCACGCGAAGTTTTTCTATATTCATATTTCGGTGGTTCTTATTGGCATTTGGCATGCACCATCGTTCGATATAGACATTTGGAAATAGTTGCCAAATCTTGGAAATAGATTAGGTGCGTATGTAAACAGCCATAAATAAACTAAAAAGTTTCCCTGGCAGAAACGAAGTCCTTTAGTGTCCTTGACAAATCGAATAAATACCTATTACTTAGTAGGTATTTCACTTTTTTGTCGATGAAAAATAAGATAAATCTATTATCGTTATTAAGTGCAAATGAGCGACAGCCTAGTGGCGTAACTGCCCTGTGTCCGAAGTGTGTGTGTGAAGAGTATAACTATGATTATAGGTACCCTCAGTGCCAACAGAGATGAAATTGGGAAACCAACTTGTTCAATTACATTGTTGTAGAGGCTTGAAAGTAAGCTATAGGTGGATCGAGTTAGTTCGAGGGCTGACCCGCCAGGGGAGGCCCTCGAAGATACGAGTCCACCTATAGCGCTTTCGGCCGAGATATTACATAGTGCTTTTCACGACTACTGTAAGGAAATAAAAAAAAAAACATTTCTCATAATAATATAAATGCTTTAATAGAATATTCAATTCAGTATTCCATTCCCGCCTTTTTACTTTTTTTTTCACTTTCAAGAAGCGTTTTTAGCGTAGCGTGAAAAATAACTTTTCACGCTACTGTTCGGAAAGAAATGTGACAAAAGATGGTCAAAATCCAAGCTGGAAAGTAAGCGTTTGCTGTAGCACCTGAACCACCATTAGTTGGAAAGTAAATTGTCCAGTTATGTCATTGCATCATGAAGTTAAATACAATCTGGAGGTCATACTTCGACCACAAAGTGAGGCCGAAAGAGAGAGGGTAATGTAGGGGGCTGCATCTCATTCTAAATAGAGTGACCATAGGGATAGTATGAAGATAAATATAAAATTAAATATGCTTGTCGTGTAGTAAGTATTGTCCAGAAAGAGAAGTCTCATAGTTCATATGGGAACTTATACATTCTACTGACTTAAGGAGCTGGCCACTTCAGATACGTTGACGCAATAATGAGAGCAGAGAACCCCTTTAATTAGTTTACTATTTTAAACTTATTGCTAGATCCAGGCATCTGGCAGCTATTTATCGGAGGACGTCAGAGAGACAGACCAGCAAAAAAATTCAGTTAATAGGTAAAAACTGTCGAAGCCTATCGCTAATATAATAACAAAAAAGTAAAAACATTGCGTATCGCTACGGAAAACAGAAGGTAGGCGACAAACAATACATTAACGTAACGTCATTTTGCACTTTTTCCCCCAACAGAAACTCCTGAAAATGATATAATCTTATTAATTACATGATACTGCACTGCATCAAACCTAGAACTGTAAGATATTTATTCCTTACAACTCGTTTGCATAACACCGATGAACAATTGCCAGATGTCCGCGTCTTAAAATAGGGGATAGTTAGTGTAGCAAACTAAAACTAAGTAAGTACAGGGGGTTCGTGGCTCTCACTATTGCGTCATATCTGATGTGGACAGTTCTCCGACTTTAATATACTTATAGGTAAATAAAGAAAACATCAATAACATCAAACAGCTCAATGGTTGACTGGAAGAGATCTCTTCCATGTACAAATATTGTATATTCTTCCTGTTGTATTTTTCTTTGTTGTACAATAAAGTATATTTTAACGGCCTCCTAGCCTAGTCGGTAGTGACCCTACCTATGAAGCAGGAGGTCCCGGGTTCGAACCCTGGTCAGGGCATTTATTTGTGTGTTTATCACGGATATTTGTTCCTGAGTTATGGATGTTTTCTATGTATTTAAGTATTTATATGTACCTATATATCTATTACATATATCGTCGTCTAGTACCCACAACACAAGCCTTATTGAGCTTACTGTGGGACTAGGTTGATTGTCCCATAATATTTATTTAATATTTATTTATATATTTATTATACTGCCACTACTACAATTTTTTTGTATGGCCTTGTGCCATTTTAGGACCCTTTCGAAAGGGCCTAAAAAGACCCGCAGGCCACTCCTGTCCTGTGTAAGTAATACTTAGGAACAGACCATGTACTTATGTACATTTCTGTAAAAACAACAAAACCGACCCGCAGCTTGCCGACATCATAGTCACCCTATTGTTTGACAATCTTAACTTGTTGTTAAATCGTAAAATTGAATGATTGTGGATTACCGGTGAAAGGAAAGTCTACTTTATTGTAAAGTCTCACCCCTGCACCCTTTTACGCAACATATCTTGACCATTTTTACTTAAAAATGTTGTTACGAAATGTTGAGCTGAGCGGCGTCATTTGAAATAATATCAGTGACATATTATGTCAGTGATGGGACTGATGGGATGGGGATACCAGACCGTATTTTAAATATTACAAAACTTACTACTGTCTGCAATATTAATTGCAATTCTTTAAGTAATTTAATGAATGAATAATATTTACGTCGTAAAAAATTCAAAGAAGCTAAAAGGGAACAAAGTATTAATTCAAATCTTGCAATAAATTATTATAAGTAGAAAGTAACTTCTAGTGTGTTACTAAAATAAATGTAGATAAATAAAACCACATTGGTAAGTTTCATAAGTTGGCAGCATTGTGCGAGTGAGACACCGCCCCCTACATTATGCTCTCTATCGGACCGTTTTTATTACTTTTTACTAGTGACCTATGAACGACTGTTTTGCTCGGTAATAAGGTTCAACTGTGGTTAGGGAAATATAGTAAAAGTACTATCCGGATTGTCTTCTGATCCGTGCATTGCATTCATTAAAAACATTACAAGGTTTTTTTTGGCACAACTTTATGTTTCAAAAATAAAATAAGGTTGTTTATCGGGCCACCTACCTGTTTAAAAAAAAAGAAACGTCAAAACCATTTATTCACCCTCAAGGCGTTTTTACTTTTTTAGCCGTTTGTGGTTTTCTATCAAAAACGCCTCTAAGTAATGAGTCGGTTTGAAGCAAACAACAGAAAAACGCTTCTTGAAAGTGAAAAAAAAAAGTAAAAAGGCGGGAATGGAATACTGAATTGGATATTCTATTAAAGCATTTATATTATTATGACAAATGTTTTTTTTTATTTCCTCACAGTAGTCGTGAAAAGCACTATGTAATATCTCGGCCGAAAGCGCTATAGGTGGACTCGTATCTTGGAGGGCCTCCCCTGGCGGGTCGGCCCTCGAACTAACTCGATCCACCTATAGCTTACTTTCAAGCCTCTACAACAATGTACTATAGCTTCTTAGATATAATAATAATAGGCGAGTTGGCCATATGTTTAAAGTCCAGTGACACCTCTCTACCCCCAGCCCCCGCACCGGTGTTGCCCTTGAGCCATCCTTGATGTCGCTTTTTATGGGGGCCCATCTTGCGGAGGGCGAGTCACCGTCTGCCGGAAATAAAATTGGATACCGTTTTGTTAGGCAGGCGTCCGGTATTTCATCCAATAGACCAGTAGTTAGTCCATACTCTTCACCCAATAGCCTAGTACATTTTAGACTCCATTAACTCTCAATAGTCCTTACACCATGGCGGGTGCTGCCTCTGCATGCGTCCCATGACACGGGCAGGGGCAGCATCCGCATAGTGTACCCCTCACTTTTCATTAAATTGTCGAAAGGGCCTCTGCGCGTTGGCTTCGGCTCCGCATACGCCTCCCAAAGGTCCGGATCACCATTGTTCCGTGATGGGGAAAGACATACAAATAATAATAAATACTCTTTATTGCACACCTCATACAGTTACAAGCACAAATTTTACAATTAGATAAATTTAGGTAGAGGTAACAACAGGCGGTCTTATCGCTAATGAGCGATTTCTTCCAGACAACCTTTGGGTAGTGGAGACTAGAGAAAAACAATAAGCAGTAGATATCTTCAATAACTTAACTTTTTTTGGCAGACAAAGCGACAGTCCAGCCGCAGCCGCTGGACACGGAGGCGTTCATCCGCGCGCAGATGTACGACGTGCGGTACGGCAGCGCCGTGCCCCCCGTGTACTCGTGGCCGCGCGAGCCGCACGTCGACGCCGTCTAACGCCACCACCCCACCCGGCCGGCGACTACGGGCCACTACAGCTTGTCCGGGAAGAGAAGTGTCGTACAGTTTGACTTCTCATATAAACCACGACACTGCCCTTTCCGAACAAACTCTTACCTTCTTACATAGGATTTACGGTAAAATACGGATACAAAATATCATAATATTCGGTAGTCAGTAACTTTCTTTCTCGCTGTAAATTCTGTAAAGATCGTAATTAGGAGGTAAATTAGTGACTCGTACGTCATCGCCAGTATAGCTTAAAAGTCGCTTTTTTGATATGTTATAATCCATACAATAATCACTCATGCAGAATTTTCGTATTACCTACATACCACAATAATAAAATTTGCTACTTTGAGGTCGATATGTATATAATTGTGCTATGGCTATGGGACAACACTTGTTCCAACCCTAGCTACAATACAAAGCAGTTTGCAATCTGTGATGCAACGTATATAACTATAAATGTAAGTTTTTAATTTGGGAATCCTTACAAAATTCAAACGGGAAGTTAAAGTTAATTCAAGTGCATTTACGTGCCGAGTGGGCAATTATGAGAATATTATTGTTAGTGATTTGCTGTAAAACTATTACTAATACCTAAACTATTCTTGAACTAGGTTCTGCTGAAATATATAAAATTTTAAAAATATATATAAATGGTAAAGGCTCGTTATATTATCCAGTCTTAAATAATTGCCTTCTCTGAAATCAGCGAATATTTATTATTCGTTACCTTTATCATTCCAAAACATTCTTGACGGTGTTCAAATATATCCGTAGCAAGTAATTTATATTTTACGAATATATGACAATATTATTGTTTGTGTATAGGGATAGGGACAAAATTTTGTTGAAATGAATTACTTAGTTGTATAATTTATTTATCTTAGACTGCATTCCACCTAACTGAATGTGTTGAGTTCAAAACGATTTATTGTTTTTGTGTGTAGCAACTTGTTCCAGTTTGATGGATTTCAGTCGTTATGTTCATGTACTTAAAGTTTTAAATAATTCGACGATGATATTTACGGTTGGTCATTCTGCCTTCGAACAAAGATGTCTATTAGTTATTTATTGGTGTTTACGTTGAAGTTACCCGGATCTAAATTGTGATTTTATAATATTTTTATAAAAAGTAGTTTTTATAACGGTTCAGGTTCTAGCTCTGTTCCTTTTTGTGTATTTATACGCTAAAAAACCGAATATGTGGACGTTACACGGCATTAACGAGGTATTTATAATAAAATAAATAAATTGATGAAATGTTTACACGATGTTTTTGTTTATAAATCCACATACGTATATGTTAACCCTTTGACCGACAAAGACGTCAAATCACACGCACGGAAAGTCTCACGCCAGCACGTGATATCACATTGACCCCGAGTGATAGTTTTCAAACATAAAGCTCTATAAATGGAGTACGCTTCGCCTCATCTTTCCAAACAAAAAAGTCTGCCAAAATCTGAGGGGGGCGAGGTAGCACGCATGTGAAGTCTTCAAGTCAAAGGTACATCATTGTCGGTTGTTAATACAGTTTATTTCTAAATGAATTTTTATGGCAGCAACGCTTTATTGACAACCGACAAAGATGTACCTTTGACTTGAAAACACCAAACATATTTGACATATCCTTTTCATACCTCATAACACTAAATGGAGCAATAGATAGTCGACTGTACTGATGTTAACATATGGTTCATTATTGGATGAAGTCTTTGGAAATGTCAAACAAAAAAGCCAAGGATCATTTTTGATTGTATTTTCAAACAAAATATAGAAGACAGCAATCCTTAAGCGCGTTAAATATGGAGAAGTGTCAAACGTCAAATAGTTACTGCCCGTCAGAAAGAAAACGATTGTCTTTGAATCGATTCTGTAAACGAAGCTTGATTTTCGATTTAGGTTAAATCTTTTATTACGAAAGTAATGATAAATAAAGTAAAACTGTACTTACATCTGAAATGGTATTTCATCTTTTTGTAAACTAGACGAAATATAACATTTTTTTACATCCAAAAACAGCGCATAAGGCGTTTTCACGGAGCTTGTTATCCATTGACAGCGATGACGAAAATGCGTGACATCGATTATTGAAATAGTTTTTATAGATGTACTAGATTTTCCGCCAATACTTTTGACAGAGGGGAAATGATACTCAGGGCCTCTCCTGGTTTAGAACTCTCTGTTTTCAAATTATGAGTCGCGAAAATTGTCGTGAGACGTGTTTCCTTTCCTGTAGTAACACAGTACGAACCGTACAAGCGATGTAACACTGGGCAATGTGGGCAATCCAAAATTAGAACTTTTCTCATCCATAACCAATATTTTAATATTAAATGCCTTTCTTGCTTGGTTTATATTTTCCTAGTCGCCCATAATATATGTATGACGGTGTAACATTGCTCGTCTTAATTTGTGCGAAACATTAATTTAAAACTATGTGATACATCATCGATTACTGATTCCGGTAAATACAGGGTGAATTTTAAGCCGTGAATCGTAATATGTTTTTCTAACTCCATAAACAACAAGCAATTTAATGCCCCAACTCTTACTAAAAACAGACAAAAAAAAATTGTTTTTTTATTATTTTTTTGTCGTTTATTTTACTTTTAAAAGTGATCGTGTGGAATTAAAACAGCCTTATGAGATATTTCAGATGAGAAATTAAGTAAATTTCATTTCTAACTAGGACAAATAATAAATTTGATGTCAATGACAGATGACAGTTCCGATTCAAAGAGGCAATTCAATTTACTAATTTAAATATCCTAATAGGCCGTTGTAATATCCTAAATCCACTTTTAAAAGTAAAATAAACGAGAAAAAATTAAAAAAAAACAAAAAAAATCTTGTCTGATTTTAGTAAGAGTTGGGGCATCAAATTGCTTGTTGTTTATGGAGTTAGAAAAACATATTACGATTCACGACTTAAAATTCATTCTGTATAACCGGTAGTGTAGCTCTGCAATAAATATTTTTTATTCTTATTTTTTTTTAGTCCCTCTGGAGTTACCACCATCAGGCGGGCCGTATGCTTGTTTGCCATAGTCGTGGTATATAAAAAAAAACAGTGTTGAAGAACTTGAAGATAAAACCTTTATTCGATTGCAGAATGTAGTAAATGTATGGAAAACAAATTTTTATTTGTTTGTAAGATAGGTATTTGATTTGTGTTAGAACCAGATCGATAATAGCTTTTTTTTTTAAATCTGTGAATGCTAATTTGGTGAAAAAGTTAATATCTTCTAAGATTTCGCCTAGTTTCACAAAATTTGGCGTCTGCCCTCACTGACCCAGTTGGAAAATCCACACTTTATAATATTTCAATGGATGAAATTCAGTCAGATAATTATAATGTGATAGTCTATATGAAAAGGTACCATTTGACGAAAGGCGCATACGTCGTACGTTGTTTCGATATTGTATTGGAGCAATAAAAGCGTAAAGGTGCCTTTCCACTAGAGCTATGCTATGCAGCTATGCTGCGAGGATGTTTAAATGGACCGTCCAGGAACAGAAAGTTGAATTCCTAAAATGTTGGATTTGCAAAAAGTTGAATTTGCAGCATGTTGAATGTTAAAATGTTGAATTTGCATAAAGTTGAATTCTCTAAAAGTCCAAATTGCATAAAGTTGAATTTGCAGCATGTTGAATGTTAAAATGTTGAATTTGCATAAAGTTGATTTTGCTCATAGGTAGGTTAGGTTCGTTAGTTATCTTCTAATGGCCGAAGGCCAAACTGCACAGAAATAGGAGCCACGCGGCAGCGGGGCTCCGTCGACATCGCTAACGTAAAAATAAACCCATTTTGGTGCAGTGGGTCTACGGGGAAAAAAATTACTCGTGGTCCTCTGTGGTACAAAAGCCGTGGTACCACGGTTAAAACACGAAAAATTCAACATATTGCGAAACTAAAAGAAATCAGCTTTGCGGGAAAGTATACATTTTGAGAAATCAACTTTTTAATATTTCAACATTATAAGAATTCAACATTTTGCGAAACTAAAAAAGATCAACATTCTGGGAAAGTCAACATTTCGGGATTTCAACATTTTAGGAATTCAACTTTCTGTTCCTGGACGAAATGGACAATGTTGGGAAATAGAAAAGGTATTAGTTCTGGTTAACGCATACGCGTGAACAGCTCTGACGTGGGCTGGGAAAAACGTGCTTACATTCAGAGATGGGCATTATTCGAATAACTTTTCATTTAAATAATCATTCGAAAAAAATATTCGTCGAGAAATTATTTGCGAATAATTTTATTCGCGAATAAATCATTCAACTGCCCTAAATAATCATAATAAATGATTTATTCGTTATTTTATTCGAATAAATAACACTAATAATATTTTATTACACTTTCAGATTTGCTATTAAACTGCAACTCTAGCTAATTTTTGGGTCAAGGGTCGTGTATCGCAGGTAGCCAGCCAGAAAGAGACGGATATATGAAAGAGCGAGTAAACCACATAACTAGACTTTCTTATCAATTGTGTACAGTTTAGTCAGTCGGTCAACTATATTATATGGCAATTTCTTTAAAAAAAATGGTTTTATAATTTAAGTGAAAAAAGTGTTGTAGCGACCTATGTTGGGTGTTTACCTAAAACTGCCAAAATGAAAGTTCTGTCTCAGCGCGGCACTTGGCTCATCACAGGCGTCCACAGGGTACAGTAACCGCTTACCATCGGGCGGGCTCTGTACGCTTGTTGGCCACCAACATGATATTTTATAAATAACATAAAACTTATCAACCGACTTCAAGATTTCGAAGGAGGAGGTTATCAATTCGTCGGGTTCTTTGTATTTGCAATTTTTATTTATTTTTATGTATGTTCACCGATTATTCGAAGACGGCTGGACCGATTTGGAAAATTCTTTTTTTGTTTGAAAGAGTATACTCCACAGTTGGTCCCATTGTAACCAGGTCAGAATCTGATGATGGGATCCTGGAGAAATCGAGGGAACTCTTCAACTATTATAGGCACACCTATAGTGATTTGAGTATTTTTTACAGCATCTCGAGCATTTGCTTTTGGAAAGGTGGATGCTAAGTGAAGACGGTTCTTTTTTGTTTAAAATTATTTTTATTATGTCGTCAATACTAAACGTGAGTACTAGTTTAGTGAAGAGCTCATGACAATTGTCACAAAAATCAATAGTCCTTAGAAGAATTGTCGATATTTTTCGACAAAAGATTAGGCATGTGTCGTAGTTTCTGGACAATTGCCGTGATCTTCGAGACATATATCAAAATCGCTTAGTACAAAAGTAGTAGTTTTGGTGATAATAAATGAAGCTATTCTTTAAATATCATGCTGGTGGCAAACAAGCATGTAGCCCGCCCAATGGTAAGTGGTTTCCATAGCCTATGGACGCCTATGAAGTCAGTAATACATGACATATGTCACGTATGTCAGCGTGGTGAAATAGAGATCCAGTCGCCTATTAGTTAAAGCAATGACGCGTAGTTTCAGTGACCGCTAGGCAACCGGATGGCTCGCGGTATTTAAGCTCCTGAAGTGATGAGGAACCGCCCTGTGCAACCCGAAATGACCCAACTTGGACTGGAGCGAAAATAGAGGGGGGGTGCAAAATATTTTTTTTTTATCGCGAGGCAACCTATTGAAACAGCGGTTGCCTGAAAGAATGTACGCTGGTTATATAACAAAATATTAATGCCATCCCTCCTGGTTGGACTGGTTCCCTGCACGAGAGCGAAGGAAATAATAAAAATAAAATTGTCAGGCAACCGCTTGAAAATTAGTATGCTTAATGTTCTTCATCACATACAGACACTGAAAACAAATTGCCATCCGCCCAGGCCGGACAGTCATCGAACCATCAGAGTTGGAAGCCGGACGCAAGGTGAATTTTTCTATCGGTGGTGAAGAACTTAAAAAAAAACGCACTTACAATCATTGAAATCGGATGGCATTTGTTTTATGAGTTTTGTATGATGTGGAAAACGATATGCCTAAATGCCATCCCTCTCCTATGAAATTTCATCCCCCTGTGGCAATTGATTGCGAAACATTTTATTGCCCGTATTCAAATTTGACGAATTTCTCGTTTCTCGGATGAAATTTCAAAGGAGAAGGATGGCATTTAGGCATATTGTTTCCCCCATGATACAAAATTCAAAAAACAAATGCCATCCGATTTCGATGGCTGTAATTGCGTTTTTCCTAAGTTCTCCTCCACCGATGGAAAAATTCACCTTGCGTCCGGCTTCCAACTCTGATGGTTCGATAACTGCCCGGCCTGGGCGGATGGCAATTTATTTCTGTAACTACTAAGGTAAAGCCTGACCAGAAATATATGATTATTGTCAAGAGGGCTCTATTATTCTCATTTATATGGCAACAGTCATAGAGCGTATAAATGTCTATGGTATAGTGACATCTTGATTTGTTTACCCGTCAGCTCTGATGTTAATTTGAAAATGTTTCACAGCGAAATAGTTTCATTTCCAGAGTGTATTATTTACAGAAGTTTATTATAAACACTATTTACAATGTTTCGCTCTTGAATATGCATAATTTTGTCGTTTATTATTTCATATTCAACACTTTAATATTATTCAAGTAAACCGTCTCAATGACACTTGACAATAGTGACAGCCTATCACATCACTGCACTCACACAAGAATGTCATTGTCATTAAAATTATTGCCAGTGTAAGAAATTAGTTCCAATGAAATTCCGCAACATGGCGCATGATCATATATTTCTGGTCAGGCTTTAAAACATTCTCTAGTTGGAAAATAATTTTAAACAAAAAAGAACCGACTTCACTAAGCATCCACCTTTCCAACACCAAATGCTCGATCTGCTGTAAAAAATACTCAAATCACCATAGGTGCCTATAATAGTTGAAGAGTTCCCTCGATTTCTCCAGGATCCCATCATCAGATCCTGACATGGTTACAATGGGACCAACTGTGAAGTATACTCTTTCAAACAAAAAAAGAATTTTCCAAATCGGTCCAGCCGTCTTCGAATAATCGGTGAACATACATAAAAAAAAAAAAAAAAAAAATAGCAAAAAACAAAGATCCCGACGAATTGATAACCTCCTCCTTCGAAATCTTGAAGTCGGTTGAATAATATTTGGAATAGGAAACCGCCAAATAGTTATTTTAACCTTTTGAACGCCAAGAGCCACTAAACCCTACCAACATTCAATGCACGACTACTTTATTCGCAGTTAATTTATTTGAATGAATTATTCGTCAAATAATTTATTCGACGGATAAATACTGTCAAATGATTATTCGAAATTTTTATTCGTCATTCTCGAATAAAGTCATTTATTCTTATTCGAATAACTTTAGCTCATCTGTGTGTAAGCTACGCGTTTCCATTGGTTGGTGTTACGCGTTGATTGGTAGATTCAAACGCATTCAAAGCATAGCTACACAGCTTAGCTCAGGTAGAAAGGCACCCTAAGTGCCTGCCACCAAATGATACCTTTTGATATAGACTGTCACATATGTAAACTTTTCTCGCGCTTAAAATTTGTGTCAATAAAAATGCATCTGTAATTTTAGACCAACAGTCTTTATTTTGAATAATTATTTATAAATACAAATGAGAAATACCGATTCACAACAAATTACCTAGATTACAATGTTCGACAAAATAATGATCACTTATCACTTCATTATAACGATCTATTTACAACGTGGAAGCGGTCGCTCCACAGGCGGCGGGGCCTGCGGGCCCCCTGCGGCCTCACGCGGGCCTCCCGGCGTCCCCGGGGCCTCACGCGGGCCCCCGGGCCCCCCCAGGCCGCGGCCTCACCGCGACAGCGAGTGCGAGCGCTCCCGCGAGCCCGCCGAGCCGGCTGCGGTGCCGCGTGACCGGTCATTGCCTGGAAATATAAACTAATATTAATCTGGAATTCGAGACACGATACGTGAATGTCAATTTGTTATTAACTTTTTTAACACTTAACAGGCACTTTAGTTGAAATACTTTACTTAAATTAAGTAGAATAGCAGCTATTAGCGACTTCAGAAGTTCGGAACGTATAAATTATTTTTCAATACCCAGTCATAAATTTGATGAATCAGAATAACACACTACCGAAGTCGGAAACACGAAAAATAGTGATGATGTGTCTCAATTCAATTATTTAAATGAGATGAATATTACCCTCAACACTTTATGTTAAGAAACAGAAGCTTTAAATAATTTTGTAAGTAATAATAAGATGATACTTAAAACAGAACCAACCAGATATACAATTAATACGGAAGCGAGTAAATTAAGAGCACACTGACAACACAATTTAAACGATCCTTTTAAACATGTCGCGCTATGGTTTACATGGAAACAAAAGAAGCTTCAGAAGCATCTAGAAGTGATAAACAGGCCTGACCTAAGGAATGATGGCCTTGTAAACTGGTGTCCTATAACAAAAAACCATTTATCATGATAATATTACCACCGTCCAGTTAATGTACTAATATATAGTTACTTTGAAGTATGGAGACTAGTAAGTGTCATACAAAATAAATGCTATTGACATCGCTATTTTGTATATGCACAACAAGGTTTATCAACCGACTGCACAACAAAGTTTATCAACCGACTTCAAGATTTCGAAGGAGGAGGTTATCAATTCGTCGGGACCTTTGTTTTTTTTTTTGCTATTTCTTTTTATGTATGTTCAGTTCACCGATTATTCGAAGACGGCTGGACCGATTTGATAAATTCTTTTTTTGTTTGAAAGAGTTTACTTCACAGTTGGTCCCATTGTAACCAAGTCAGGATCTGATGATGGGATCCTGGAGAAATCGAGGGAACTCTTCAACTATTATAGGCACACCTATAGTGATTTGAGTATTTTTTACAGTAGCTCGGGCATTTGCTTTAGGATAGGCGGTGGCTAAGTGAAGTCGGTTATTTTTTGTTTAAAATATTATTACAATAATTAAGGTTATCAAATGTGTATAAATACTACTGCTATCAATAGCCCTGGGCACCGCGGGCCTAGGTAACTTTTTTCCTTTGTATATGACATCTATACGAATTTATAATGAATCAATACTGTTTGGCCGGTGGCAATGTACTTTCGACGTGATGAAGAGATATTGGATAGCATCAACATAAAAATATTTGAGATAATTTCAAGCAAAAGGTACTTAAGGCACTGGTCCAACAGGCGGCGAGTAAGCGAGTAAAGTTAAGCGAGTAGCATTACATCACGGGTCTTGAAAGGTCGATCGATCACTCTATACCTCGATAAACCGCAATGTAATGATACTCGCTTACTCGCTCTTGGTGGGACCAGTGCCTAACATATTATTGGTAGTCAATAAAGCGTTTTTGATAGTTGAATAGAATTAGAAGTTTTGCTAGAACTACCTAAAATCGGCACAAGAGAGAGCTACGTCTCTTGTGCCGGTTTTAGGCACCCAAAAGGTACTTGCCGGTCGTTGATAAGTTCATTCCTAATATAATCTTTGCAACAGTATTCCTTAATACATGTCCAAATTATGTGGCAACTCGCCTCGTGCATTTCCGAGCGTAATGATCTCGGCTTTATTGTACATATGTACTTGTAAACGGGACATCGCTGGCCCAATATTACAGGGTTCTATGTTTCACTTTTATCAAATTGAAATTTGAACATTGGCATAGTGATACTAAAGTCTAAATTGAACTACCCTAAAAATGTAAAATAGGACCCTGTGTATGTGTAGGGCCAGCGACATGTAGATGCGTCGGTTAGATTAGAGTACGGACCTAGTTTCTGGTGCGTGGGCAGCTTGTTGAAGAAGGGGTGCTTGAGCGCGTCGCGCAGCGTGATGCGCTGGCTGGGCTCGTACTCCAGCATGCGCGTGATGAGGTCGAACAGCTGCCGGTGCTCCTCGCTGTTGCTCTGCTGATACCTCTGCAGGAAACACGGCATGTTCATACAACTGCTTCGACACATGATCCGCCGACTTTCGTCAGCTACGAGACCCAGAAGGTAATAAAAGCAAAAAGAACGAATATGATCTAAGTTTAGATCGTATATTAACTGCATGGATTCATTTACTAGCTTTCTTCACTAAACGCCACTCATTTGGGTTTTTCCTTCATCCTAACGGATGTAGCATTGAAATAGCTACTTAATTCAGTAGTTATCAGACGGCAGTTGGCCGTTAGAAACCCTTCAATGCACACGGCAGGTTATCTTTAATCAGATGCTTATCTAAATGAAGTTTGTCTAGGTTATAAGCCGTGCAATAAGGGCGGCAGTCGAGGGTATCGGAAGCGTGGAGCGCTGTACGCGGAGCGTGAAGGACGGAACGGTTACTTACTAATAATGGTTTGCAATTTTCTCTGACGTATCTACCGGCCGATGACTTCTCGTCCCAGTCTAATTTGCCGTGGTAAAAGTATTTCGTTCTCGTTTTGCGTGCCATTCTGAAAAATTACAATAAAATAATATTACTCTTTTGACACATTTGAAAGTCTTATAAGAATAGTTTAGCGAAAATAATAAATCCTTAAAACAGTGTAATGAAAATGAATGAAAAAAGGTTAAATTGGACTGTAAGATCATTGTGGATGAGTTCCCTTTCTCTAAATTACGTTAAATTTGAACCACACTGAAACTGTAAATTAGAAAGATGGCCATGAAGAGGTCGATATTGGCGAACCCGAAATTAAATGATAGCCTGCTAATTACGTTTCAATTAAATAAATCTCGGTAGAAAAAGGTATGTCCACTATATTAAAAACGATAGTTAAACTATCACCATGACTGATAAGTGTTCAGTTCAAAATATGCCTTCATAAGGTTTGCTATCGCGAGGTATATGAAATAATCGCGATGATCGAGGGGCTTTGCAAACCTCTGCGGCAGAATCGAAACCGCGGTACCGCGCTCACGTTTTGCCGCGAAACCTGAGCGGATCGAGAGCGAAACAAGAACGAATTCCTGCGGCGCGGATCCGATTCCGCTGTGGAGATGTGCAATAGTAGTTAGAGAGCCCACGACACTGAACCTAGTTCGATAAGTCCCCTAGATTATCTCATCTATAATTTGTATAATTTCATTTGTATAATTAGTTGCGTCTTTAATGGGGGAACACGAAATGCCGATGCTGCAAGCCCCCGTGCGTGGCCTTGTCAGTGGCAGCAGCATCAAAAGATTGTAGATGTATGAAAAAACAAAACGCCAGATCTTTTCATAACAAAAACAAGATGTTATGTAACCTAAACTTAGCGCCTGAACTGCAACAAGATGTTAACGTATTATTAAAATGATTTTATATTTTAAAAGATCAGGCGCTTTGTTTTTTCATACATCTACAATCTTTTGATGCTGCTGCCACTGACAAGGCCACGCACAGGGGCTTGCAGCATGCATTATCGTGGAGCCCTACCCCTCCCCTGCTTCGAGGAACAAAGGAAATCTAGGAGACTTATCGTACTAGAAACCGGATTTTTTTGTTTTTAAAAAAAAAAAAATTAAAATACGCCACCACTTTGTTTGCAGTGCAGCATCGGCATTTCGTGTTCCCCCATTAAAGACTAATTATATGTATCTCATCTAGGAGACTTATCGAACTAGGTTCAGTGTCATGGGTTCTCTAACTATAGGCAACGTGTCCTCGGTACCTGTAGGGGATGGGGCCGAGGATGCGCTCCATCATGGCGAGGTGCTCGCGGTTGTCGTGCGTCTGGAACAGCGTGATGCCGAGGTGCAGCTCGAACATGATGCAGCCGATGGACCACACGTCGCACGGCTGCGACCACCCGAGTTCTGGAATAACAATCAGTATATACTATTATAAACAATCGGTCGTGACATAAGGAATATCTGTCGGAAACTTCATCGAATAGTACGCGCTTGTAGTTAGGTCTAATCTTATTTCAACCATTAAATTCGACAAGTAGTAATTACTCATATAATTGAAATAAAAGAAAAATTGTGTAGAGGGTATTAAAAAGAGAATTCCATCCAAAAAGGATTTATGAAGATCCTAAATAATTAGAATCGATAAACGTCGATGGGCGATGGGATTGCGTTGTAGTTATTTATGATATTTTTGAGATCACTGATGATAAACATATAGGGCAAAGTTTAATGCGGTTTGATAAAATGTGGATGCCGGCGCATTTTAGATCTATACATGTATAAAATTGAAGCTAAGGAATATACCTACCGAATTGTGCAAGATTGAGGCGTCTTAAACATGATTATAAAAAAATAGGATTTATATCCTTGTTCATTTTATAATCAACATGAACAAATAGTGTAATTTTGACGTGTTTTTTATGCCTCTTTCGAAGAACAAATGCGAATAATTTTCATATCAATATATTGTAATCTAATGTCTATTAACACTTTCCGTACCATCTAGTGCTACGCGCTACGCTCGTAGCCCGTAGCCACGTATTTGTCGTATGTAGCGCGTAGCAGCTACGAAGAGAGAACCCGGCAGTCGGGTTCCTGGTCGTGAAAGTGTTAAATAATTACAATATTGCTACCTATTCCTATTTATTTAGTGAGAACCTAGAGGTTATCCTGACATACATGATTTATGACAATATTGTTTGTTGTCCACCAACCTGCTGGTATTTGGATGTTTTGAATATTTTTTGAAGAAAAAACGACTACATTGGAATCGGCGCGAAGGGCTGGCTGCGCATTAAATTAAACGGACTCCTAAAGACGTCCGTTTAAACATAATGCTCAGCCAGCAATGTGCTACTTCGCCTCCTCTATAATAATGTAAGTATTATAACACAAACTCATGTTGTTAAATAAGGCCAGATGTGTTTCCGGTATAACACGCAACTCACAGAAACACATTAAAACCGGTACTGTTGAATCGTTTGTGTAAACTTGTGATCATGCCGAGGAAACAATAAGAATATTTCTAATACAAAACGTGTAGTATTACGAAATTATGATGTGGATATCATTAACATTATAATAGATAACGTTATCCAAATAAATATATACTAACACTATGTTTAGAAATGCAGTAAAAGTAGATATGAACTGGGGTCAAAGAGCGCATAATCTCATACGAGATATTGAATAATATTATCGTACTCTTGCGTTTTCCTATCATGCTCTCGTGCGATTATATCATGGGTACGCGGTTATCATTGTGGCATTAATGACTTAGAGCGTGTATTATAATAATTCCAATAAGTTGGTCCGTTACTCATAAAAAAGTACAACTCATCAAATCAAAAGCAAACAATAAATGCCTTCATCATGTGAAGTTTTCGGTCTGGAGTGAGCACTGTAAGGTGCGTTGTTCGGGTAGTTGCGCGCTTGCTATGTAATGTGAGGTGATGTGATGTGATGTGAGGTGATGTTACCTAGTATGACCTCAGGCGCGCGGTAGTGGCGCGTGGAGACGATGGTGGAGTGGTGCTCGTGGTCGAAGGTGGCGCTGCCGAAGTCGATGAGCCGCACGTCGCTGCGCTATGTTGTGTGATGTGATGTGAGGTGATGTGATGTTACCTAGTATGACCTCGGGCGCGCGGTAGTGGCGCGTGGAGACGATGGTGGAGTGGTGCTCGTGGTCGAAGGTGGCGCTGCCGAAGTCGATGAGCCGCACGTCGCTGCGCTATGTTGTGTGATGTGATGTGAGGTGATGTGATGTTACCTAGTATGACCTCGGGCGCGTGGTAGTGGCGCGTGGAGACGATGGTGGAGTGGTGCTCGTGGTCGAAGGTGGCGCTGCCGAAGTCGATGAGCCGCACGTCGCTGCGCTATGTTGTGTGATGTGATGTGAGGTGATGTGATGTTACCTAGTATGACCTCGGGCGCGTGGTAGTGGCGCGTGGAGACGATGGTGGAGTGGTGCTCGTGGTCGAAGGTGGCGCTGCCGAAGTCGATGAGCCGCACGTCGCTGCGCTATGTTGTGTGATGTGATGTGAGGTGATGTGATGTTACCTAGTATGACCTCGGGCGCGCGGTAGTGGCGCGTGGAGACGATGGTGGAGTGGTGCTCGTGGTCGAAGGTGGCGCTGCCGAAGTCGATGAGCCGCACGTCGCTGCGCTATGTTGTGTGATGTGATGTGAGGTGATGTGATGTTACCTAGTATGACCTCGGGCGCGTGGTAGTGGCGCGTGGAGACGATGGTGGAGTGGTGCTCGTGGTCGAAGGTGGCGCTGCCGAAGTCGATGAGCCGCACGTCGCTGGGCTATGTTGTGTGATGTGATGTGAGGTGATGTGATGTTACCTAGTATGACCTCGGGCGCGCGGTAGTGGCGCGTGGAGACGATGGTGGAGTCGTGCTCGTGGTCGAAGGTGGCGCTGCCGAAGTCGATGAGCCGCACGTCGCTGCGCTATGTTGTGTGATGTGATGTGAGGTGATGTGATGTTACCTAGTATGACCTCGGGCGCGCGGTAGTGGCGCGTGGAGACGATGGTGGAGTGGTGCTCGTGGTCGAAGGTGGCGCTGCCGAAGTCGATGAGCCGCACGTCGCTGCGCTATGTTGAGTGATGTGATGTGAGGTGATGTGATGTTACCTAGTATGACCTCGGGCGCGTGGTAGTGGCGCGTGGAGACGATGGTGGAGTGGTGCTCGTGGTCGAAGGTGGCGCTGCCGAAGTCGATGAGCCGCACGTCGCTGCGCTATGTTGTGTGATGTGATGTGAGGTGATGTGATGTTACCCAGTATGACCTCGGGCGCGCGGTAGTGGCGCGTGGAGACGATGGTGGAGTGGTGCTCGTGGTCGAAGGTGGCGCTGCCGAAGTCGATGAGCCGCACGTCGCTGCGCTATGTTGTGTGATGTGATGTGAGGTGATGTGATGTTACCTAGTATGACCTCGGGCGCGTGGTAGTGGCGCGTGGAGACGATGGTGGAGTGGTGCTCGTGGTCGAAGGTGGCGCTGCCGAAGTCGATGAGCCGCACGTCGCTGCGCTATGTTGTGTGATGTGATGTGAGGTGATGTGATGTTACCTAGTATGACCTCGGGCGCGCGGTAGTGGCGCGTGGAGACGATGGTGGAGTCGTGCTCGTGGTCGAAGGTGGCGCTGCCGAAGTCGATGAGCCGCACGTCGCTGCGCTATGTTGTGTGATGTGATGTGAGGTGATGTGATGTTACCTAGTATGACCTCGGGCGCGCGGTAGTGGCGCGTGGAGACGATGGTGGAGTGGTGCTCGTGGTCGAAGGTGGCGCTGCCGAAGTCGATGAGCCGCACGTCGCTGCGCTATGTTGTGTGATGTGATGTGAGGTGATGTGATGTTACCTAGTATGACCTCGGGCGCGCGGTAGTGGCGCGTGGACACGATGGTGGAGTGGTGCTCGTGGTCGAAGGTGGCGCTGCCGAAGTCGATGAGCCGCACGTCGCTGCGCTATGTTGTGTGATGTGATGTGAGGTGATGTGATGTTACCTAGTATGACCTCGGGCGCGCGGTAGTGGCGCGTGGAGACGATGGTGGAGTGGTGCTCGTGATCGAAGGTGGCGCTGCCGAAGTCGATGAGCCGCACGTCGCTGCGCTATGTTGTGTGATGTGATGTGAGGTGATGTGATGTTACCTAGCATGACCTCGGGCGCGCGGTAGTGGCGCGTGGAGACGATGGTGGAGTGGTGCTCGTGGTCGAAGGTGGCGCTGCCGAAGTCGATGAGCCGCACGTCGCTGCGCTATGTTGTGTGATGTGATGTGAGGTGATGTGATGTTACCAAGTATGACCTCGGGCGCGCGGTAGTGGCGCGTGGAGACGATGGTGGAGTGGTGCTCGTGGTCGAAGGTGGCGCTGCCGAAGTCGATGAGCCGCACGTCGCTGCGCTATGTTGTGTGATGTGATGTGAGGTGATGTGATGTTACCTAGTATGACCTCGGGCGCGCGGTAGTGGCGCGTGGAGACGATGGTGGAGTGGTGCTCGTGGTCGAAGGTGGCGCTGCCGAAGTCGATGAGCCGCACGTCGCTGCGCTATGTTGTGTGATGTGATGTGAGGTGATGTGATGTTACCTAGTATGACCTCGGGCGCGCGGTAGTGGCGCGTGGAGACGATGGTGGAGTGGTGCTCGTGGTCGAAGGTGGCGCTGCCGAAGTCGATGAGCCGCACGTCGCTGCGCTATGTTGTGTGATGTGATGTGAGGTGATGTGATGTTACCTAGTATGACCTCGGGCGCGCGGTAGTGGCGCGTGGAGACGATGGTGGAGTGGTGCTCGTGGTCGAAGGTGGCGCTGCCGAAGTCGATGAGCCGCACGTCGCTGCGCTATGTTGTGTGATGTGATGTGAGGTGATGTGATGTTACCTAGTATGACCTCAGGCGCGCGGTAGTGGCGCGTGGAGACGATGGTGGAGTGGTGCTCGTGGTCGAAGGTGGCGCTGCCGAAGTCGATGAGCCGCACGTCGCTGCGCTATGTTGTGTGATGTGATGTGAGGTGATGTGATGTTACCTAGTATGACCTCGGGCGCGCGGTAGTGGCGCGTGGAGACGATGGTGGAGTGGTGCTCGTGGTCGAAGGTGGCGCTGCCGAAGTCGATGAGCCGCACGTCGCTGCGCTATGTTGTGTGATGTGATGTGAGGTGATGTGATGTTACCTAGTATGACCTCGGGCGCGCGGTAGTGGCGCGTGGAGACGATGGTGGAGTGGTGCTCGTGGTCGAAGGTGGCGCTGCCGAAGTCGATGAGCCGCACGTCGCTGCGCTATGTTGTGTGATGTGATGTGAGGTGATGTGATGTTACCTAGTATGACCTCGGGCGCGCGGTAGTGGCGCGTGGAGACGATGGTGGAGTGGTGCTCGTGGTCGAAGGTGGCGCTGCCGAAGTCGATGAGCCGCACGTCGCTGCGCTTCACGCGCCGCAGGTCGTGCTTCTGCAAACACAAACACTTCTTATTACTACCTATATTCGATCAGATGAGGATAGGCGCGGAAAAATATACGCGGGTGGCGTCGCAATCGCAAAAAAACAAACATATCGTTTGGAAATGTCAAATCCACATATTTTATGGTCTCCAGACATCGGATGAACGTCAGAAATGGTTCCACAATAGCGGTTAAAAAGCACCAATTATAATATGTGGGTTTATCCTCATTGGTCTCCATTATGAGCGGGATTTTCTTCGGTCGAGATTTATAAATGCCCTGAATAGTGGTTCTGGACAAAATCGGAATATTCGGCTAGGCCACGCTTTTCGCTGAAACGCTGAATACTCGCATCGTCGTTAAACGTTATCAAATTCAATAATGTCACATTTGTATAATGATTTCTCTCCCAATATCAAAACAACTGACAACAATAATAATAATAATTATTATTACGTGACGAACTTTTGCTCATTAGCGTTAATAATTACCACTCTAAATCGACCCAAATACAAACGCGGGCGACGGTAAATGTACACAACAGGAAATATAACCGCACGGATGATAATAATACCCAATGAACAGTAGCGAATTGTATTAATAATAAAAATGTTAGGGAAAAGCAGAAACCACAGCAATGCACTCGTGAGTTATGTTAGTGGTAACATTCACGCAACCATTTTATGATATAAATAAGCTTACAGTATGTCAGTAAGTGGGCGAGACAAACGTCCGAGTCGTACGGATTCGCTTACTGCGTCGCGAAAGTAATATTAGTTGTCGAGTCATCGGGTGCACGTCCAGGAGTGATATTGAACCGTATCATATACGTTTACGGTGTTGATACATTAAAATATACTTTGAAATTTATTAATGAACTTCCAATTTTATCATTTCATACGATTATCAGGCACGAGATGTTTCTGGTTAACTTGTAATAATAAGACTTACTGGATTTGAGACTGATTTTATCAATAGCAGTTCATCATGAGGAATCCCGTGGGATCCAATGCCATGATCGCCACACTAGAGAAAAATATCTTTTACCGTGTTTGTGTTATCGTAGAGTAAACGTTAATCGTAACCCGCCAGGATAAGGGGGCCGCCCTCTGCGCGGCGCGGGCGCTGGAGCGTACCTTCTTAGAGCTAGCGTACACACTGAGCACCTCGTAGTCGGAGTCCACGAACAGGATGTTCTCGGGCTTGAGGTCGGTGTGCGTGAGCTTGTTGTCGTGCAGGAACAGCACGGAGTACACGAGCTGGTACGCGATGTGCCGCACCTGCTCCAGTGGGTACGGCTGGTAGTTGTTGTCTTTCTGCAATACACCATACCACCACTATTCATAACCGCGCTCGACTAATCGCTACTTAATCATTTTGTATATCTGATCACAAAAATACACATTTCATTTCATGTGCCGATCGTAATTTGTAGGTAGTTACAGAAACCTTCCTTATTTAAATGAATGAGAAGAACTGTAAAGATGCCTAATAGAGCAGACGCTCTCTTTTCTTTGCTTTCTAATGGGCTTTGCAATTGACAATTAGAAAAGGCGTTATCGCCGCGACATACTGTTTCTGAGAGTAAATTAGGCAATAAATTGACACGCTACGCTTCTTTAATACGCGAGTTTAAATTTTTAGCAAAAATGCAATGTATGTGGAGCGTGACGGTATTCGCAATTTTCTTTTCATGACGTATCTTTATATAATTATTAATTGTGTAAGGCGAGTTGCTACTGACCGGGATATATCCAAGCAAAAGGAAGAACTTACCAAGAAGTCAAATACGCTTTGTCCTAGCATTTCAAATGCGATGCACATGTGTCCGTGATATTCGAACCAGTCTAACATTTTCACACATAAGCTGAAACAGAAATAACGATTTCCGTTATTACACTTGGATTTAGATCATGAGTACGAATATAAACAATTATCTGAAGGCAATGCACGAGATAAGAGTCTATAGCAGACTAGAATTATTATGAAAATAATGCTTATTATTATTAGAAATAAATGACGCGGGAGCAGACGGTATTTTTGTGTTTGAGTTGACATCAACTTCTTCATTGGCCACCTGCCAACCAGAAGCCGTAATCTTGCTTATAAACGTGCAAGGTCAAATATTGTTACATTCGAATCTCCTTCATATCAACTAGTAAAGTCGATTCGCAAACTATTCACAAAATTTAGGTGTAAGTACTCACTTTTTACAGTCTGGGTCAACTTCAGCTAACTTTTCTAATACATTTATTTCTAGTTTCGCAGCCTCTCTGTACTTCTCTACATTTTTGATTATCTTCAAAGCCATTCTGTGTTCCCTGGAATCATATAAACATTAACTTAATCAATAATCACGTTTACCGTTATTTGGTCATCATTTTAAAGCTAAAACTGAATAAAAATACACAACAGCCCTGCCAAACAATGTGTCAGCATCCGGCGTTCGAGGAGCTAGTCATCGCTCGCATACGGCACGATTTACTGTATAACCTGCTTGTAAACAAAGTACGCGAGGGTAATTGATCATTCAAAGCTCCCGATACAAGTATAGGTTGTACAGTTTTTTGTTAGGGGAACGTATAAGTACAATAAAATTAAAAACAAGTAAAACAACTAGATACTGAAACATTTTGTGTTAAAATTTCGTAAGATTAAAAAAAAGAGTAAAAAGAAAGGCCGTAGCCTATGACTTCTTTTCCTGCCTTTACAATTTCACAGTATTGAGACCAACGACTACATTATCATTCTAATTTTTTTTTTCTTTTAAGCTTCAGATCGTCAGGAATCATTATCAACTGATTTTTTTTAAGTAACTTTTTATTAGAGCATTTTTTTAGATTAGGAAAAAATTATGACCATTAAATGTAACAATGAAATGTTAAATTTGGTATAATGGAATAAGATATTTTCTTTGTCCTTGGAGTCTTCAAATATACAGGGTGACATCTGAGACGTGATCACTGATCAGTTATATGTTTTTCTAACTCCATAAATAACTAGCAGTTGAATTGTTGACTCTTACTAAAATCTTTTTTACATGTTTTTGTAATTTATTTTTCATTTGACAGGGTTTTCAGGATATTGAAACTACTAGGAATTAATAACAATTTTGTCATTTATTCCGGATAAAATGTAATTTAATATTTTTTTTACATTAAATAACTTATAAAACTGTTTTACACTAATATTATCACTTTTGAAAGAAAAATAAAAGACAAAAAATAAAAATTTAAATTATAAAAAAATGCCTGATTTTATAGGACTCAGGGCAATCAATTGGTAGTTGTTTATTGAGTTAGAAAAACATATAACTGAACACGTCTCAAATGTCACCCTGTATATTGAGATAATAATGGAGAATGAATAAACAATACGTACATTTCTAAATCTTTCACCTCCACCACTTTGCCGAACGTGCCCTCGCCGAGCGTGTCGATGATTTTGTCTGCAATGAAACCAAGTAGTCGCAATTAGTCAAATGAAGAGGTGACAGAGTCATGGTGGAGTTTACAAACGGTTTTATACCATTTTTATGAAAAAATGTTGAATGAGCAGCTTAAAACCTCATAATTTTCAAAGTGACTAAATGATGGAATAAAACCAATGTTTACAGCCCCAGCATGACTTCAGATGAAATATTTATTACAATCATGGTATTTAAGTTTGTCTTTAAAGTAAATGCAATTAAACTTGAAATTAAAATATTAATTTAAAATGAAATCTTCGTTTTCAACTGGATACACTGAACTGGAAAGCTTGATTGCAGTACTAATAAAAAACAAATGATGTTATTATCTATTCAATTCCTGTAGCAAAAAGTTGGTGTACTGTGTTAATATTTCAAATGTCGATTTAAACTGTTGTGTGAATGTAAATGCACGACAAATTAACATTTGTCACAATTAATTATTTGAAGTGTCTTTGAAAGCTATTATATGTGTAGTGTAAAATATAGATATAGTTTGTTAAGTTATGTTGTGGACACGAACATCTCGCTCCCATGACATATCCGGGCCAGTAGACGAGGTGTCCATCCTTGTCGTCCTTGACGGAGGAGCGGGCGCGGGAACTCTGCAGAGGGACGCCGCCGCCGCGCCGGGTCGCGTCGCCGCCAGCGCCGTCAGCACGCCGCACGCAGCACGCAGCACCGCCAGCACGCGCCGTCACACCGCGACGCACACGCACCACGCCACAAGCACGAAGAGCGCCACGCGATCGCCACGACCCGAGTAGTGTTGTACCCAACAATCAGACAATGGAACGGTTGCCCGTCAGACAAGCGACAATTGGTATTGTGTGTCGTACATGCTGTTAGATGGCGGACGGTGGGCGCTGCGGAGTGGGTCGAGCGGCGCGCGGCGGCGGCGGCGGCGGCGGCGGAGCCTGCGCCCGCCGCGCGCCGCTCGACGGGATCGGACCGGGACGAGGACGAGGTAGGACCGCAACTCGCACACCTGACTTTCATCTCGCTCTCATAATAACCACTCACACAGGTCACATAGGGGAAGTGTCCACCCGTACGTTAAAACACTAATAAAATAATCATTGCAATACTAACACTAGCACGCGTATCTATGTACCATTTTTTTCTTTTGGACTTCGAAAATATGTTCACGCAAAATAATGACATGTTAGTCTGGAGAAAACGTACAAAAACGCTCAACACATGCACTATCATTGTAAGTCATTGAAAATAATTATTGAACTAAATCAACGTCAGCGCACGGCAAAACTTCGGCGATTGATAATGACTCGAGGTTTATCGTGTACCCTCAAACTACGTTTTACTGAGTACCCACAGCACAGATATAATTATTTAAGTATCAAAATACGTGCATTCAAATTAAGGCGTCGCTGCGCTTACAAAATATAATTGCATAAAATAGAGCTATTGTACAATGCGGTTGCGGTAATATAATACCAAAACTGAAAATATTTTGTACATAACCTAATTGCACTCATGCCAATTTTGCAGGCGTAGCGACGCAGCTGATTGACTGTGATCGATGTTAACCACGCTAGCTATTTGGTAGTTGAAGTCTAGGAAAATATATTTTTGCTTAGTAGGACCTATTTTAGTAACCGGCCGGTAAGTATATGGTGTACTGACAAGTCATAACATATTGAAACCACCAAAATGTGAGCAAAAAAGCACGGACCAGGTTATTGACACGCGGCACACAGACGCAGACGGCAGGCGATGGGTTAGACGGTGCTTACAGGCGGCGTAGCCGCGCGCCGCATGTGGTGGCGCGGGCGCTGCGGGCGCCGACGACTGCGCAGCTCGGGCGGCAGCGCCACCACGTCGCCCACGCCCAGTGGCTCCAGCTTGCGGCCCGGCTCCGTCAGTTCTGAACCCTTCTCCGCCATGCGCCCGTACATTTCGTCTAGGTGGGCATACTTCATGATCAAACTCTGAATTTCTTTGCGTCGGGTTTCTCTCTCGCTGAGTATGCGATCGCCGACAGGGGTTTTGTCTTCGTCCTCGTCGCTCGACGGAAAGTATATCTGTTTCTGTCTACCCACTTCTCCCACAGGCGAGGTCGGAGTTCTTGCCACTTTGGTTTTCGATTTCGTATCGTATATACTGTGATGTGGAGGGGAGATTAAATCCCGAACCCCTGGATGTATATTGATATCAACGGGTCGAAGCGAAAGTTTCTTTCTGTCATTATTCTCACTTCTCTCAGCTCTCAGTGACCGCCTTCTGTGTCTGCGATAAATACTATCCCTATCTTTTCCATAATGATGATGGTCTCTGTGAGAATCATCAAACCCATTTTTATCATATATATTCTTCTCCATGTATTTTTTACCTAACGATGGCATTCGACGGTCAGCTGCGTTTCTATAAGGTGTCTTGTCGCGGGTTTTTTCTCGGGAAACATTATTTCTTTTAAAAGAGTTTTCTCCGAAAAAAGTGGTAGTTAAACTTTTCATCAACCCTCTTGGTGGTTCGGGCTCTAACGTCTTGTCACGGTCCACAATGGCTTCTTTTCTGGCTTTCTCCTTTTTCTGCACTGCAATTCGATCAAGTACGGATGAATATTTATCTTCTAAGCGAGTTCTAGTGCTACCTAGAAAAATGGTGCTGTCTATATTGTTATTAGCCTCTTTAAGGGGATATCGTTTGGAAAACGGTGACAATTTATTATTATTATTTTTTATGTGAGCTCTACGGAATGAGTCACTGCGTCCGAGAGCGTTAATACCGGAGGTAGAATGCAGTGGGGATAGGTCGATTCGGGATTTGGAAGCGCCCAGGTAACTCGAGTACGTACGGTCGTCGTTCAGTTTCCTCGCGTTGGTCACACCAGAGAGCGACGTATACGGCGAGATGTGCCCATTGCTTTCATATCGTTGGACGTTCGACAGCGGCAAGTTTTTGTTGGAAATAAGCTTATCGTCGTATCTAATTCTCGCGGCTGACAACTTTGTGTCGGCGTCTGATTTCTCGGAGGGACCCCGCCGTGTCAGTCTGTTGATAAAACTGGAATAGCCATCTGATAACAGCTGAGTTACGCTTGCTGTAGTAGACGATCTTTGGTAGCGGTGCCGTCGAGGGCTTGTTGTGCCATTACCGTTTGCAGTTATGTTGGCCATGTTTGTTTAGTCTGGCGACTAGTTTTCACTTTTATGTAAGCACTCTTTTCACTGGGACACGTCTCGCAACACGCACTAAACGTCATAATTTCACATTTAGAACTATTTAATTAATATATTTTGTATGCGCTGAAGGGGTGAATGCTTCACCACCGGACATTACACTAAGCTGGTTCTATCTCGAGATTGGGAGCGTACCTAAGCGCGAACGAATTTCAGAAAGATCAGTAGCGCAGGCGAGTGCGGCCGCCAGTGCCAAGTAATGGTCGTGGACTAAAAATATCAGCAACCCGTGGGAGCGCCCTCCCGCACGCTCCGGCTGGCCGCCGTGCGCGCATTTCGTCGCATTACTCTCTCTATACCTACGAGTATACGTCAAAGCGCTTACGTTTACACCATTACATCCAATTCTCCTAACAAATGCATAATACTATAAACCAACAATACTTTTAAGTGACCGCAACGAACGACAAATGGGGCGATGCAATGTAGATTCGATATTAGTATTAGGTTCCGCGTTTTGACTGAAATATCGGTAGCATAACCAGATGTTTTACAAATACCCATTAGTCAACAAATGACACAAGTATGATGTCCCAGTTTAATTTCATCTTCTCATAAATAATATCGGCGTTAGTCATCAACGCACGCGGTTTTGGCATCCATTCTATTACCTACGCTTTCGAGTTTAATTTCAGGTGACGATAGACATCTACCTTCAAGCGTCAAGGGCGCCTTTTATCAGTCTCATTGAAAAGGACGTACTTGCAATTTGTCTGATAGCGAGGCGAGCGCCTTTCTCTGGCCGGCCAGCTGAAAGCCAAGACAGTTCTGTCAATAAGCGGCGTGTAATTGGGTTAGTGGAGCGCGTGCACGGAAAAATGATGCCCTGCTGTTGGACACGCGTGTGCCACAACATCATCATCCCTGCCGCATGTATGTATATACCGTAACTCTTATCTAATAGGTCAAATGTACCAGAGATAAGTGTTAATAGTGAATAGGGAAAAGTATACGTAATGCATTAAATGCAGAACGGATGCGGGCGCAATGAAGCACGTCCGATAGCTGGGTAACGTCGAGACACGAGGGCGGCCCGTGCGACTGTCACACTTATCATTACTAGGCAGTGTAAGTAAACAGAGCTGTTGCAAGCAAAGACAGTGCTCATCGCGATATCTTTATCTTAGTAAGTACTCAATGAGTTCGTCATAACTTATAATAACGTAGCCTATGTATAGGTAAATTCACTAGAGCTGGCACCGAAAGTCTATGAAAATGTTGACAGTTCGATACAAAACATCGCGCCAGCTTTCAATCAACCTTACCTACTAAAACTTGAAAACTACGGTAAGTCATTTTTTTAGGTATGTTTGTTTGCATGCAATTCAAAAGAAACGCTTTGCCAATATATTTCACGATCTTAGCATGCTTATCGCAACCCGAAGTCATTTGAAAGTGGCGTTCTGGTAATGCTACTTTCACTAACCAATTTTATAAGTTTACAGTAGGGGCACCTACTAGGTTACGTTCATTTTCAGCGAAATGGCAACGTTCTGTTGTTCTACAATTTAAATAGCGCGACATGCAGAGCACTTCACATGACTAACGTGTTTAACAAACAGCTGTTGTTTAGAGCGGTACAGAATGCACGTATTTTGCAACCACTTATTTTTTTATTCAATAGTCTGAATAATGTACGTACCGTAGGTATAATTAAGTAATCTTCGAGATACAGAGGATAGTTAAAACTTTGTAACTTGTATTTCAGGGCCTTCACAATGTTTAAAGTCTTCATTTTGTAAGCAGTTACACACAGAGTGATTAATAAAAACAACGTCCCAAATGAAGGGTTAGCACATGTGAATTCTAGATATTGCATAGGTACAAACATCACTCAGCACTTATCGTCTCGAATGTTTTATACAATTACATAGTGCAGCCGGCGGTAGACTGCCGGCGAAATCAGTTGATAGTATTTATTCAAGATGGGGTGCAGGTAAGAAACGCATTGGGATTGGTCAACGCATCCCCTACTTCTCGAGGGTACGTATTGTTAAGACTACAAAGCGGGAGACCGAGAATCCCGTGGGTAAGAAACTCAAATAATCATAAATAAAAAAGTGCTAATATGTACCGACCGAGTAATCAACATATTCGCAAACAAACTTATCATTCTCTTTAGTATATGTAAATATATATTTTTTTAATATTCAAATAAGAAATGTAGTTACAAAGTTCATTAACCTGAGGCAAAGGAATTGAATTAAGCAAGGAAAATATTATGTGAGAGTATCCCTTTTTAGAGATGACACTGACCTTGGCCCCTAGTCCACTACACGCACCATCCACATCGAAAAGTATTTCAGCTACCGCGGAGAGCACTTTAACGATATCATGCCACTTGCACCCATGATCTTTGAGAAACCGCTTGTACAGCTCGTAGAAGGACGTGAACCTCAATGAGGGAGGCAGCCTTACATGCTGGTGTTTTATTACTAATTCTGTCATTGTGTTAGCACTACACTTCACACGGATTACACGGAACAGCGCCCAAGTTAGGGCGGGTGTTCAGCCGGCCGGCCGCCTCGCAACTGTATCGTGGGGGCGATACAACCACCTAGTGCGCGGCCTATCTTTGAATAACAATGGATAATAAAGATGATGTTTTCGTACAAAAAACAAAATAAAAGTTTAACTAATGTGGCGGAATTTAACGCGTGTGTTCGCGTCGTCTTGAAGCGAACTGTATGGTACCGCCACGGATTGAGGAGTGCAAACCGATGGAGCGGAGAGTTGTAATGGAATCTTTCGGTTGAAACAGGATTTATCCGCGCTCGTGCGGCTGTTAATTGTCGACAACTCCTTGAGCAACGCAATTACACATACTGTATACAGTGAATAAAGGGAATAAAAACTAATAACGAAAAGAAACAAACTAAATCGCACTATACCATGTCAACATGACCAGACGATGTATGCGAGAACTCGACTGAAGCTGCGATACCTATACTTATTTATTAATTCTAAATTAACACTTCACTGAGGGAAAGTAGTATAGTAATAAGACTAATAAGCAATTGGCGCATTTTGGACTTGCGCCAGTAATTAATGATTTGTAGTGCTAGTAGCTTTTATAAAGCCATATCGGCATGGTGGTTTTAATTGCATTCCAGTAGTTCACTATCCTATGAGGGTTGTTTTCAAAAATGGAATAACTATGATATAATATGTATTCAAGAAAGTCAATAGGTATATTACTGTTTAACTACGGCTACATAAAAATGATTGAAAAAAACTGAAGGTGGTCGGTGCAGAGACGCAGTAAGCGATACGGGCAAGGTCGGCCGGAAGGAACTGAGCATTACCAAATAGATAGGTGGGCTACGAAACGGCGTGCCGCATTTATCAGACCATATCTGCGAGCGTGCCACTCGCCGGCTTTAATGATACGCGATACTGACTACATACATCCTATACCGGCGAACTTGAACTCTTGACTTTGCTGTCGAGTAATCATCAAGTTAGTAATACGGAATAAGATATACATAAATGCTGAAAACCTCCAGAAGGACGACAGATAATTGGTAACCCTGTTCATGAGGAAGAAGATAACACGCCCTATAATAAACAAAAAAGATAGCTGCGAACAGTCACGTAAGACGCAATGACAGAAAATCGAAGGATTGGTGGTTAAATCACATACAAATATGATTATATATTATGTGGGTAGTTGTTTTCCCATTATAAACATCAGATTTTATTCAGTTGTGATAATGAAGTCGCAGGACGTCTCATTCACTCGAAATACTGACTCGAACTAGCTGGAGGCGGGTTTCAATTTAAAATTCGTAGTACAATTCAAAACAATTGACGCGGACGCCTTTTGATTAATGTCTATTAGTCAAATGTCAGAGTGGTTCTACGATGACTTTACGAAAACAACGTTTTGGGAAACTACATAACTTACAAAGTACTTACAGAGTTATTTCTATAAAATTGGAAATTGGACCCGGGTATGTCCCTAAACTACAACCGAATCCGCGTATGTTCTTAAACTATGTCCAAAAGAGAAGTATGGGTACTGCTAAAGTCATCTCATGTGTGGTAGGGCACACAGCTTTGCCAATGTCATCTCGCTATAATCTAAAGCAGAGCCCGAATGGGGAAGTATCTCCACCTTACAGAAAACCACAGCCAAATAGCACTAGACCCTAGTCAAAGTGTTGTGTTCCTGCCGAAGAGTAAGGTTGCCAAAGAACTCAAAGAGGACCCAGTGAGTGAGTTGATAACCCTCTTGTTTCTTTAGTCGTCAACGCAGTGAATCCTCCTTTTATAAAGGGTCGGCAACGCGCATGTGACACCTCTGGAGTTGCAGGCGTCTATAGACTAAGGTAGCTGTTTACGATCAGGGGGGTGGACAGTATGCTTGTGTGCCACCGTCGTGGCATAAAAAAATATATTAATACAACAATGAGGATAAATGCGCAAACGATATGCGCAGATGGCGCCGCAATCGCAAAAAAACAAACGTCTCGTTAGTCGTTATGGTTTGGATATAGGGTTGCCAGATCGAATTACCGTATTATCGGGAGAAACGAACGATTTTTCGGGATTGTGGAACTTTACTCAGGATAAACAACAATAAAATCAAATTAAAGTAAATATATTAAAATGAATATCATTTAACATTATGGTTACATCGTCCGCTCCTGCTAGCAATGTTTGCATAATTAAAATACTGACAAAAAACCGGCCAAGTCCAAGTCAAATTCGCGCCCTCAAGGTTCCGTACATCACACAATTTTAACAGTCACCGAATATTGCGTAATGAACGGAAAAATTGGATTTTGAACCGGACCGTTGAAAAACTTTTGTCGCGATTAGTTTATTTTTGTGATCGACCATTTTCGGACTTTTTCCTTTACTGGTGCTGTAAGACCTTTCTTCTTGCCAAATTTCATGATTTTAGGTCTATGGGAACTATGGGAAGATTGAGGAGTACCCTTATGAGGCCTTATTTCCAAAACGCGCGAATTTCACGAAATGCTTAATTATTGTTTTACAAATTGAAGCTGTTTTTCGGGAGATTTTTTAGTTTGTCGGGAGGACATACAAAAATTCGGGAGAATCCCGCCAAATCCCGACGATCTGGCAACCCTATTTGGATATGATGGTTCCAAAATGGCGGTAAATGGAACCATTTATAATTTATAATCTGTGGATTTTATTTTATTATACATGATCTGTAAAAAGCTTTGTATTTCGATGCCACCTTCACGGACGATTCATAAATGATAATATATACATATATATAATCATAATAATAATAGATGGCCAATCATGATTTTCCTCATAATAAATTTACCTGATATATATATTAATTATTAATATATATATCAGGTAAATTTATTATGAGGAAAATCATGATTGGCCATCTATTATATTGGCCTACACTTAAAGTGTAGGTTAGGTACCTATTATACCTCCATTCAAAAGTAGGATATTTATAGATAAAGGATAAAAATTATACATAAAATCTTGTCTGTTCGTTGAGTGTTTCCCGTCTATGAAGATACAAGTCGTTGTCGTTACACCTTTGTAGACCCATTGTTTTGGACCCCGGCTTTGGATAAGATTTGTAAATGAAAAGAGTACCTACACACTACATATTGATTTTAACGGCAAATCTAGTCGGCACTAAACTTTAGATATGTTCATTTGATTGAGCATGGATAGTTTTTATTTATATAGATTTCAGAAATAATGAATCCAGACAACGGCGCTAAACTACTATTTTAAACGTCTACTAGTGCAAGTGGCATAAAAAAATGTGTGGCGATAGGGATTTGATATCGCTCTAATATGTTTAAGTTTACCGTTGGCGTTATGAGAAACAAAAAAGTTTCAAAAAGTGAAATGTTGAGGGCATGTCAGTGGACGGATAAAGCTTTGTCTTTTCATTGAGTGGGCGGCGCGCGTTCTCGGGTCGGGTGTAATCATAACAACGGGCGTGTGGTGCTCCGCCTAGGTGAAGGTGATCGTCGGTACTATTCCTGTGCGCATGCGTTGTTGTTAATGCGCGAATATGCGCCACGTGGCGCCATCTAGCGAACGCCATTGCAATTACATACTTAGTACCAGCTGCTAAGACTATTTTCGTTGTCATGTACGTGGATTTGTTTACAGCCGATGGCTTCATAAAAATTTCATTGCGAATGTATACGTATACATGACATAAGCCGCCGAAAATATGCGGAATCAACCTAGATAAAAAAAATGTCTGCTTCTACCTAATCAATTAGAATTTAACTTCAAAACGAGGACATGCAAATTATTTATCATTGTGTAAATTATTATGTAACAAAAAAGCAATCGGCTTGAATGCATTTCATTAGTTAAAAACTTGATACATTTAGTGCAACAGAATTACAACATAGTTAAATATCTGATTGTTAAGAATACCAATCCTTGACCTGATAATATGCAAAAATAGATACACATGCTCTCAATAATCACGACTGCTAGTAGCAGCAGCGCAATGCGTACATAGATTCTTTTAAACAGCGGTCAAAAGTGATTACGATACTGATATACTTAATTGTAATGCATACAGATTTAAAATTTGTAATTTCTTAAAAAAATGTTTGAGATAAATATGAGTCTGACCTCTACTTCTTTTGGTGGTTCTTTGGGCTTGAACTGGGGCACGTGTGGTGGAACGACAAGTGGCACAAAAGAGCAGGAAGGTTTAGGTTCCACTGGAGCCGCCATGCTTTCGAACGAATGCTGCTTAGGCTGAGGTTTAACGTCCTTCGCCACTTCTGATGATACCTCCGCATGTTCGATTTGTATCTGAGGTGACGTGTAAGACCCTGCAACTTTTTCATTATCACTGACCGCTGCTTTGCCGGTTAACCAAGAAGACGGCACTGCCGGTGGATGTGGCGGTGTTACGGGCGATATTTCGGTGACATTGACATTTGAAATAATAGTATTCACAACTTGACTAGCTTCTATAATTTCCTTATTATTATTATAACTTAACGGTTCACTCACTTTCGTAACTTGTTCATGATTTTCAGAAACAGGCAAAACGGCGTGATTTTCAACGGATAAGTCGGGTCTAACATCTGTTTTGGAGTCTATTCTATCTGGTAAACTATTAGTTACGTTAATTTTAGGCACATTGTTATTATCTGGAATGAGCTGATTAGGAATATTAACTGGTGTTTTATTTGAAACTAAATGTTCATCTTTTACACTGTTACTAATTTCACTTGACACTATTTCGTCAAATTTTGGTGGATTAGGAATAAGTGGTGAAACCTCGTCCCTACTTTGTGAAAAGTCTGTGCTTTCACAAGAGGAAAGTTCATCCAGACTTTGAGCTAGCTCGAGGGCGGAGGCCTCGTGGTAGTCGGTGGAGGACGGGGATGTGTCGTCGTCGCTGGTGGCGTCCCCACCGAGAGGCGTCTCTGAACTTTGACTGGTCGGTACAAATGCCAAGCTAGACGTAACATCGATCGAGGTATCTGCAATTAACGACCCTTCACTTTGGTCCGACGATTGTCTGTTTTCGATGATAGAATCTACAGCAGCGCATACTCTTTCATCATCACCGGTTTCTTGAATTGAAACATTCGAAGGACAAGTGCTTGTCACTTCTTCTGTTCGTAAACTTTGTTCGTATTCGGTTTGATCGTTATTATTGTTATTGATTGTACTTGTTGTTGCTGATAGTTGACTATTGCTATCCGTAAACGACTCAAGTTTAGGTTCTTCTACCACTGGCAAATTCATGTATTGAGGTAGCGCATATTCTAAATCGCTCAATGGCATGTAATGAATTTCTTTATGATCTCCAATTGCGTTTTCTTCGTAATGAGGAGTGTAATATTCAAATGCAGCATTGTCTGTGCCATACTGCATAACTGCCCAAGGGTCGTTGGACGGTATCATGGGTAAACCATCATAATACATTTCTCTGTCAACGAATTGTTCTGGTTTGTAATCCCACGTTGGCACGAAGCAGTCTTCAAACGCCATGTAATTATCAGGTAACATAACCATTGGCTGGTTGTATTGAGCGGGATCTAGGGCATAGGACCCATCATAAAACGGATTATTTAGTACAAGTGGAGCAGGGTTGTGGGGTACATATCCTACAAACACATCAGGTTCAACCATCAACCCACATCTTGATAAGTCTGGCTCAGATCGACACAGCCGTGGGATAATGTCAATTTCATTCTCTAATTCATTGTATATATATGACGCGTCAAAACTATTTGTTCTTCGAAAATTGTTACTGTATGCTGGTAACACGGATTGAGCATAAAGGTCCTTCTGCAACTCGGGGTCATCCGCGTGAGTTTCAAATTCAGTGTTGTAAGTTGGCACACCCAGGTTGTTTATTTCGTGTAGAGTATTTTCATTGTTTGTTAGACTTGGGGCACTGTCAGGTTGGTCAGGTAATGCGGAAGGTTCGAACGTGTAGCTTGCCGGTAGAAGAAGCACGGGCGGAAGGGCGGGCGGGGGCCCGCAGAAGAGTAAATTGTTAGGCGGCGGTCGCGACGGTTGGTCAGCCATGGCTCGCGCTCACGCGCGGCCGGGCGCGGCGGACGAGTATTTCGGGGCGTCGGGAGAAGCGCGCCAGGCGGCCGGCAGAGCTTCGCGACTGACTGAAGGCGTACCAACTGACGAAGGCGAACGCAAATAGAACGGGCGCAAGCGCGAGGAGGTCGCCGTCTCTCGCGCACATCTTCACGGGCGAAGGCGCACGCGCGTTTACAATCCAAACCCGTCCCGCACGTTATCCCAAACGAGCGCGCTGACGTTTCGCGCTTTATTCTGGTTCCGCATTTTGCATTCGACAGTTACACAAGTTAAAGCAACTAACAGACAGACTACGGGTGGACACTTGTGTTGATGACGAGCGTTGGGCATAAAGAAAAAGATACCTTTCATACTTCCTCTTAAAGTAAGAAATAAGGAACGGTTACTGACCTGTTCTGGAGGTGAGCGTGGTGAAGATTCGTCGCGGTGATGTCTCCGCCGCCTGTGTGAAGTTGGCGAACGCCTGTGGTGCGAACGTTTGGAGCGTTCATTTCGCCGCCTCCACGAGTGCTCCGAGCTGCGAAATCATCGATCAATAGGCTGTAGGGAGTTAGTGAATAGGTAACACGATAACGAATCGTATGCAAATAATATTTAGGTGAGGTTAGTGCGTGCTTGGAACGCGGAGCTGTTACTAACGTTGTCGATCGTCCTCTGCCACCGACCCCGGAGTGAGGGTCTATGAGCTGCGCGAGGTGGTCGGGAGGCGGCACGCAGCAGACGCGTAGGACCGTGCATAGAGCAGCCCAAAGACGTCGCCCCGTGCCTAGGCCTTTGGTAATACCTTTAAGTTCGCTGATGATTCCAGTGAAACATTTGTATATTTGATTGAAAGTTATTTAGTTCACCAATCATTTAACATGTTTTACAATAGCCGCAATACGAAAGTGTACACTGATCAAAGAACCGTGAAAATGTTAGCACTCATACAACTAAATCCGCAGCATTGTCGAGCACAAAATAAATACCCAACAAGCCAAGGTTAACAGATGACGTGAGTGGCGGTCGATTGTTTCTTTGAATGATAGCGAATGTTGCGATAGGATAGAATAAAAGAGAATTGCCATTATGAAGCAGATAGAGGCATGTCAAGAGTACGTCAGACTTGACAGGGATCCGCCTAGGCCTGCGGTCACCGGCGTACTGCCAATCGACTCGGCACAACCACCGTCGCATGCGCGACATGATTGCTTAGATAGAGCAACATACAATAAATTTGCGTCCGTAAATGGTGCGTCAACTTAGCTCCGTGCCTACTGAACTACCAATCTACGTTAATGTTGTTATTCCGAATGAAATCCTACGAGATTATCATTACCTACATCGAGTATTACAGATTGAAATATAGATATTTCAGCATATAGAGGTTAGAAGTTAACTTTGTCGGTGAGAACTGCTCACCTTGGCCTTAAATTCGCACGTAGTTAGCCTAATATTGAAAATCTTTTAACGGCTTATATGTGAAAGAGATTTGGGTATTTTGTTCCTGACAGGCACGAACGTTTGGCTCGCCAGGGCTACATTTTTTTATTATGTAAACGAGGCTTACCAAGAAACCCGCATATGTTGCGGACTATAAAGAAGCGTATCGAAAAACCTTATCAACCGAACACTATCACTATCCTCTTCTACGTGTTCAATGTACATCATGGCAGAATTTTATCTTAAATACAAATACATATGAACGTTTTAGAGAGGGTAGGTTAGGAATGAAAGGCGATTTGTCGTGAACTGCAACTGCAAGAATATGTAAGTGGCGCTCGCACTTCTAATAGAATTAACTTTACGTAATTGGTTTACCCATCGACGGAGATATTAAAGAGTTAAATATAGCGTACCTACGTGGCTAGAAGTGGAGGTTACGCCAATTTTAGTTAGAGCAAGTAGTTCATATTATACCTCCAGGCATGCCACCCATTCCTTCGGGCATACTATCTTTTGATGAAATATATGAACATGGGCGACATCTTGTGATTGAACAAAAACATTTTAACGGATTTTTTTACCTCAAGACTGCGTAAAATTCGACCCTTCATATTTTTAAAACACGTAAAAATCTTTATATAGATTATTGCCTAGTCCATACAATTTAAATGTATTATTTTCGAGATAACTATACAAAAATCAATCACTGAAATTTGTACAGCTCTGCATATCCCTGACAAGTATTTATGAGAGCTTTGCATTAATGAAGCCATGAACAGAACGATGGATGCATGGCCATATGTGGCATATGGCGTTAGATTAAGTTATATACATTAACAAGCGATACAATTCCGAGCGCGGCTGACTCGGTTGAGTCGTCAACTAACGCCAACAGCTCTGCGCGGGCGGCGCCTAATAAATGGCAGCATTTAAATGTCACATTGTGTTTAGCACCACACGTTGAACTTGAACTAACACGTCTCAATGGCAGCTCATGTGATCGATTCTGCACGTGCAGAGTTTATATCTTTGCAAGCGCCTTATGAAATATTATCGTTAAATGGGCATGAATCTGCAATTTAGTTTTAAGATTCTGAGTGTGACATGCGTAAATAATTTTACGGAATGCAAAAAAATATATATCTCTTTTAAAGGGGGTGAGTCATTATCAGATCGGTGTATCTTGAATATCAAAATACCTAGACTGAAGGCACGTTAATGTGCTTTCATTGAATAGTTATTATCGTTACGTCGGCGCGGCGCGAGCGACAGTCACCCACGGGGTTTCAATGTTGGACAAAGCAGAACGTCAGTGTCAAATGATACGTCGCGAATACAAACGCGCAGCGTTCACTTTCAACGACTGACGACGTCAACATTATCGATTCGCGGTATCTGTTATGTTTACTGTGAAAACCGGCTTTTGAATCTCTACTAATGCGTACAATTAATTAGAGTAGGTACGCAATAATCACATCGTCGAGATGTGGTAAGCGGGTGGTAGGTAGGTGATTTAAAACATCTGAAAGTCTCGTTATGAATTTTATTAACGGCTGGCTTAATTTCGCTCATTAAAGTTGTTTTCTTTTTAATTGGTGGAATGGAAAGCGCGAGGTCGGTCGGTTCCTTCCGTTCGTCTCGTAAAACTGCCGGTGAGGGAGCTTTAATTACGACGGGCAACCTGAGGTGGTTGCTCGTCGAAGGTGAAAGCCGACTACGTAACTACACGAGTATGTAACTTGGAACCTGTAACACATGTTCGAGTAGGTATATAAACACCAACCAGTTCATTAGAAATTTCATGGCACTATATACAGTGGACGAGAAAAAGGATATTATTATTTTCCTTTCTGTTAGTGTTTTCCCGGTTCTTGCCTACGTCAGTTCTAATTAGGTGCATTACGGTTACAGGAAATCCCATAACCCATAATTATTTATTTCTGAAAGCTATCAATAGTCCTGAACGTTTACCTGGTTGACTATGAGTGATGTGGTGGTAAATATTAATAATAAGTATCACTAATATTTACGTTGTAGTCGCATGACAACATCAATGAATTAAACAAACAAACAATCAAACTAATAAACACTGACGAAAAAAGAATTAGGCTACGATATGAATAAACAATATACACGGTGGACATGAGGAAAGCGAATAATTTTAACAGCGTATTCCTGATCATAATTGGGGACTAAAATGTCGTATAAACTTTTTTGGATTTCGCCAAAAAAAATTTTTTTTTTGCTTTTTTTCGATTTTTTTAATGCTTTTGAACATAAAAACATAAATGTTATTGGTAAAGATGTCGATTAAAATAAATTAGTACATTTTTTTTTTCGAAAAAAATTGTTTACGTAAAATATTCCTTGGCACTTTGATATCTGTCAATAATAATGTCTAGACTAGACCCCATAAAGGGTGAAATCGCCATTAAAAATTGATTTTTTATTTAAGTGGTAGTAACTCTGAAACTAGGCGAATTCCAGAAAAGTTTATACGACATTTTAGTCTCCAATTATGATCAGGAATACGCTGTTAAAATTATTCGGTTTCCTCATGTTACCCCGTGTATATATAAAACTATGATATTTATCGTAGTTTAGTCAAGATACATTATGTTTATGGTAACTTTTTTTAGTTTTTAATATAGTCCTCATCGATTTCGATGACGGCGACCCTAATGCAAACCTTATGGATGTTGACTATTATGAGCCCTGATATGGCTAGCTAGGCCGAACTGTTCTTAAATACCCTAAAGCACATGTGGCAGTAGAGCTGGCCAGTTGCGTTGTAGGTGTACACGTAAGAGGGCTTAGGTCTATCTTTACGTCTAAGGTTTTGAGACGGTTGTGTTCGAATGTTTTGACGCTGTCATAGATGGTAGAACGCCAAGGTGACCTTTTTTCAGCGAGCTCCTCCCAACGCTCAGAGTCGATAGCGCAAGCATGCATTTTTAATATTATGTTGTTGTATTCACTGTTGTAGCAATAAATACATTTTCTTTCTTTATTTTATATCCTAAACAAATAGCTTCAGCTATATTTGATGTAGTAGGTACCCATCACCTCCATATTTTTACGGCAGACTTTTTTATATTTGTAATTAATTTCCACCTATTACTTGTGGTGTAGGTTCTAGCAGACCAAATCTAGTTACGTCACATGTAACAATTCTTTCGACGAGGTTTTGGTAGTATACTACTTAGTCAACTTCATGTTAATATACTGAGTCTTCCATTGTTATTTACTATTTTATGCAATCTACAAACTAACCTACCATGTTTATTCTATACATGTTTAGATAACGTTTATACAAAAATGAAATAGTACACTGTATGACGAAACAATCGAAGTTATTCATGGATGCCCAAGTCGTGAAACCGATAGTGAAACGCCGTGGCACAATGACCATAATCGATCTCGGCCGAAACTGCGAGTCGGCTCGCTCGGTTACGAAATCATAACCCAACGTGACATGACCACGTCCGGTCAAGGTTTCACACCGATTCCGAGACGGCAGTAGGCTTGTCACTTTTTTTTGGTCTCAATTGAGCCTGTTTTTAAGAAGATATTATGGGACCAACTTCAAACAAATGAAAGTCAGGATTGCAAGTATTCCTTAACACTCAAAAATCTTTGTTCTCTGTGTCGTCACATCGTGCAAAGTAGTAAATGTATGAAAAAACAAGTAGGTAAGTTACTATTCTGTTCGTAAAATTTTACCTAGTGCGCCAGACATGTAGGGAAATATTTCCATTCTTAGAGAATTGTAAAATTGTTTACATTTGGAGTGAAGTTGGTCGCCTGTCGGCCGCGGACAAGGCCGTGCCGGATGAGCAGATACTGTGAACTGTGTCAGTACAGGCGAGACCAAAAAACACCGCCCGCGCCGTCGGGTCAATGACAACCATGACTCCTTTCTAGCGCTAAACAAATTAGACTGCTACCGAGTTAACGATTTCACCGGACGTGCGCATTTTGTACTTTTAAGTTTTAGTTTCATTCATTACCTATTTGAAAACCCGCTGTGCTTTGTTATTTAATCAGGGGGTTGATTTTCATAAATAAGGTGGCCAATGTCCTCCCTAGGGCTAAATCTTTCTACGTACCTATTTGTGCAAAACGATAACTTTCTTTCACATTAGTATAGTTGTAATTTTTTAAGATCGCGGAATCTTACTAAAGAGTTCTACCGACAATTCCGACATCTTAAAAAAATCGTAATATAATATTGAATATTAAGGATATAGAATTATGTACCTACAAGCTAATTTATTTACGTATCTAACTAATAAAATATATATTATGACCTCTAGACAAATTACATTATTACGAAATGTAACTCCAAAATAAACCGGTAATTATAGTAAGCGAATCGAGCAGCAATAAATATAACGCCTTACATAAGGTGAGCCGCCATTTATTAAAACTTAATAGTCTCACATTTTTTATGTACCGCACCAGCCTGATATGCATATGTTATAAAACGGGATTATTTCAAATATTTAGTGTTACGTTAGATGTTGAGGAATTGCATAAACACATGCAAGAGACGTTGGTAGTCGGGTACTGTGCGGGCACGTGTTTGTGGTGCCGAGTGGGACCAGTCTGTAGTGAAAGTTGATCAGACCCACCATTTGACATTTTTGTCCGACGTGCGACCCGAACGAAGTTAATTCGATCCGTCATAGCATGCGCATTCATTGAATGGTTATATCAGGCTTGTCTTTATCATCATGTATGAATACTGCTTAGAGTAGTTTAATCTTTTCTTACTCCATGAATTGCCCAATGTAAAGTAAACCCTAATAAATGGCTCAACAATTAAACGTCCGTGACAGTACGCAGTATTATTTATATGTGACACTGGAGTTTTTCTTTTAAGTTACACATTAGTCTACTCATAACATTTACAAAATTCAAGATATAATATTATTTATCTACACTCATATTGTAAGTTCTCTAAAACGTGTTCGAAAACGGTAGGCAATGGCTAGCATTACCACGACCGATTTTACTATGATAAGCTTTTTATCCGTAGCAGTAACGTAATTTTAACTTTTCATGCTCAATTATTGATGTGCTATGAGTTTTGATAACATAATGTACACCTGCACCCTCCCGACGTCGAGCCGACAGCCCGACACGCGCCCGCGCGACCGCCGGCACAATCGAGTTGGCCATAGTGGCGGTGCGATGGCGGCCATTCTATGGTTTCCAAATAAGGCATTTAGAATAAATAATATGAGTGTAGATAAAGCAGTGTATGCAACTGTACGTAATTAGGCCTTAAAAAACTCGTGTGATCTTATTATGAAATTCGCCTGCGGCTCATTTCATAAAACCACACTCATGTTTTAAGGACCCTTATTACGTAACAGTTACATAAACTACTAAACTTGGTAGAGTTGTTTGCATTTTAGAATTGAGCACAAAATAAATTATCAAATGCATTCGCTCATGAAAACAACGTCTGATTCGAAAACTAAGGTATACTACATGTTTTTACATATTGTCTGGTGAAATTGTCTCCAGTTTTCGCAGTGAAGCCACAAGCTTCTCCGCAATTTATTGGAGACGCTTTCTCTACACTTCTTTAAGTCGTAACCACCAGTACACCGTTGCAGTGCTCGTATGCGGGTGACAAGAGAAGTGGAACAAAGACGCACCACAATACAGAATAACGGAGTTGACAAATACTTTGCGAATAGCTAAGCAGAACGAAACCTTGAAACATTTACTGCGGACTATGAAAATGAACACAGTTGGTGAATGCCTTTACCTACATACGATTAAGTTATTAGTTTGTTAAAATTATAGATTTAAAAAATGTAATGAAAACAATTAACTATCGCGGCAGTTACTTACGTGACTGATAGCTCATTTATGTCACGCACTAATGTTAGGTAAGACTACTTATCACAATTTACCTCGTCCTATCATCTACTAATATACTTTTTTTAGTTTGGTGGGCACCCCTTAGATAAATTAGACCATGATCTATTTTTTTCTGCCATGGAGGTGATGAAGATAATAATGAATTTTGACAGTGATTAGCATGCAAGGCGTTTCTCTTGTTGGAAATGTTTTTGTATACATTTAACAGCCAATGTGCCATAATACGTGTCTACGGAAGTGAGAGTTGTAAAAGTTCAATTTATGCTCAAATAAAAAAAAAATAAGTACGTAATTTACCGTACTCATAAATAAGAAAAAACTTCTAAACATGATTATACTTTGCGAGTAGGTTGACGTTTATCGAAAATGAAATGGACTCGATGAATATTTGACTTAATTATATGCGTTAACCATTAGGGCGTCCAAATGGCGATAATGAGTAGCGAGATTAAGCAACCCGGGCAGCAGCAGGATGGAATAAAGCGCAACGATGGTGACTCACGCTAAATTGTGCAACAATTTGCACAACCCGCCAAACTACTTTGAGACTGTCACTTTGAATGATAAAATTGCATTACGAGCAAAGAGATTATTTTGCAAAGGAATGTAGCGTAAACTTAGCCTGAAGAAAGAAGAACGTCAGTATTAATTGTATTGTGCGAGAAGGTAAGTAAGTTGGTTTCTACTAAATGTAAACATTATGTGGGCAGTGCCACCGAAGGCCCAATTAATGTACCTATTATTCTGGTAGCAGAGTATCATCGACATAGGAACTAAAAACCGTTTTAATATCAAAAATGTATAAGTGACTCAGCATTTTATCACAGTAAATACTGATAAAAAAAAATGACCATCACCTACGTAAGAATAATATATTTGGGAACAAAAAATCTATCGGTAAATCAATACCTAACACATTTCCTATAAAACGTTTGGATGATTCTTATTTCGTAACACAAGGAAGTGTTAAATGTAAAAGAAAGAAATATCTAGGAAATACGAATTTTTTCACGGTAACTAGCTATGGAGTAAGAACGGTATACAGCGTTTATGTTAAGTTGGTGGTTAGCGAAACATGTGCAGGGACCGGCTCGCGCGCTCCAGACCAGAAACATGTCGTTGCACTCGGACATCGCGAACCTAGCTTACATTATATGCTTCTGACGTAAACGCTTGGCATTAATCCGCCTGTGGTTACTTATAAATATCTGACAGAATATATGCTGTTTTAAATGCACGCAGTAGCCTACGACCAGTAATAAATATATTATGAAAGTGGTTGTTAGTACATAATATGATATTGCTCCTTGGCAAAACAGAGTTACATACGATACGCTCCACTCGTGCTCTCGCATGCTCTTCTGGAAGGCATGGGACTTGGGTGTCCACGAGTCGACGCCGAGGTACAGCGCCGGCAGCTCGGCCACCTTGACCTCGAGTCGCTCGGCCAGGCGCTGCTCCACGACAGACTTGGGGCCGCTGGTCAGCAATCTCTGTTGCTCTTTGGCGCTGCGTCGTTCGGCTCCTCCGAATCCATTCAACTTTTCTCCGTTGCAAGACGTTACGCTTCTCGGACTATCTGTGCTGAGTAATTTGCTCTTAACGGTATCCGCCTTACCGTAACTTTTATATTGCACCGATTCTGTTCCGTTCGCAGTACGCGAATATTTCAAAGAATCGTAAGTGTCGCCATTTAGGCTGCTGTATTCGACATTGTTAAGGTTAAAGTCTCTATCAGTACGTTTCAGTACCACATCGTACCCGTTTCGCTTTCCGTAACGATCCTCGTGGTTCTGTTTAAGGAAGTTGTTCTCGAAACTAGTTTTATTACATTTAGGAACATTATTTAAGTAGTCTGTATAGCCTAAATGTTTATTGTGTAAACCTTTATCACAGCCCTTCTTTAGAGTTTCTTGTATGTCTATACCGTTCCCGTTGAGCCGGCTGTAGCTGAAGCTAGCAGGCTGACCGCCTTCCACCCGATTGTCAAACGAATCTCGACGTTCTGCATCTTTGCTTTCGAATTCATGTTTAACGAGTGCAACTCGTGAAACTTCTTCGCCGTTGACGCCATTTTTATATTGCGACTTGTTGGTGAAATCTGCGGTCATGATACCCGTCCGGCTCTGTTCGTTGGGAACGGTCCACGTGTCGTGCTTCTTTTTTTCGCTGCTCTTGGATGACCACGCTTTAGCGAGCGCCGCTTTAAGCGCCTCCCTTCGTTCGTGAACGCTGACCCTCGGGTACTCGTGGATGGGGACGATGGCCGGCGCGTACAAGCTCGACCGCGGCGTCGCTCGCGTTATGCGGAAACTTCTGAACTCCCTGTTGAACTCCGAATTGAGAGAATAAGCCGGTATTCTCGAAGTCACCATTTTGAGATCAAAAATTCCACTACCAATTAAAAATAACTAGTTTCACAGTCAAACTTTGAGCACTGAACACAGTGAACACATAGCTGCTCTACCTACAGAGAAAAGATTTCGGTGACGTGTTGATCTAATAAGGGATGACGGGACTTGGAACAGTAATTCTGCGAGATGGGTGAAGGTACAGCGTGTGGTGCATGGATGTCTATGAGCTGTGGGCCGCGACCTTCGCGGCAGGCGCGCACGGTGGGACAACGCACTGGTCAACGAACCGCCCGCCGGGCCGTGCCCGCCGTGCAGCGCTCCACCGCTCGTCTCGCTTGCATAACTTACTCGCAAACCGCTTGCCCTACCTTATCTCTTATGTAGTTACGCAGTCAGTCAAAACTTTGACCGCTTTCAAAACTTATGAATTTACGAAAATTGCTTAAAAAAGTATCTGTTATTATTTTGTGATAAGAAGTCTGTGCGTTAGCCTGTTTCGTGAAGCAATTACACCGTATAAGTGCATCGAGTGTCGCCTTGGAGGCGTCCCTAATAAGGCTACTAGCGCTGCTGCCATATGGCCCGCGGCGGACACATCCTCGCCTGTCTGCACCCCAGCTGCACCGCCACAGACATATCGCTATCTAACCGCGTCTTTTCTAGGTTAAACCGATATTATAATGCACGATATGTACACGAGATTATAATAAATTATTTCATTACGTCTGTTTATATTAGACTATTTATATAAATCGTATTTTATTTGTTTTGCATCTCTTAGCAGTCACTTTTAACATGTATTATTCTTGTCAATTAAGCTATATGTACACGAGATTATAATAAATTATTTCATTACGTCTGTTTATATTAGACTATTTATATAAATCGTATTTTATTTGTTTTGCATCTCTTAGCAGTCACTTTTAACATGTATTATTCTTGTCAATTAAGCTATGACAACAAGGCAGAAACACATTAATTATGTATGAATACGTCGAGCCCGTATGGTTGCAAATGAAAGACAGATCATACGAGATACTGAAGTTGGTTTGTAAATGGATATAATTGTTTTATCTTTGAGGAGAGAAAATAAACACTATTATTTGATAAATTAGATCAACACGTTTCCGCTCATTAAATGACACTGGGAATTTCACTGAGCGATCTAGGCACTGAATCGTGTACACCGGCGTCAGGGCGCTCGGAGCACAGCACAAACTCCGATAAGTGCGAGACTCATTAGCCGGGATTGGTCGGTATCGGTCGAGAGGGCACCGGAAGCCAGTGCGTGATCGGATTGCATACTCGTACCTTCTCGTTGCGCGCGCGAGAACTGTGCGTGCGGTGTGCGTGCACCGCTGCTACTAAACTGACTGAAGGAAGGCGTAGAGCGGACCGGTGCGAGGACCCCACCGCTGCGCGCCTCTCTCCTGCGGTCCACCACAAGGGACTCTAACTCGATAGCGCTACGGGTGGAATCGTAGGAGCGCACGCCGACTTACGACCGAGCCAGTTCGACTGCCCTGCATAGGATCGAGTGCTCTACACGGCTCTTAAGCTATCACCATACAGTACGAGCAATATTAAGACGGATCTCAATAATTATGAAAACATAGTAAGTCAATCTGGACAGAAGACAAATTAGATAAATATCTAGGTAAGAATCAGGTAAACCTACCGAAAGTTAAGACCCAAAACTTTCAATCGATTACACCTGCAACTATTACATTAACAATTACAAAAAACACGTATTAAAATCTTACAATGACGAAATAAAAGAACGATACTATTTTAATGTTGTAAGTTTGAAGAGAACGTCAGTAACAGCTCGTCGCTTGCAATGAACGAATGTATACATTTTCTAACACGCTATCCATAATTAAAAGATTTAAAAAAATATGTGTTAGTATAATATTAAAAGCACTACCTCACCTTATTTTGCAGAAACTTTACATAAACTGGATCTTTACCTGAAACGAAAATAAAACATATTTAGTATTTCTAAAGCGATCATGTCCACTTAAAAGTAGAAGTAAAATGTAAACATTTATAAATAAAAACCAACAACAAGGGCAGATGGCTGAGTCGGGTTTCGAAACACTGCATGCATCGAACATTATTACATATGCATTTGGGCCACAGACAAAAATAAAACGAACGCATGTGAGCCCAAAATTTCCGTTAATTGAACACAAGGCATGCGCAGTTCCAACACAATGTTAATTCATAAATTTTCATGTCACATACTTGAATACCTAAATAGAATACCTACTTAGATCGTTTTTTATTTGTGATTCCTTACTTGCCATGTTGCACGCTAAACACAGAAATCTGTTACTATAACAATTATAGGAACATATTTCTTAATTCATTTTATGTGTCTACTCTCCTCTCTTATCTTTTTTTTTATTTGAAATATTTGTCTTTTGGGATCCGGCGGCATCTTGAGTCTCCACCAGTTTTTGCCCCATATCCCGGGTTTTGGGCTAGACAGCTCAACAGCAATAGCAGATCGCTTGCCAAATATTACAGGGTTCTATGTTACATTTTCAGGGTAGTTCTATTTAGTTAGACTTAGTGTCACTATGACAATGTCCAATTTCAATTTGATAAAACTGAAAAATAGAACCCCGTCCTGTAATATTGGGCCAGCGAGATGTTCATTCATAACAACATATATTATAACGAACCCGAATATTATTTCAAATGGATTTGATATATCTTTCTTTACACCCACATTAACTACATAAATTAGCATTTTATTGATTAACCTTTAATTAATAAAAAAATGGCAGGGTATATAAATCAATTGTTTGAGAAATTTAAATAGCATAGTGTTAATGCTGCCCGGTTTGGGAGAAAGTGGCGAGGATAGAATATTGGAAACAAATTGAGTTAATAACCTGCCGAGACTGCAGACATAAATCATTGCGGCCTACGGTCCTTTACTGAGATGAAACTTCGACAAAGAAAAGATTTTATTACCTATCTACGATTTCACTGCTACTCAAATATATTATATAAAATTTGGGGTTAAAATTGATTCAGATGTAGAGTGCATTAGCTTAGCCTAAATAAACGCATCGATGCGATGTCATTTAGCCGCTGTGTAAACATCCATACTATATCGCGATCGCGACACGGTTCATTTGGCATTTATTTATGTAAGAAATAAACAGCCGAGAGTGAAGCGTTATCGCCTGTTCAGCGAACAAAGTGTGTCACTGCCAGCGATTATGCGCTTCTGTGATTTTTCCCCTTTGGGCTCAAAGCTAACGCAGCAGAGCTTGACCTATATCCCGCCCGTAATTACAAATATAACCTATACTATTAAAATGATGCATAAGTTTATGGACTACATGTTGCGTTTATCGAAACACGAGTGGCTTTAGCTGTTGATTCAACATCTTTAAATCACTAGATTGCTGATTTGGTTCTTACGTTAAGAAAATATTTCATTAAATCTTAGAACTCCAACACTTTCCAATTGACGTGTATTTTTTTAAAAATTTTTTATCAATAAATGTCTCATTCTTATTAAAATTTCTGTATAAAAACTTTTTAATGACTACCTTTGGCCTAAACAGTTATTTTGGCCGCATCCTACACATCGACTGGTAGGTAGAGTCCTCGAGACAAGTCCGTTACACGCGAATATATGAAAACACACTTGGTACGGTACAGTCATAAAGGAGCTTATAGAAAATATTTGGGACTCCTAAATGTAAGCGTCTACGTCACACATTCAATTGACGGCAAATAGAAGCAAAAAATAATAGCATCGAAGGCGGCGTCAGCCAGCAAACGGCGAGGTCCAATGACCCAAATGTTTTATTACTAGGCCGCCTTGCTACACTAATAATGAAAGAAAAATCGGTCATAGTCCCGCACTACACTACTGCTTAGTAGTTTCTGTTTACTTAAATTGATAAAATTCAAAAATTAGATACCTTAATTATGCTGACCTTAAACCCTTACCGTTTAATTATATTTTTCCGATATGCCTACAATAAATCACACACTGGATCGCTTCCGCGATACATGATCATTGATCAATTACATGTGTGAGATGATAGTGACGAACAAGTACGAATTCGTCACGATTTTTATTATGTTCTGAAGATGGAAATCATATGAAAAACTATTCCTATCTTTTAAGGCTAATCAAATCATTTGAACATGCTCGACTAAAAGGATTAGTCGGCACTTAAAACACGATCCGTGCTGTGGCAAATTAATCCAGCGCCATAAATGGAACCTCTCGAAACCTGATCTATCAGTACAATCTAAACAATTTATCAAAATAGCTTCCATAAATGGACTTCCTGTAAATCTGGGATTCCTCACTAGCGTGTTCCTGCACTCGGGGTACACAAGCAAATCATTACACCCAAGTAGATAATTACTATACGTGCGCCAATTAAATCCCAATACGGACAAAGTACGCAAAAACATGTCGACCGCGATAGATCGCTTCTCTCCTCGATTAGACTAGCAGGCGATGTTTGATATTTCAAAATGTAACGCAATAATAATTGAGTTAAGAGTAACTAACGGTCCTTGTTATTCATTGGGGTCAGAATGGGTCATACAGATTCATGAATAACCGAACATCGTTATAGATTCGTCATCTCCTAATGACTGTGTTTAGCGGTCAATCAAAAAATCAGTCCAACTTAACAACGCTTTAATTATTAAGATAAAAAAGGTAACCACGACAGAAATTTAGTTTTACACTCATTTATTAAGTTTCATTTTATACATATACAACCTCCATCATAATTCAACCGAGCGATTGGACGACTTTTTCAAGCGGATGCAGTCGACCGGTATCAAACTAAACGCGACGTTTAATTATTTTCTCCGATCGATCCACATTTTAAAAAGTTTTAATCACAAAGGCCTGCTGGTTGAAAAGCTTCTGAGAAGCACAACAAAGATCCTTCATGTTTGTGACTCACGGAGACGGTAGAGCCTCTACGCCAGACAAAAAAAAACAACGTCAGCATTTGAGTGTTTATAGCGTGACTTGATAAAAATCAACGACAACAACGTTCAAGTTAAATTCTTTTAAGGTTAGTAACAAGAACGAGTGGCCACAACATAAGTTGTTATTGATAATGATAACGTAGGAGTGAAGTAAAAGTTTGGTTCATTATTTATCGGCGGGAGTACAAATTGCTGTCTATGACCGGGCGGCGACTTCCCACAATTCGGCGAAATCAAGACGTCTGTTAATTGGGGCAGAAAGCTGTCAGTACTGCGTTGTACAGTTCGATTCGGCGAATGAGCGCGTAGGCGGGCAGCATTTACCGCCGCCACTCGCCATTCTTCATACAAGACATTACTTGTTCCCATAATCAAACTTTTGGGGTCGTGTCACACTTATGACGCGCGATTAGAAATTGCAATTGTAGGTGCTGCTTTGAAGAACAGACCGCCTCGTGGGTGTTGTACATGGCTTAAAGTTCCAAAATCAATTAAGCTTGGTTTGCGGGTCATAAAACAGGTGAAGTGCCGTAGTTGTTTTTAGCATAGTGGGGAAAATCTAAACCTACTTTCAACACAGAAACTTCACATGTAAAAATATAACTCAGTCGTCATTGGACAAGAGACAAGTTTACAGAAAAATTCCGTTTATCGAACAGTTCCTTTTCAACAAGGTAATAAAGCATTACTCAAGACAAACGTTTATTTAATATTAATTAACGCCGCCGTCATTAGCATAGGGTTGACTGACTCATGTAGAAAATGCACTTTGTTTTCGATCGCGGAAGCATTTTTACAAGAAAAAGCTTAAACGTTGACGATGTTTTATAATCTGACATGTCATTCGTTGAATGGATACTTGTCATAAATCGTCATTTAACCAGTGCTTGAAAAGGAAACTTTCGCTTATTAATATTTCTTTTGATAAAAGGGAAATCATGTCACGTCAGCCGACAAATGGCTGCAAATAATACCACGCGGGATCGTAATCAAGGCCACGGCGCGGCTTTGTGTTTGAAAACAAAAGTGATCACAGTTTACGAGAGACGCGAAACTGTGAGCTTTGCTTCGAGGGAAGCCACGGCGCCCACGCTTAGGAGGTGCATCAACGCAAATGCCTAGTTTAATTAGCCATGGTATCTATTTCACTAGGTTTAGCTAACTAGATCAGGATATCAGAAGGAAGCTTTATTTTTAGATTGTGTGTTAAAACATAAAAGTTGCAAGTGATATCAGCTGTCAATTTGCGTGACATTCGTTTAATGTTTGAATCTTTGTATAGGTGCTACTGGAAACGAGAGGCAATTATGAAGAACGAGGTTGAACAAACTCAACACGAGATCGTTTATTAACAACGCGTATCAGTTAAACGCTTCCGTGTACAAATTACGATCCGAAAGATCGTTTGTAGGGTTTTAGTGCGACGCCTCCATCGATTTCCGAACGAATCGTGGGCGGTCGATGCATTGCCGTAACTCCTTAAACGGGCACCTTACTTACTTGTCTTTCCTTTAAAATAGTGTTGCTATTGGATCTGCAAGGCCTCGAGCCAGTTCGTTCTTGCGAAGAATGTGGAATTTCACTCAGACGCTTGTCCTGGACAAAAATGATTGGAATAGTGTTTAACTTCCGTAAACGTGACCAGACCGCGAAGGCCCCGCTAGTAAACATCAGTGCATCGGCAACTCGAGTAATTTTGACTTGATTCGTAAAAGGAAATAAATGATAGGATTTGCATAATCGTCTAGAGGCTGTCACGGTATGACTTTATTTAGTACGCCAATCGGATAAACTATCAAGTCAGGCAGTGTAGCTGCACATAGTTGAATAAATTACCTATAAAATGTCATATTAAGATGCTAATGTGGTGCGTTGAGTTTTATAAGCTACAATATAAACATACGCTCTAATCGCGGGCACTGCCTCCTATGGCGAGCGTGATGGCCAATGTCATTGCTACTAACTGGCTACTACACATTAACACCAAGACGAACAAAGCGCTTCTTTATGATTCAGAATCATGTGTAAGTTCTGTTTTATAACTTCCTACCTAAGGATGAGTAAACATAACACGTGCAAGTATTATTTAAAACAAATGTATTGGTCACTAAGCCTGGTAGAACGGACTGTGTTCCTGCCGAAACGCGTTGCCAAATGGGTATGGGTGTGCATTTATTTACTGTAGGTTGCCCTACTAAAATAAGTCCGAAAAGGAAAATCTGCTTACAAAGTAGCTAGCAGAGGCGACTGGTAAATATTTAATTATTGTGTGGCCAGGTTACACAATGAAGTACAAAAAAAAACGTTGAAAAATAATTCGAGAAAATGGCAATTTCTGAAAACCGTTGATAATTAAATTTGCAAATCCTACTCTTGCATATTCCACACTACTCTTTTACCCCGTTAATTTAAAGTTTTCATCATCACGTTTGTTGGTTATATCGGTACGAAATCTTAAACATTGACAGGCGATTGTGGATACAATAACACGTGCCTGTTCATGAAAACAGAGTTAACAAAAGCATTTACCGATGACTCAACACCGGAGCTAACAATATTGGCTTAGGTCCGATTGTCCCCATTCCCCACATTTGTAAATTACTCCAAATTCAATACAATGCTCATACTTGTAATGACTCGTTTTATTTTGCGTAGCGGTGGGCACTGCGAAAAGAATACAAGGAGTATCTTACAGAGATTTTAACATTGGCGACAAAATAATATCTCGCACAAAATACTGTAGTTTATGTAAAATCTTAATTATGTTCAAACTACGTAGCAGGGGAGCTTCACCGATGAAAGATATACCTTATATAAACTTCTTTTCTCTCGAGTTGCTCCTAAATAGAAATCCACCGGTTTCTGAAATACTTACTCTAAAATTTAAATGCTGTGGATTTAGAGTCCGGTAAACTTTTTTTTCAATTTCGCTCAACTTTTTGATACTATTTTGCAGTAACTAACGAATCTTCTATTAGTTTGTATACATATTTTGAAATTACGTTTCTTTTTAAATTGTATAAGTGGAACGCTTTTTTATTTTCTTGTGTGATTTATAAGTAATTCATCCTAATCTAACACCTATTTTGAGATTTTTGCTTGGAGAGGTGAAAAGAGTAAGGTTTTGATTGATTAAAATTAAGATATACTAAATACGTTGGAAAATGAGTAGTCTTGAGGAATAAGTGTTTTTTTTTTTTCATTTTCATATTTTTTTTTTAAGGGAGAGTATATTTAGCTAGAGCAATTTTATGAAAAATTGCCGAAGTTGAGGTGATATTTTTGGAGAACTATTAAAGCATGTCACAGAAATAAAAATGCACAAATAAACTGTTATTCATGCTTTAATTAGATAATATAAAACATATTATGGGTAATAAAAAAATCTAATTAATAATCAAGCGACAAGATTTCACGAATCAACGTTCTCAATGAACAAGCTCTGTAAGAATTCAGTTAGGGTATTCAATATTAATATATATAGACCCAAATAACTTTTTTGTTAACAAGACTTCAAACTATCTTATCAAATACGATTCATGTGCGTAATTTAATTATTAGCGATTTTCATTTTCAAATTGTTACCGGACTCTTAACGGGAAGGTTTTTGTCTAAGAAACGCATTTTGACTGTTTACGGTTGAATAAATTCACCTTCTGTCTCTTTCTTTAATTGTATGAAATCATTCTATGGAAAAAGCGCCCTCCACAATACTCGTAAGTTCTCATCGGCCTTCCCCGTTACGTTCGGCCCACCAACCCGAAATAGAAAAAAATAAAAATATTGTTGGAAGTACTAAAAAAAGGTCCTGATATCTATTAGTTTGACGTTACTAAGTAATACATGGCGAACATACGAACGTAATAAAAACCAGGGAGTGGCGAATACAATAGCGTTTTTAATAAATAATAAATACGGAGTGATTTTCAAAAATAGAACTTAAAACTAAAATTTACGTCGTATTTTGACACACGCTGTATGCTGTATGTTTTTTACTTACCATCTGAAAAATTATTATCAATATTGGTGATAAAAAAATATGACCAACATCATTAGGTTCACCTTTCAATTTTCTATCGTTGTTCTCTTGCTCCACGACTTCGCAATAGGTCTGTATAGGTACATTTTGTGTGTGACCCATATTTTGCTGCTAAACAGACCCACTGCCCACACCCATACGAAACAATACAGAGAGGTACCTTATAAATCAGCGCGTTGAAACACTTAACGGATACCATTTATCTAATAACATGCGCATATTTATTTGGCACATTCGATTAGCTTCTATATGAATACAATGAAGATTTCTTATCGACTTTTCTATAACTGCTACATTACTATTACTGTTGGTTATGACTAATGGCTAATCAGATTCCGGCATAACGTTTCTACTATATCGTCGAATGCCAATACAAGCCCCTCATCTGCAATAGAAATCCAATTAAAAGGATTTTTGTCTGAAAAAGTAATAATAATAATATATTGATATTATTGAAATATCATGTTGCCTTTTTTGAACATAAATGTTTATTGAATATGAAATTTATCTGCTCGTTAATCTTCGTCACTTTAATAAAAACCGGCCAAGTGTGAGTTGGACTCCCGCACGAAGGGTACCGTACCATTATCTATAAAAATGGCAAAGAAATCATGTGTGTTGTATGGGGGGGTTCCCTTAAATATTATTCTGTTTTTTAGTATTTGTTGTTATAGCGGCAACAGAAGTACATCATCTGTGAGATTTTAACTGTCTGACTGTCACGGTTCATGAGATACAAGATACAAAGGTTTTTACCCTTTGGGTACGGAACCCTAAAAACTACCTTTTATTTTATCCTCATAAAAGTGATCTAAAAAAAGTTTAAAGCTCGCCCACGCGCCATAAGCTTAGATCAGTTGTCAAGACTCAACACCAAATAAATCAAGTTTCTAGTCATATAAAAAAAGAGTCAAAGTCCTTTATAATCTGTGGCCTCCGGAGATATGATAGCATCAAAAATGATTACGATCCGCGAAATGGAGAGTGTAGGTAGGCCGATAATTAATGTTTACAGATAAGCCGATGTAAACAAGCGCAAATAAAATAGCTTTCACTGCCGCCTACCGCCGCTGGAGCATTTCAATATCGCCGGCACTGGTTTGGCTGCTACTGCTTCGTAGAAAAAGTTCCAAACGTCATAAATTTGCTTGGGTCGTGCGTAATGGGGCCCACAGACGCCACGAGACAGATCAGACTGCTAAGTTCCATAGTTCCAATTTATCGTGTACACACACACACACACATACACTACACAAAAAAGCTTGTTTTAGTTCCATGATGATGATGACGACAATCTCATGTAAACTTTTTCCACATCACATATTTTTCTGATTGTAGAGCAATGACTGAAAATGTTCAACTTGTGTTAACAAGTTAACATTAACATTGTAACCGATTTTTCCAATTGGAAAATATGGCGTTAAAAACTAATATTTAAGATAAGGTCGATCTGTAAAAAGAAATAACTTTTCTACGTAATCTTATTACCCACCTACTTGTATTTGTATACAAACGAGTATCGAATTCTTCTTTTAGATACCGTCGTGTTGCGTATCTTCGCCTGTGCTACCTATGTTCGCCTATTTTTACATAAATTGACTTTAACAAAATGTTTCTAATGCAAGCCTTACACAAAACTACTAAATACAAAGTATTTTTTACGGGTGTCAACATTCTTCGAACGATCTGTGGCTAACTTCATATAGTTGACATTCAGTGAGGTTTTTGCGCGACACCGACCACATGTTTTTTTAAGCCAGTGTTTTAACTTCAGGTTTAAACAGTGATACAGGCCAGGTAATGTTAAACTTTTTACATGATTATATCCTGTAACTATTTATTTTTAATATGTAACTATTATTTAATGGCTAGCTTACGTTTAGAAGTCACAGTTGGATAAAACATTGGTGAGGGTATTTGGCGGCCATCTTGTTACCGAACTTCGCCTACCCCTAGGGTTGACAAATTTGTTTCCAAATGTACATATTTTCTTATGTTTGGTTTTTCGGAAATGGGATTAGCGATTTGGAGGAAAGTTAGTAAGCTGTGCCCTAAAGATATATGTAGATGTACCCAGTAGTAATAGTAGGTACGTGGTATGAACAAGGGACCCTTAGAAGGCAATCATTGTACGGTTGTACGGTCTCACTTTGAAAAGGTAATTATGTGTAGAAGCCAAAGGTTGATTTGATCTCGATTACGAAACTACTGATAAGCGAAACGAGATACGTTTTTTGTTTACATAATAAACATTTTTTTTAATCTTTTTTTTTACTTATAAACCATTACTCTCCTTTATTTGACATGTTGGTTAATTTTTGGCAGCCCTAGCATCATTTAAGAAAATGTATGTAAACAACTTCAGACTGTTGCCAATCTTCGCCTACTACACATTTTTTTTTAAATGTGCGTAGCCTGGTGTAGTTAAGGTTCATATTATATTAACACGTTCCAGGGAGATAAGACTTGATAGGTGTAAGTCCCAGAAAAGTTTATAATTAGCGGTAAGGCATGCCATAGGCGAAGATTGGAGAAAACACCCAAACTTCGCCTATTGCCTTCGGGGCCATTTATTGCCAAGTTACCCAATGAAATTCAAAGCTTTAATGGTATATACTGATAGTCAGGAGTACTAAAATACGTTTTTTGGCCATAACGGACTAAAATGCTTTCAAATTTGAAAGATTTTTTGGGAAATGTGTCAAAATCCAGGCGAAGATACGGAACTCGACGGTAATTTTAATAATGCTATATATTTCTCCTCGGAGATATATGAGTGCTCTCTTTGAATTAAAGCTAATTATTTTAATTAAGTTTACATTGTTAAAGATTTATTTTGATTGGCACTGTGGTCGTGAAAGTGAAAAGATATCACGGTATGTAATTTTGATAGAGAAAGCCACAAGCAAGTTTAATGTATTCGACGAAAAATGTTTACTGCCTTTATCTAGTATTCATTTATTACCACGCGTATTTAAATTTTGACTGCGACATTAGGACTAAATTAACCTGAGGCACTGTGACGAACCTGAGATAAATAATTTGTAATTTGCTCCTATTAATAAAGTAGAGGACAAAATAGACTTGCAACTGTACAGTTCGGAAGTCACATGGCAGGGTTGAAATGGCATGAGATATGGACTGAGAGCTGGCCTACGTCAGATTGTAGCGTACGGACAGGTGGTGGCATTATTGAGCAGAGAGGGCACTGGAGTCGCCTAGGTTACATTTTATGATTGAATTACTAATGATTAAATTTTTTTTTGTCATAAAACATACATTTCTTATTATTATTTCAAGTACTTAGTGCCAATATTTTTGGATCGCATTATGTTTCACATTTTTTCACTCAATTTAATTAGGCAGACCATAGTTGGAAACATCAGCCCAAGGTCTAGCGGAGAAAAAGAGGGGGAATTCAGTAATTCGATCCAAAAATACTGGCGCTACTTGAATAAGAAATGTATGTTTTAGCTATATAAAAAAAATTATAATTAGTAATTCAAACATAAAATGTAACCTAGGCGACTCCAGTGTCCTGTGTGCTCAATAATGCCACCACCTGTCCGTACGCTAGACATGACGTGACACAATAATGAGAGCAACGAAACCCGTCTGGTTAAATTGCTATACTATCCTTATTGCTAGATCCGGGCGCCTGGCAGCTTTTATAATGGGGGGGAGAGTGACAGACTAGCAAAATTTTTGCCAGATGTCCAGATCTAGAAATAAGCATAGTGTAGAAAACTGACTAGAGGTTTCATTGCTTTCATTATTGTGTCATATTTCACGTAGCCAGCTCTCCGTCTAATAGGCAGGTTTTGAACAGGATGACTTGCGATTTTGTTTAATCTAAACGGCAAACAACAAATAAGGACAGGATAATGTTCGAATATTTACAATAAGTAAGAAGCAATTGTTTGGAATTGTTTTTGCTATTACAATATTTACAATCAACGTAGAAAATGCAGGCTTATCTCAGGGAACTCTACTGGTGTCGGAACAATACAATTTGTGCGTCAAGTAATTGCCGCTCTTACGCGCAGTACTTTCTAGGCCCGGCGTCTGCGATCCGCGAACAATCGCTTTATTATTCCTACCTATTGTAAAGATTAGTAAGAGTAAACATTGTCTGACTTTTCTTATTCAACTATGTCATGGTTATTACTTGCACTTATTCCTACATTGTCGTTTATTAGGTAACATTAGAGTATAGTGTTGTTCAACTATTAAAGATTACCAAGTGGTAAAAAGATATTCTGATCAAATAGAAATGGATCCAAACACTAAACATGAGATGAACGACACAAAAGTATGGAAATAGTATAAGCTCTGCAAAATGACCCCTCATTTTTGCGGGTGTGCTAGCATTGGAGACGGGGCATACTGCTATGACAGCAAACCGTTTATTTCAGTTTAAACGCGCATGCGATTTGACGTAAGCTTAAACTTTGACCAATTCTTCTTTTAATAGCGGAAAATTGTGTACCGGGTTGAGCGAAGGGTTCACCCCCTTCAACCTTAAGGGATAACTATCGGGGAAAAATCATGACCGTTTTTCAGATCCATATTTGTACTAAGGACGCAATCAATTCATGTTTTATTTTATCACATTTTACATGTGGAGCACAGTGTGCCAGTGAATGGGCGATCAAATGCAAAAGATTGTGTTCCGACAAAACTGTTGAAGAGGGCGGTTTATTCACTAACTAATAAAAAAAGGCTCGGCCTTGTCCTGCCATGGGCACGACTAGGATATTAATAGTAGGTACCTATTGAGAGGGCGGTTAGACAAGTAGTTATCCACTCAGCAATGGACTCGCTCGGATGGAGGTCGCTCGTGATGAACAGACCCTGGGTGATGACATTGGAAAGTGAGTAAAGCGATGACTTGGTCTCTTTATCTTTAAAACAATTAAGCAAGCTCAGAAACACTCGCTTTCGTCTCCGAAAATGGATATAGCAATAATGATGAGTAATGAATAGAGAGCTGCTTTAATTCGCGCTGCGCCCACGCAGTCTCGGTGCGCCGCGCATCCACTGGAACAATGCTTACTGGTTTACTTTCTCGATTGACTCATACTGATTCATTGCATACGTCTAGCGACTCGAATTAGATTAATGATACCGGTCTAAATTATTTTCCGTTGACACAAATTCATAATGTCAATAACAAAAACTTTCGTTGACACCGTTTCTCTGCAACAATGACAGTACTTATCCGGACGAAACATATATACATTTCTTTGTCAGTTTTATGAAAAGCATCGCTTGGTTATCCCCGATGCCCACGTACAATACTCGAGTCATCTCACCACTTAACGTTACTTGTGCAGTAAACGTCATGTTAAAATGAGTGAGCGTATTAAATTAACGCATTGTGTGCAAAGAAAATTATTGTCAAGCCACAATCCTTCGCGTCGGCCCTGAACGGAGAGAGCTTTGCCCTCACAAAACCTTTAATTCAACAATAGGTTTCCTTTACAAAGAAATGAATTATTATTAAACCGGACCGGATTGTACCTATACAGCACCTCGGGCAGTAGACAATAAAAACAAGAATAAACATATCCGAGAGCAGTCAATAAAGCGCGATTTGGACAGGGCGGAAAACAAAAAGTTACAGCTTCCGCGGTGAGGTCTTCGTCCGATATCTCACCCGACCTTCAATTACAAGTCAAAGAGTTAATGATAGTGAGAGCGTTAAGTTTAAATTTTTAGATTTGAGATAAGGAATGTGGAGTTGAGTAAACTGAGAGTTATTTAAAGGCGTAAAATGTTGATGGCCACTTACTCCCTCAAGTATGCATAAAATGCATTGTGCGCCCGCGCCGCTAATGAACGCGTCGCAGCGCGGAGCTGACCCACGACCCACGCGGGTTCGTCGCCCGGCCCTCCCCGCGCGCCCGTGGCCCTTGCACCTTCAGGACGATACCAGACGGCTTTATCATGTTTAATCAGCTCCGACAGTTGCCCCTTGTTTACACTTCCCAGAATTTCCTGCCTTGCACTCGGCCCGTTGAAGATAAATGGCAAAAGAAAGGAGAAACCAGTTAATACAAAAGGGCAAACTTCTTTTTAATGGGGTGGACTTAACAATATATTTTACACACCAAGTTAAGTTACGCTCAATTTATTTAAAAGAAAAATTTCAATGCGCAAAGTAATTCAGCGATTCACCCTAGTCAAACGCACAAGATATCGCAACTTAAAAGTTTAAAACTGGCCACTTAGCGGATTCTTCTAACCTTGGTAACAGTCCCCTCCCATTTATTGCGAACAGCCTTTATTTAGGTTCTTTCTAAGTGCGACAAGGTTAGGAAATGGCATCACAACAGTTAGTAAGGCGAACAAAAACTTAATACGCGTCTTGTTCCACACTCGGCAAGGACACGACTGCGACATTGACTCGGGATTATGTGGCTTACCAACCAAAAGAAACGGAAGTGAATAAACTGTTTTATTCATTTTTATAGTTATAGTTATGTGACGAAACAGATCGAATACCATATTTAAAGTTGAATGCAGCTGACATTTGAAGATGAACGCTTATAAACCGATCAGGTACAAACAAAATTCAATATCCAGAAGTTGATACCATTAACGTTAGTTTCTCCTTTCGAATACGAGTTACTTTTCTCTCATCAAAGAGCACCTTACTTAATTCACGATTCTTGGTGAGTTAATTCCATAAAATTCTACATTCGAATGAAAAAATCTAACCTGAAGTCATTTAGCAGGTGAGGGTCAAAAAATAAAGAAACCATTATCTTGCCCGTTAAAAACTGGTAGTTAAAGCCCAACGGAACAAGAACAGGATTTTTTCCTCATAATGGTCACCACCTGAGTACTGCACCTGCTTATCTTAGCAACGAGTCGCTAAACCCGTCAACCAGTACCACAGAGTGAAACTACGTGCGCTTACTTTATAAACTTGAACCATAGATTACTTGTGTTATATGTATCAACTAATAGCTTTAGAGTCTGTTACAGTTTAACCCCGTTATTAATAAACATCTTAAAAGGCCAATTTGACTAAAATAGTCCTTATCCGTCTCTTTGGACAGTTTAGTTTGTAAGAGAAACAGACAAAATATAAAATAAAATAAGTAAATGAGGCTAGTAATACGTTTATGAATAACCTCGGTATGGTAAGTATACAACCAGTGTCAAGAAGAGGGACAAAGTTTTTCTTGGTTATATGTAAGCTAATGCGGGATCGCCAAACTTTTCGTGGCCACTATGATCCTCCCATCTCGCTAATCTGGCTATGTGGTAGGGCACAGCTCAGCGAATGTCATCTTGCTAAAATCTGGAGCAGAGCCCGACTGGGGAAGTACCCCCATCTTACAGAAAACCAGCCAAATGGCACTAGAACTCATAGTGTTGTGATCCTGCTGGTGAATAAGGTTGCCAAAGAGCTCAAAGAGGAGTCCTCTCCTCTAACATCAGGCGGGACGTATGCTTGTTTGCCACCGTCGTGGTATAAAAGAAACCGAGCATTACGGCTGACCCATAGACAATCTTTAGTGTGACCACAAGTCTTCGTAATGCTTTATTTAAGATGCGAAGTCCATTATAAGCTAGGCTATGACTTGAGACTATTTGCACAACCTGTCTATCGGTTAAAATGGTTAATAAACATAGTATGGATGGTGAAAACAAAATATCATCGTCTTCCTAGCGTTTGTCCCGGCCTTTTGCCACGGCTCTATCGAACCTGGGGTCCGCTCGGCAACCTAATTCCAGGAAATGGCGTAGGCACTAGGTGAAAACGAAATATCACTTTCGATTAAAAAGCACCTGAGCTGAGTAATATACTTATACATTCGATGTCGAAAGAGAGATTGACGTGCATTTTTTAACTGTCCTAAATTTCGAGTTAATATCGCATATCATGCTATGACTCACATATATTATCGTCATCTGGGGCACTGACTAGCTTACAGCCTCAATTATTGTTAAAGGGTACTTTTACTGTTTGGTCGTCACATACTTGTTAACGGTACGTGGAAACTACCTGTAGGTGTCTTGATTTCAACTATATAATTTCTTGTAATTCAGGTGAGACCTGTGTTAACCATATATGTACCACTGACAATGAATATTATTTCAATAAAAACACACAGTGATAGAAATATATTTCTGCGTATCTTATTAGTAAATAAATAAAAGGTTAAATCCCGCCATTTTTGAATGCCGCGCCCGTGATGGAGATAGACAACTTTGAATTTCGCGGTTGCAGCTGGTTAAAAGTTGTTGCGGCTAGGCAGTGGGCACAATTCGCGACGTGGGCGCAGGCTCGGGAGTCAACGTCCACGGGACCGGTTCGCTAATCGATCCCGCACCGCTCCCGTCCGCGCCTAAACGCGGCTAACGGCTTCTCCGCAACATGAACAACCCGTTGCCTGTAATGTTGCCATATGATCAAGGTGAATACCTGCTGCGCCGTTTGATAACCGGAATTGTTATTTTACGAAACTATTAACGCTTGTATTCAATAAACTTATTCCCGAAACCTCGTCATGTTTCGTCGTCCATCGTAAATGTTTTAGTCGGCCAACCAGCAATATTCTTACTTTTCTTCATGTACACAAAAGTAACGTCTCAGCTACAGATCGGCGTATCCATTTATTAATCAAAAGCAAAATAATTATTACTAGGTAGTTGTTTCAGCAGATAAGATAGATTTCCAATAATTATACGTATAAGTATGTAAAAATGGCAACATTAATAATTGTAGTAGAAACAAGTCGTGAGATCATCAAGTGCCCATCAAGCTTAGGCTTTCTACAACACGCCCGTAAAAAGCGGTCGGGCTTCTTTGTAATTAGCCGATATCACCTACAGTTCATCTGTCGTCAACAGATTTCTTATACCTAACTCTTGAAATCCAATTTAGGTGCTTGAAATCCAATCAACTTGAAATTTATGAAGCGCCTATAATTTTAACAACACACTTGATGAAAGTAGAGTCAGTTCGGTATTAATGTAAGTTTATCTAAATTCAGCATCCCTGGCTTTAATATTCGTAATCTAATGGGTATTTGTTGACATATTCGTCTAATAATTATCTCCTTGGCCTGATACAAATCGCGCAGTATTCTGTGTCGGGAACTCCGCTGGTTCAATGGAAAAACAGTTCTGCTGACAACGTTTACCGTGCCATGCTAACTGCATAGCTGCGTAGATATCATTTTGGCTTAGCAGACGATGTTAAAATGGTCATAATAATTTTAAACAAAAAAGAACTGACTTCACTTAGCACCTTTCCAAAAGCAAATGGTCGACCTGCTGTAAAAAATACTCAATTCACAATAGGTGTGCCTATAAGAGTTCCCTCGATTTCTCCAGGATCCCATCATCAGATCCTGACCTGGTTACAATGGGACCAACTGTAAACTCTTTCAAACGAAAAAAGAATTTTCCATATCGGTCCAGCCGTCTTCGAATAATCGGTGAACATACATAAAAAAAAACAAGCAAAAACAAAGATCCCGACGAATTGATAACCTCCTCCTTCGAAATCTGGAAGTCGGTTGATAAAATTTCTATATCTATTAAAACTGGTATCATTCATCATTGGTGACCAGTACATTGGGGCATACCTTGCCTAGCGCATCGGTATTGCCGACCAACGCGGCAATGCCGCCAGCCTTCTGGGCACCCTACCGGTCGGATCTAGGGTAGCCAGGTGTCCGGTTTTAGCCGGACATGTTTGGCTTTTTACGGGTGTGTCCGGCCAAATAATTCCTCGTCCGGCCTGTCCGGCTTTTATTAGGCTTTTGTCTGACTTACGCTACGCGCCAGTCACGCCAGTGGCACGATTCGAAAGACCAGCGTAGCGTATGCAAATAAAAAAACCGGCCAAGTGCGAGTCGGACTCGCGCAGCGAGGGTTCCGTACAAACCTGTACGTATGTAGGGGTAGTAACTTTAAAATTATTAAAAATATTTTTAATACGAGTATATGATGTGACTAAAAATTTACGGTTTTCGCAATTTTTCCTTTATCTGTGCTATAAGACGTTACTTCGTACCACATTTCAAGATTCTGAGTTCACGGGAAGTACCCTGTAGGTTTTGATTCCCTTGCGAGTTTCGAAAATTTGCGGCATAAACGGCTGTATCTTTTGATTGCGTTGGCTTAGAAGTTTGATTTTTTCACAGCTCCAAGGGACAGTAGACCTGAGTATTTGATATAAATTTCAGCTTGATACCTCCACGCGTTCCTGAGAAAAATGGTCTTGACAGACAGACAGACAGACGGACAACAAAGTGATTCTATAAGGGTTCCGTTTTTTCCTTTCGAGGTACGGAACCCTAAAAAGGCATGTCCGGCTTTTGGGATCAAATGTCCGGCTAAATTAAGCGCGGAGTCCGGCTTTTTCATTTTTTGGCCTGGTAACCCTAGTCGGATCTGATCTGGAGCCCATTTTTTATTTGTTTGTAAGTATAATTTGTGTTTAGTATTAGTTTATATGTAGTTTTAATTGTTAATTGTAATTTATACTGTAATAAAAGTCATTACTTTTCCGTTTCATTCAAATTTGTTTTGATGAGACTAGTATAGGTTTCTTCAGCAATCGTTACCCAACTGGGGTTATACGTAACAAATAACTAGGCACGTATTGATTTACTAGTATCAGCTCGTTGTGCAAGATCTGTCCAGCGGAGACAATCAAAGTCATTATGTCACCGTTTAGTCACAGTTATACATAATCAGTACCTTTACGAGACTACAACCGACGAAAATTTAAGTTGTAAACTTAGGTTGCATTTCGTTCAGTGGAAAATAACGGGAAAAGCAGCAGTCGTCTTAATGATTGGCAGTTTTAGCATGTTCTAAATGTAAGTAAGTTTTATGAAGCCAATAATAATAACCGTTAACATCGTCAAAGTATCCATTCGTAGCATAAACTGTGCCGTGTAGTATAAAGATAAAGTACTGGCCATTATCCGCGCTGTTGTCTTAATAGGTGAACGTAGCGATTGTTCCCTCGCGCAATTTCACTGAAGTAAAGGAATTGGGCGTCAAATGTCACGTCAAACGAGACACAGACGTGACAATCGGGCTATTGTCTGCTGGTGTCGGTCAGCGGCGACGCCGACCAAACTACAATTATGATTCTGGACGAGTAGGTCGATGTTCTGTATTGCTATTGCTAAGAGGCTAAGTCGATTACTTAGTAAAAGACGGAGAGCTAGCCACGTCAGATATGACACAATAATGAGAGCGACGAAACGTAACCCCTCTCGTTGGTTTGCTAAACTATGCTTATTTCTAGATTGGCAGCTACTACTACTAATCCTAGAGTTCTGGTTTTGAAGCAGTATTATAAGAAATTATATCAATAATTAGGTTATATCATTGCCAAAAGTTTCTGATGGGGGAAAGTAGTCCGAAACGACGTATAATGTAATTCATAGTTTGTCGCCTACTGTTTCCGTTTCCGAAATATTGCGGAATTTTTTTTGTGCTAATGTTAAAATATTGGCCCCGTCCTCTATAAATAAGACAACTTCGGCCGTTTTTACCTATTTTGGTATTACTTTTTTTCAAATTCAAAAGAATTTGCTAGTCTGTCACTCTGACATCCACCCATTAAAAGCTGCCAGATACCCGGATCTAGCAATAAGGATAGTATTGCCATCTTACTAGATGGGTTTCATTGCTCTCATTATTGTGTCATACCTGACGTGGCCAGCTCTTAGACCATAACCATTACGAGTAGGTGTAAATACTTGATCAGCTGAAAAGTAAGCCTTAAGACTATAAACAGTCTACGAGTATGTCTGTAAACTGATTTCGTGTCATCCGCCTCAGGCCAGAACAGTAAGTTCAGATATAATAAGCAGCCTGTATTGTAGACATTTTGGATGGAGCCTAATCTAAATCTACAAAAGCACGTAGGTTCCTTATAAGGTCTAGGGATGCACTAAGAAAGGATTTTTCAAAATTCACCCCCTAAGGGGGTAAAGTTGGGGTCCAAAGTTTGTATGGCGAATCAAGATTTGTTAGGACTATTTTATTCGAAACTTCACAGGAGTATTCCTAACGATAAATGAGTAAACACGTGTTTCAGGATTTTTGAAAATTCAACCCCTAAATGGGGCAAATGTGGTCACAAAGTCTGAAAATCAACATGGGATCGTATCCTTTTTGAGTACTTATAGTACGCGGGCGAAGCCGCGGGAAAAGACTAGTACATCTATAAAGGAACATTGTTTTGTTCTGTCACAACAGTGAACATTATAAAAATGTAATTTTCTCGAAAAAAAAAAAAACATTTAAGTGCAGACCGATTATAGTAGTTTATGCAACAGTTGTATAAGAGGGTTCAAAAAAGGTCAGTGGCGTGGGTAACAATTTGAGCAGTAGGCGAAAATTGTTAAGAAAAACGCCACGAACATTTTTTTACCTACTTATCAAATCAAATCAAAATAGCTTTATTTCAGACATAGTCCATATGTTGTTAGTAACAGTATTTTACTTAAGAGCTATGTTAGAATTTCCTATAAGACTAAGATTACATACTAAATTACATACTAAAATACAATCTACTTGACATAAGTCAAGGTAGTTGTTACTACAGCCATCCAATGCCACATTATTGGACAGCCAAATCTACCCGCGATCACCTTCAGAATACTATTCTGACTCTCCCTTACGCGACCCATTAGCGACGAAATTTTTTTGCGCATGATCGCATAAAAATCGTTCGTGTGCCTTTGTGCGAACATTTCGGATGCACTGCACCATTTAGGGAGTCCTAATAGCATTCTGAAGGTGTTATTGTATTGGATTCGTAGGGCGCTGTAGGCTCGTTTGGTATACCGAACCCAGAGGCTGCTAGGGTAAAAAGATTGGTTATAAGCTTTAAATAGAGTTATTTTAACCTCTTCGGAGCATCTAGCGAACCTCCGAGCCAGCATATTCCCTCTCACCGACAACGCCCTACGCTCCCTCTCGATATCGCTGTCGTCACAAAGGTCATGTGTTATTATATGGCCTAGGTACTTGAAGCTGTCCACTAACCTCAATACAACTCCACCAAGGGACACTGGCGGAACAAAGTATGGTTTTATCTTACCTGCTTTAAACACCATCACCTCGCTTTTGGTGGCGTTGTACACAAGGCCGTGCGCAGCTGCGTACTCCTCACACTTGGCAACTAGCTGTCTAAGCGCCCCGATCGACGGACTCAGCAGCACCATGTCATCCGCATAGCTTATGTTGTTCACACAAGTGTTTTCAATAAAGCACCCTGCATGCATGCTGCTGAGTTCGCCTATCAAGTCGTTTATATACAAGTTGAACAGCTTTGGAGATGTCAATCCCCCTTGCCTTACACCACATTCCAGTTTGTACTCCCCAGACAGGGCCTTAGCCCACCTGACTTGGTTTGTCTGATTGTGGTACCAATATCTTAGCAGATCTGTACAGTCTCCCGGAATACCCGCCTCCCTCAACTTCTTCCAAAGCAGTTTATAATCCACTCTATCAAATGCCTTGGAGAGATCCAGGAAGCAGGCATATACGGGAGTCTTCCTGTCCGTATAGTACCCGACAGTATGCTTCAAACACATAATGGCACTTTCAGTTGACAGCCCTGGCCTGAAACCGAACTGGGCGTCATAGATTTCTAGATATTTGTCCAGCGTGTGGTTCAGCATACTATCGAGCACCTTTGCGGCAGTGGTAGCAAGAGAGATTGGCCTATAGTTCCCTTATACGACGTTGCATACAATACTTTTTCTACGAATACACTTACTTTTACATAAAATACGAAATTGAAATCTTCATGGATATCGCAGTTATTTTGTCAACATAATCAACAATCATTTAAGTTTTACCTTTTAAAACACTATTTTTCAATAATACTAACACAAATACACACCGTCGTTATTTGATCAATTATTAAAGAGCTACAGAGATTAGTAAAAATACCTAAATTACTTTCAAAGTTTGCAATTCGCCCCAACAAACGAACGGGAAACGTAAAAAACTACGAAGTAGGTCTGTGGTTATTATAATTTTTTCTTTTTTAAAGTTTTTTTTTCTAAAAACGCTGCGTTTATTTAGGTTTCTTAGGTTGGCAGTAATTTATTTTATATTAATAGCCGTGTTTGCACGCGATTCCGCGATACTATTTGGGCGCTTTTATAGAACAAGTGTTATTTTGGGGAATAGACTAGATAGAGTTTTCATCGAGTGTATTATCTATGTTCTTATAAAGGTGTTGAAGAATGTATAAATGACAGATAAAAGTACAGGAGTAGAAAAAGGTAAAAGTAGGTCCATGTTGCAGAGTCGAATGATTTATAGACAGCCGAACAGGACCGCTAGCAGTGATTTATCGGAACCAACAATCAATAAATACACGGCTCTGTTGTTTTATGACGATGTATCCATTTATGATCAACATCTCTTGCTACGACCAGACATTAGTTTTGTGTTGTTATTTAATTTCTTCTAAATAGCATCGTTGAAAGAATTAACAATATGGATAAATAAGTTTTATTGACGCTTATTTGGCAGCGGTTAATGATCTAATATTAGAAATTCAGATGTTCCAAGTGGCTAGTTTTATTTTGCCTGCGTACCTATTAGCGTGATTGCAGTATTTATAAATAAGTCGACGAGCTCTCACTAAACGGTCGTTGGTTCCGGCGCACAATGCGAGTCACCGGAGAATCGTAAATAACACTGTACTCTTCATAAACACGTCAATTCTCCGTTAACTTAGGCATATCTTGCCTTAAATGGCCCAAAGTAGTTTTAATTAAATAAGACTTAAGGACTCATACATTGTTAGCTACTAAAAATAAAATAGAGTGTAGACGCGAAGTTCCAAATCATAACAGTTTATCATTGGTAATCAAGTGGTAAAAGATAATTGTGTATTGATCTCAGGGATAGTTCCTTTCTCTGTATTAAATATGACAATGAGATTTCGTTCACGTCTAACGTTCAAAAAGAAAAATTTGAAATCAAAAATTGCCATGAACACAGAATCCTGTCAAAATATTCATGAGTCATACACAAATGCTAAAAATGCCAAGAAGAATTGGTATATAACACAAAATAATAAATCGAATAACTATTAGTAGCAGAGGAAAAAATGTTCGTAAAATGTTACTGTCGGGATGTGGGAGTGAGGCAGCGCAGCTAATAAAAACGATATTAAAATCTTTTAAGCAGTCGCTAATAAAAAATAATGATTAAAGCAACAGTTTGCAGAGGTGTGCTTAATCTCCACATGGAGACGAGAGTTTAATAAAACGCTAACGAGTTTTTGTCAAATTACGATTTTTTTAGGCGCCAAAAAAGCGATACGACACGCAACTTGCGTAACAAAACGTATGCGATATAGCTAATTAGTTATCAGCACATTCGCATCGACCATTTAAAATGGGGATGGACAGGCCACATGTTACGCTGCCCATTAGACAAATGGAGCAAACAGGTTACTCTATGGTACCCCAGAGGCTGCATAAGACGACAAGCCCATCCATTAACAAGATAGAAAGATGACATTAGTCTGACCCTGGGACCATACTGGATGAGGGTTGCAGCAGACAGAGTACAATGGAGACAGTTGGAGGAGGCCTATGCCTTACGGCACACCGAACTTAGAGACATAATATAGAATAAGGAACTAGAAATGTAATGGTTATATGTTCGGAATAAACGGCTTTATTATTATTATCAGCACATTCGCTTGTTTACCGATCTAGGATGTAATTTAGGTCAAATTTTGCCACTGCTTGTTACTGCAATGCTTTTGAAAATAACATAACAACTTAAAACATTGTGCTAATTACCGAATATAATTGAAATGTAGTAAATAGTGCAGTGTAGAGGTGTATCTAATCTTCAAACGTGTGCTACTAGGCCCTGAAGACCCTCGCGGCAAGGCCGAGGTGGTGTATTGTCGACAGCAGGATGTGCCGTGGTGCGACCTCGCGGTAATCCGACGAAGCGCCCGACTCGGTGTAGGAAATCATTTTGGTAATGATCATCACCTTGTTCGGCATAAATGTGACATTACTCGGTAGTGCCTTGACTAAAACATTAGACTGCAGCTACATTAATATTTAACACCATTAGTAGGGTCGTGACTTGTAACTCATAAAAGTAAGCTACAATAATTAGTTATTCGTTTGAGCCCGGCCATTTTTCAAACAAAATAATTTGAAATGCAATATTTTATTGGAAACACGAGAGGCGTTAAGAATCAAGATAGTTCAATGCAATATATCAAATAAATAACATATGCCAATATATTCAGGTGAACACTTCAAACTAATGTTTTAATTTTATGTTTTTTATTTTGTGCGTACTAGAAATTCAACATGTTCTATAAATATAAATTGACAACACAAGCGATTGCTATTGAGATCAGGCATGCCAATCCGACGCTCTTTTGTACCACCTAACTGGATTAAACGACGTAGCAATTTAGCTTCAAGTTCCGACATATCAAGGATTAATGCACTTCTTTTGTGGGTTATGTTCTGCCATAGAACATAACGGTAGATCGGTTATGTTTTTATAGTGGTAAAACCATCTTAAGCTTGGCAATGGTAATTTAGGCTCTTAAGCGAACCATTCTATCTCTTACATAGAGAATAATATACAATATAGGTATGTATATGTATGTAGGAGTAATGAATACATGTTGTATGCATTAAGCCGGTGGTCGCTGGGGTAAAAGTAAAATATAAATCCTGATCGGATTGTATCGCGCAGGTATCGCGCCTGCGCGATACGGGGCATAAATCGCGGGCCGCTGTTCCGCCTCGCGACATGGAAAGCGTTTCTTGGCCGAGATCTACGCAGATCACGCCAGATAACTCGCGAGCCGCGTGCCTTACCGAGCCGGGAACGCGGTGAAATCAAAAATACTATACACTAACTGCATTTCCAAACGGGGCCTTAATTACAAAGAATGCCTTTTGTTCTCACTCGGTTTGTATACAATGTTTTATAATTTATGCAAGTTTCACTGTAACCACAATTAACATAATCTCGCTAGACAGATGTTCTGACTGAAACTACTTTATATCTGGTTTAGTAACTAGGCGGGTGAGGCGAAGTAGGTATGTCTGTAAGGTACCGCCGGCTCGCAAAAAGCTCTACGTGGGCTGCAAGTTGCACCTACTGCACTTCTAGTTTTACTGTGTCAAGAACAACGCCTGTCGCCCTCGCCCCCGCGCCCCGCACAGCTGCCCCGGCTAACCAGTCGCCTGAACGCAAGTCTTGCGACAATAGAATTTGGACGTGCACAAACGCTTACGGGACGAGCTGGCCATTTTTTTAAATTAAACATTGCATTTTCACTTTAAAAGCAATATTGGAAAAGGCACGGAATACCTTTGGGGTGTGAATGCAGGTAACAATCACAACAAATCTAGGTATGCATTGTTGTCAAACTGTAGAGGTAAACAGTGGAATCCAAGCGTGTCAAACGCGTTGACATGACGTCAATGAAAACTTATGCATCGCCTGTTCATACTGCAGATCAACATTAAGATTACCATTTTCAGTAGGCGACCTTGCGGTACACGATTTGCGAGTATTGCGAAATACCAAAATTCATAATCCGCAATCGTGCCAACCCAAAAGAGAATTTATGCGACGACTTTTATAACACTCATGTATTATCAACATAATAATACCTACTTTGTTCACGATGCTCATATCAGTGCCAATAAGCACTCATTGTCATAAATTACAGTTTGGCATTAGCAAAGTCATATCCTTGAGTCAAGACGTGCGATTAAAGAAATCGTTCTTGCGACACGTACGCGCGATTTTCCGACAACCTACAATTACTGTCGTCGGGCCTTTGTGCGAAATATCAATTTATAGCCCTACGAGTTACATTTATCATGTAAATGACTTGGCCCTCGGCGCGCGCGCTAGTTCAACGGCCTCTTGGACAAATGCATTAGAAGCAATAACTCGGTTACGTCATCGTCAACTAAGGAACTATTAACTTAACGTTAACAAATGTTCCTATTGTACTTAATGCGTCAATTTGTCTAATATAACTGGCAGTTTCGGCATGAGTAGATAACCAACGCCACAAGTGTGCAAAAACTTCCATGTAATGTAGCGTTAAATACACTTAACAGGTTTAGAATATTTAAAGTGTCGATCATTTTTACTTGAATACATTTCCATCTAACTTAGATGACAACAAAGAAACAAAACATTCTTTCATTTCGTTAACTTGGGACCCGGGGGTCCGTGAAGGTGTGATGAAAAACTGTGCGAGAGGCACGCAAGGACAAAACAGGATTCCGCGCGCTGTGGGCCCGCGCCCGCGCGGCCGGGGCTTCCAACTTCAACCAGTCAGACTTGCATTAACTGTAATATTCCCGCACCATCTCTTTCTGTATACTTACATGTTTTCTCATAAGTATATGCGAGTTGTTAGCATGACGTTACTCGTACTTGTTAAAATAGGCTAAGCATTTAATGCGGAAAACCGACCTTTTCCTCTATCCGGACATAGATGGCACTAACACAGAACACATTGAGATTTAGTTCAAATTTCCTCGCAGTCGATATAGTCCCGCAGCTAGCTGTACCTTTTTTTTAAATACCGCGTTGGTGATAAACTAGCATACGGTCCGCCTGGTAGAAAGTAGGTAACTGTTGCATATGAAAGCCTGCAAACCGAGAGTTGCACATGCATTTCACGAAGCAGGAGGTCCCGGGTTCGAATCCTGGTCAGGCCATTTATTTGTGTGTTTATCACGGATATTTGTTCCGGAGTTGTGGATGTTTTCTGTGTATTTAAGTATGTATCTATTATACAATGTGTTTGGCTACCTATGTTGGAGCTGTTAACCACGTATAGTATGATGAATTTTATCGACAAATCAACCCCCATACCATTTTTTCTTAACCATTTTTAAACTGCACCCCTTTAAAGTTCTATTGACGGAATATCATTTGATATTTACCAGTCGCTTTTCGGTGAAGGAAAACATCGTAAGGAAACCGGACCTAATCCCGACCGGCCTAGTTTTCCCTCTGGGTTGGAAGGTCAGATGGTAGTCGCTAACGTAAAATCTAGTATCTACGCCAATTTATGGGTTTAGCTTGTCAAGCGGACCCGCAGCCGGGACAACGTGAGGATCCCAGTGAAAAGTGTGGTATTGCTCTGAGAAGTGTTTGTTTACATGATATAATAAATACACTGTATTTTAATATGCGTAAAATGTCAAAGCACTAGCAATGAAAAAATGCGTTCCCACGAAGAGACACGCGCCGAAGGCCGAGTCTTTAATCATGACACGTGTGACACCCCGCCATACGTCGTGCTGCCAATTTGTACAACACTCGACATGAAAACCACCTACTTAATCATACAATAAATCGATCATTTACTTCCCGAACTCAAAACTTTTATAAAATCTTTTTGAAACGTGAATCTTATTCCCTAGTTAACATGGTTGCTTTTCTAAAGAAACAATTGCATTTTGTAAGAGGTTTATAACGTAATCAATCGAAATTGATTGGCACCTCTTGACGAGCGCCAACAAAAAGGCGCCGCCAACTCTGCGCATTCAATAACAGTTTCATACAGTAACTCGGCAAAATCACTTATTTATCGTAACCATGAGCTGCCACAGCATATTTTACGGAGGCTCTTGCGCCATACGTTTCGTTTTTACAACAGGCACATAAAGTTCCTCGCTGATTTCATGCATGTCATGAGTACTGGGTTGGTAAGTTTAAAGCCATGGTTTAATTGGCTGCAATAATACCAAACAATAAACTTGAAATTCAATGGACCTGTTATCCGGTGTGTTTATTATTTATTTATTGTATGGAAAACCAACAGCACCAAATATGTATAGAAATACAATAAAACTAGAAAGCCAATTACAGGCTCACTTATAGAAATAGATTACTTACAAAAAGAATGTGGTGTGATGTGGGTGTTCTTCCCTCTTTCAGTCACAAGTGTTTCAACATTCTTGGTCGGATCGTGGTTACCTGCGGTCACTCACTTGACCACTTGTAAATGAATTTGCTTGCCATTTGAACGTTATTTCCCAGGACAGTCAGTAGTTCACCGGGTTCGGCCGCCGGTAGCGCTAGGAGCGAGGTCGATTGATTCACCCGCTGTGGCGCGGCACGACTTCCTGAGCTCCGAGTAGTAGTACGGAGCTTCGTGTATCATTCAAGTTTCCGACATTTGAATTCGCACAATCATAAACGTTACGGGGAGAATTGTAATCGAGCCATGGTTATACAATGGATGTCACGGTTCGCAATTAAAAAAATCGGGCTTACATGGTAGTAATAATAATAAAGTAAATAAAGTAATAATTTATAGGCATAAAATAAATATGGCATCCAACTTCTATCAGTTCGATCTAGAGATGGGTAGTGAGTAAAAAGTCAGGAGTAAATACCGAGTAAATACTCAGCTTAGCTCCTGCTAAACTGGGTGCTTTGGATAAATACTGAGTAAATACTCAGTATTTACACACCCCTACCCATCTCTACTTCGATCCGACCCGGACATGATGTTTTCTGCGAGTAGGTACATGAGTCACATTAAAAACATAAATTGCTGTAATATCACGTTTTAAAAATTTCTTCGAATTCCTATCGATATCTTGACATATCCAAATATCAGGACCAATAGTATGGTTAAGGCAGTTCATGCTTCAAATATAATACATAATTAACTACAAACATTCGGAATATAGACTGAAAATGTTCTCGATTTTAGCCTGGGACATTTTTTGCTCTTACCGAGTTATTGTGCGGTTAGGTAATAAAATTTCCCACAGCTCGTCGGTTTCGGAATCAGCTCCTTGCACGGCAAAAGTCTCCGTTAGGTCGCCGTGTGAAGCGGCCGGCTCACTGACCGTTACGTTCACGCTGTGCGATCATGCAGGTGAACGATTGAACTACATGTTACAATCATTCCGCAATGGATAGGTTTCTCACGAAACAAATAGTTACCAGCTAGGTATCGCATAGGGACTTTGGAATCGGCTATCCAGATCCAGAGGACCTCAAAGCACTGCCCTTGAGCTCCATCACCCAACACATGGAGATGGTTGAAAAAGCTCTTGAGTAAGCGTACTAGGGGGCAATTACACAAAAGATCCCTTTGGGTCGAAGTGTATCCATATGGGCCCCCGAGCCAAATAAGATAAGATAAGAAGGTATCGCATAACTATTTAGAAATAGAGCAATAGGGCGCCACAAATATTAGTTTATAGCACCTAGTAAACCCGACATTGGGCTGTAGGCAGGTTCGGACTGGGCCGGAAGGACCCGGGTGGCTCCCCACAAGCCCTGGGTCCGAGACTGGATCATCACGGGCCTGGTATGCGGCAAGCCGCGCAAGCCAGGCCCGTGGGGGCGCGCTTGACAACGCCAGTTCGATACTAAGTGTAGCGACACATTTTTTAAATCGTCATAAGATCAATCTCCCATTGGTTCGAATGAACCCTGTGCATTTCTTTTTTACGTAAAATTTACTACTTTTCTAAGTAACTACATTTAGACTGTGATTACTGGTTGTGGTTTAACTAATATACGTTTGGAGGTCGGTTTCTACATAAGCTAACAGTTTAGTAGTAAGGCTTAAGTATGTAAGACCTGGAGTCACACTGCGTTCCATGCGTTTAATCAATGGCATTTACTTTGATATTGAAAGGGTAAATTACGTGTCACTAAATTGCCAAAGTTCAGGGGCAATTAGTGACACGTAATTTACTATAATTAATTGGAGAGTAGTAGGGCTAGTACAGTCGAGGACAAAGAGATGTAAACACTTTTGGACCTTATTGCGTTGTAATAAGGTCCAAAAGTGTATACATCTCTTTGTCCTCGACTGTACAAAAGGTAACCAATAATTATCAGCCTCATTTTTTTGTGCTGAACGACGTGAGAAAAATGATGGCGTAACATAGTCCAGACGTCAAAACAGAGTGGTTAATAAAAATAATAAAGTAAATCGTGGAAGAGATATGACCAGAACTATACTAACTTACTACAGGCGCCATCTGTGAGCAAGTAGCTAAACAACGAAGCACAGTAACTGAACAGCAACTTCCGAGGCAGATTAGCTCGCTTGCTAGCTAACAGAATAATCATAGCGCTCATAGAGGGCGCTACTAAACGATGCTGTTTATGCGCCTTATTTATTGACCAACATAATATATGTAACGAGGTGAACCAGTAAATAAATGCAATTTTATAAAACAATATTACGCTCAATGCCAGCTTGAATCGTAATTTAACTCCTGAGGAAATGGTAGTTGTTTTTGTTACTGTAATGGAGAGCATCAAATTACATGTTGGTGTCACTTTCTCTTGCTAGTGGTTCAACAAATGCTCAACAAATCTCCATATATTAATTGGAAGCTTTTTCCCTGCACTGACACATTTATGGTACCCTACTTAATAAAAAAACCTGTTTTTTGTTTGATAAACACATGTGAAAAAGCACTAACCTGTCATTATCTCTACTGCGTTTTCTGTGTGGCTCCTCCTTCTCCCGATCGCCATCGTCCAGCCTCCTCCGCTTCGCCTCGTAAGACCTCGACCGGGACCGTGAGTGGGACGCATAGTGCTTCCTACGGGTTCGCGGCATCTGTAATCATCATTGATGTGATAACTAGTGCCCTTCATACATGACCCACTGTACCATCTCAATGGCATTATATTGGGGGGCCACTTACATAACAATTTTACGTTTTGTAATACAAGAAGAAGTCTCTTTCTAATAATTGTTAAAGTAATGTGAAAAAGGCTTCAATTTATATAATAAAACTAAATTTGTTATGCACACCTCCCTTCATGCTAATAGCAAGCAAAGGTAGCTAATGTTATTATTAATATGGATGTTTTTTTAATAATGTAAAACAGGTGTACTTATTAAAAGACAATGTGTTAATGGAAATATTAAATGTAAAATAAACTTAGGGTGAAAATAACTACCTATTTGGTTTGGTAAGAGTAGAGTATCTAGAACAAGAATGTGGTGTGATGTGAGTTACAGCAGATGTAAGAAGCGAACCACGCTAGCATAGGCCCTGCAAAGCTCAAGTATCTACGCACCTTTTTGCGGTGGGTCCTATGACTATATTAAAATTAACCAATCAACGATTCACTTTTCTAGGCCATTATTGCTACCACAAACTAAAAATTGTGATGCTGCTCAAGATTAATTTGATTACTTGCGTCTTTGTAATATTATTCTAAAAAGTAATTACTTACCTACAGATGCTAAAAATACATTGCAATAATATTACCCTTGGAATATATATGGCATTTTTGAACTCATAAGTTGAAGAGTTAATAGATGGGAGACTTGTCTAGGATTAAATGTCAAAGATAGGGTATGTGGTAAGAAAATGTAACCTACATACCTTTGATATCTGAACTTGGGTACTTAAATTAAGACCAGGCAGTGTTAAAATATGTTTATGGTGGACAGGTGAGTGTGGCTATGCAATTAAAAGGAAACTAAGCTTTGTTCACAAAACCATTCATGCTGAATGAGCCTGTCAAAAATAGAAACAATGAAAATGTTTGATCTGTTAGCCTCATGAATGTTACAGTATGAATATTTTTGACAGGGTCATAGTTTTTACTTACAATAAGGAAAGTACAGCGGTACCTTCACTTACCATAAATTGGATACCAAAACTCCTATCCAATGAGAAAAAGCTGAAAAACATAAACTTGTTTAACCAGTGGAATTGCACCCCCGGGTACTTAAGCAGACTGATAGGTCATGCTCAATAGTTGTAACAAGGATTCTGGTAAAACCGTCTTTTAGGATTGTACATAGGTTTCTAGTCATGCAAACCAGTCTAAAGAACATGTTTAAATAAAAATAAATAACATACATAATACCTATGATAAAATACTCTTGTTTTAAAGTTATCTTTTATTATAGAATAGCATACTTACATTGAAAGTATTTAAAGATGTGTTTTAATGTTTATTAAATGATGTCTGCTTATGCCATCAATGTATAATATATAACGCATCAACGCAGTTATCTCCTTAAAACCAATGTTGTTTTCTATTATGATATGCTTTATAGGGCTAATACTAATAGAATTTACTACAGTCAGGCTAGACTGACATATTCTAACAATGCATTTTACATTTCAATAGAAGAAGATGAATATGGCATTAACATACAAAAATAAACTGGCTTGTTTAATTCTACGTTAATTTAATAGGAAGTATTTTCGTTATGGGAAACGTTGAAATCAAGGATAACAACATATATAAGAACTACAAACAGGTACTAAGACTACTAACATATATCTACAAATATAGCGACACTACGCAGAAAATAAGTCAATCCATGAGATAAACGTCAATAGTTATTTACATGCTACGCTAACGCCATGTTGGTTTGTAACTTTATCGGAGCCATAGGGTACGCTAATCTAGAAAGTAAGATATTCTTCTAACTCACCCTCAATTCACGTAAATACTTCAATTTACACCAAAGTTGTTGACTAAAAGTCGTAACGCAGTTCCAAGTTCGTGATGCAGAGCCTTGTAGAATGTTTCCTCGCAACAAGGGCCCGAACATCGATCCAAATCCAAGCACTTTGTTGGTTGGCTGAACACTGCAATGGCGTAGCCAGAAGTGTTAGTCAAGCAATTTCCTTATAAATCATAAACCATCATTAATTAATTATTACAAATATTTATATAATTAAACACAATATTTTCCTAGAAATAGTGTAACGATTTTGTCGAAAATATAAATAAAAGATATAAATTAAAATATCAAACTGACAAAAAACCGGAAAAGGAACATTGTGTTGCTGGCCAGTGTTGCCACCTTGCAAACATATATTTAGAATCGAACTCAAAAATCGCCAGATTTCGATATTTTTGTATTTAAAAAAAAACCTAGAAATCGCTAGCCGTTACTAGACTACGCTCGTCCTCGGGCCCAATTTCTCGTGAACTCTGCCGCGCCTTGGCCCTCCCTGTAGTCCTTTAAGTGCATTAACTCATATTACACCGCTCTATCTGAGAAATCAAGGCCTAAAAAGTAGAGTAATTTATAGGGTAATTGTGCTAGTTTCCCGTCCACTTGATTAAACTGCTGCAAATAAATGGGAAAAACTTTTTAAGGTGGACATAGTTTATATTTATAGTTTATTCTTTCGTAGATTTTTAATTTTAACTTTTTATTTTGGGAAAAACTTGAAGATAAACATATAAATAAGTATGGACGGAAAACGGATAAGAGTGGACGAAAACTAGCACAATCACCCTACCCGTTTATGACTTACCTACTTCCTACCTTCCGAAGCCAATAAAGTGAAGAGCTTTCTATTGATTTCGATTTTTAAATATGTAGACATAAACAACACACAGGAGTAATGTGCGATCGCAGAATCCCGCTAAGACTGAAAAGGCTGTAGTGAATGTGCGGCGCTGCACGTGCTGATCACTTTCGTAACGAGTACATCCGTGGCACCATCACAGTTCGTGAAGTAGCGGAGATGCTCCAAGAATGTCGCCTTCGTTGATTCGGTCACGTATCTCGCAGACCACCAGCCTACGTAGAGAACATAGCCCTCAACGGTCCTGATCGAGGAAGACCAAAAAAGCGATAACTGGATGTGGATGTCATCAAGGCCGAGATCAGAGAAAAACGGTAATAAAGGCGCCCAGCACCGCTCAAAGAGTAGAAAAGCGAGCAGGAAAGAGGATCCTGGTAACAGCCTTAGCTATAAGTAGATAGAAAATAGATGTGCATAAACAAAGTTTGTAGTTCGATAAATATAAAAAAGATAGATATAATCAAAATATTTTTGAAATGCGGTCATAAAATTGTATGTATTAGGGAAGGCCATTACCATGGAGTATACCCGGCGGTATATTCCATGGTAATGGTTGTATGAATTCTCTAAATCATTCGAAAACGTTAAATTATCACTAAAAATCACTGAATTTTTTTCTAGTTACTAATAATTTCAGAAAATCGCTACTGAGCTCGAAAACTCACTAGATCTAGCGACAAAATCGCTTAGGTGGCAACACTGTTGCTGGCTGTTAAGATGTTGCAAGCTGTAATATTAATAGAACTTTAAAGGGCTTACCTTACGTTAGTAGGTAAGCAACTAGTCAACCGATCAGAATGAGAGGGAGCGATAGTTAGAATGAGAAAAAAATTGGCCTCGTGGCGACTTTACAGTGAGCTTTATATTCTTTGCACTTTACGCATTCTACCTACGATATGATATGGTCTTATCGTTTTACGAATTTTTGTCATTATAGTCTGGCTAACCATTTCTGTCAGTAGAAAAGCGCGGCAAATTCAAAATACGTACATGTGGCAACCCTTTGTTATGATGCTGGCACCACACTTCGTTATGTGTTATTCGTTATGCGCGTTATTCGTCCGAATACGTAGAAGTGTGGAGGACTTATTCGTCTGTATTTGCCTTATTAGCACGCATAACGCATAAGCTCCAATAGCAAATACGCGTATCCGTTCACTTGTCGGTTTTTTGACACACTTCAAAGGACACGAATAATTATTCGCCAAATACGGCGAAGTGTGGTACCCCTTATTTGTTGTTCGCTTCACACATAACATATATTAACATATATTTAGGCAAATACAGCGAAGCCGCATAACGAATAAGGGAACGTACCCATACTACGTGACCCGTTTAGGGGGGTTGGGGGGTCTTCAAAATACTACTCTTGGTCACAAGGGGGAGGGGGGGTTTAGGTTTACGTCACGTAATCAATAATTATTATAATTATGCTTTAGGGAAATCTAGCGCAATTTTTTTTTTCATTTTTTAATTATGGTTTGCACGCACCTTGAGGCGTTACGCGGCAACCGCCGTTTTAATAAATACAAATATGCGCCAAATTATGATATTTTTTACTTTCTGTTTGCAAAAAAAACAATATTAAGAATTAATACGTGCTAGACGTGTGCGCCGCGCCGGCGTGGCGTAGCCGCGCCGTGAGACCCACGCCGCCGCCGCCGCCGCGGATTTCAAAATCCACGCCGTTGGCCAAAATTTCAGAATTCGACAAAAAATTGCCAATGACAATTACCGATGAAGGAAAGTCAGTTGAAAATTTAACAACGTATATTGACGAATTAAACCATGAAAACATCTACACATTGAAATAGTTTGGGTTTGGTCAATTTCTTCTCTTTCGGGAGATTAATAAATGAGTATGATTTAACCGCTCACCTGACAAATATTAAGTCGATGGCCTTATTAATAAGATTGGTAACGAAAATAATAAATCTGCCATCAAAATTGTACCACCAACTAAATTATCCTGAGAAAAGAAGTGTTTTCGGTGGCAGGATTGATCCTTAATACTGAACAGTATGTTTGGACCTACTGCGAGTCAAAAAAGGATGTTCATCATCACTAGTCGTTCCGTCAGCGCTGAGGATCATGTCTTTCTGTTGAAGACCAGGTTCCTCCATAGGCTTCTATCCCTCGCTAAGCGCATGGCTTCTTGCAGTTTGAATTGCATGGGTGCAGTGATTTGGGCACACCATCTTGCAGGGGGAGGGCCTCTTAGTCTTGTGCCTTCAACTTTTTCCGTTATGATGATCCTCTCCAGGTTATCCGAGAAGCGTCGAGAGAGGTGTCCGAAGTATGTGGTCCTGGCACGTCGTAGACAACCAGCGTTTTATGCGTAGCTCCTCTAGTATGGACTGATTACGTACTAATCGCATCGCAGTCCAAGGTAACCGTAAAAGCCCTCGCCAACACCACATCTCAAACGCGTCAATACGGCTTTTCAGATCTGCCTTGATAGTCCAAGTTTCAGAACCGTATAGGAAAATTGGAAACACCAGGGAACGCATAAGTCTAACCTTAGTCTGCCTCTGTATGCCGCGATCTCTCCAGACCCTATCTAACCGAGTCATAGCACCCTTCGATATTTGAATCCTTCTAATGATTTCACGTTCATAGGACTAATGGCTTGTTCCATTCACGACATCTCTCGATGATCTGGCGCACGATGAAAATCTGCTCCCGTGTCCCTCGCCCAGACACAAAGCCAGCCTGCTCTGCAAGTATTTGCCGCTCCAGGAACTTTGTCAATCGCGAATTCATGATGTCAAAGAAATACTTTACTGGCTTGCAATAAAATAGACAAAGTTCTATAGTTGTCACATTTTAGCGTCAAGCCTTTTTAGGGTTCCGTAGTCAACTAGGAACCCTTATAGTTTCGCCATGTCTGCCCGTCCGTCCGTCCGTCCGTCCGCGGATAATCTCAGTGACCGTTAGCACTAGAAAGCTGAAATTTGGTACTAATATGTATATCAATCACGCCGACAAAGTGGTAAAATAAAAAGTGGATTTTTTTTTTATTAGGGTACCTCCCCTATACGTAAAGTGGGGAGTGATTTTTTTTTCATTTCAACCCTAACGTGTGATATATTGTTGGATAGGTATTTAAAAATGAATAGGGGTTTACTAAAATCATTTTTCGATAATGTAAATATTTTCGGAAATAATCGCTCCAGAAGTAAAAAAATATGCGTCCCCCCCCTCTAACTTTTGAACCATAACTTTTAAAAATATGAAAAAAATCTCAAAAGTAGAACTATATAAAAACTTTCTAGGAAAATTATTTTGAACTTGATAGGATGAATAGTTTTTGAAAAAAAATTACAAAATAATTTCTGAACTAAGTTTGTAATTTAACCGTATAAGCAGGTGTTTATTGTACCTGTAATTTCTACAAAATTACAATGAAATGACGTGCTTTCAAATAAAGTAAAAACGGTGAAAATCGGTTCACGCAATACAGAATTATTCCATAAAAATCATCTTCCATACTTTAAGCTCGCGCGCAAAAGTTTACTTAATTTGCCGAGAGATGTCGCTGTACGTGGAACTCTCATATCATATCCTACATGGCGGTGTTATTAACTCTTAAGTGGGGACACTTACTGTGACGGACGGAAAACTACGGAACCCTACACTGAGCGTGGCCCGACACGCTCTTGGCCGGTTTTTATGGAGAGGTATAACCATGGATTCAGTCCAGTCTCTCGGCCACTGGCCAGTTCTCCACACTTTGCAGCAAATCTAGCATAAGAACTGTGTACCTTGGCCACCTAGATTCTTTAGGAGACTAGCGCATATACCATCAGTACCGACGGCATTAACTTTCAGACGTCTGATAGCGTGTTCCACTTCGGAAATAAATATGTCCGGCTCTAGTGGATGCACAGCGTCATTTCGCACTAACAGATATTCCAGAACTTCTCGATAGAGTTGTTCCGAATCCATCTAGCCAACACTTTTCCCAGGTCTGATAAAGATCAGTATCCGCTATCTGCCAGCTTCTAGGTTTGTAATCGCGGGTGAGAAGTTTGACTTTCTGGAACAAGTCTTTAGAATGGGCAGTTGCAGCATGGTTTTCGATTTCGTCACATAAAGCATGGATTGAATTATTCTTAATCGCGTCTGCATGCCCTTTTCACGCAAGTCTGTGTTAAGGCCTTGTTCCTTGTCCTCTGTCGCTCAATAAGTTCCCAGGTAGCATCAGAAATCCAGGGTTTCCGTCTTGCTTGTTTCGGACGCAACCGCCTTGAAGCCATTCCATGTTATCTCTGTATCTTCAAAAGGATCCCTTATAACGTCCTTTATCTTGAGAGGCAACCTTCTGGCGAGCTCCCGCATGACATTTCTTGGTAGCTGGCCTTGGTACACGCTTTAGATGGAGTTGGCTTTAAAAGGATCTTAATTTATCACAATTATGAAAAACATCAACATAAAAGCGATTTCCGAAAAGGCAGGACTGAAGTGTACTAGAAAAAAAACACCCTTAAATAAGCCAACGGCCCTATATATCGTTTTATGTTCCTTAAAAGTTTTTGATATTTAACAATTTTTAATGCGAAACGTGAGCCATGCAAGTATAGGCAAAAGTGACCTTGACGCCGGCGTGGCGCAGCCACGCCGCCAAAAATTCCCGGCGCGCCGCCGCCGCGGATTTTTATGGCGGCGCACACGTCTAGTATGTAGGTACTATTTCTAGTAAACTGAATTTAGCTTGGCCACAAGGGAAATAAGGGAAACTCCGTGAATGACTGGACGTGTATCTAGACACACGGCAGTGTGTCCGCCAAGTTCGAGCAAAAAAAGCGACACACCGGCCGTGGGTTATATTACACGAACCATTTCGGGCCAATTTCGACCCCCCTATAACTCAAAACATATTTTATCTACGCATATGAAATTTCGAGTGTCTGTTGACATCCCCTTAATTGTCTAGAATACAAAATTTCATTATTCTACCTATAGCAGTTCTTGAGATATTGACGTCAGAAAATCGCTATTTTTACTATACACTCACTCACTGACTCACTCACTCATCAAAAACCTAGACCACTTCGAATGGTCGTACTCACTTGAAATTTGGCATGGAGATAGGTCTTAAGGTCAAAGTAAAGGGAAAAATCTGAAAACGGCCAAGTGTGAGTCAGTTTTAAAAATAGCGAAGGTGTAACTTTGTTCTACTGTGAAGTCATAATGAACTAAATGGGTATATCTTCCAATGGTCGTACCGAACTGAAATTTGGCTCGAAGGTTTGTCTTTAGGTCGAAATAAAGTAAAAATCTGAAAACGGCCAAGTGTGAGTCAGTTTCGAAAACAACGAATGTGTAATTTTGTTCTACTATAAGTAGGTATGGAGTGGAAATGAGATAAGACTTATTTAAATTTAGATACATACCAATTTAAGACAATACATGTTTGTCTTAAAGACAAGAACAATAAAATTGTTCACCACTCTGTGTGTGTCTGTTGCGGGAACCGAACCCACGATTTACGAAGTGCAAAGCAGGTCACTAGGTACCAGTGTTGGCCGATAATTTCAATTAGAATTGAAAATTGATCAATAAGATTGAAGATTAATTCCGTAACTAATCAATTACACTAACATCAATTTTTACTAACGTTAGTTCGCATTGATTTTGTGACGTCGTTAATTACACTAACCGTCAATTAGAATTAACCTATTAGTTACACTAACGTCTCGAAAATTTAATAAGAATTACAGTTAATTAGATTAACGTTAGTGTAACTAAATTAATCCTGTCTTACACTAATAATTAATTTTAAAACTGCATCTCGGGTTCGGAAGTCGGGACCAATATCACAAGATGGAGCTCATGCTGGACCCTAGGGCTACCTACTGGATCTCTGGTTTGGCGCATCATAGGCTCATGCTGTTTGGGCTCATTCGACTTGTACTGATGAGCAGATGGTACCGGTATCAAAATCTGGAGCTCATGCTGGACCCTGGGGATCCCTACTGGATCTCGGGTTTGGCGCATCATAGACTCATGCTGTTTGGGCTCATTCGACTTGTACTGATGAGCAGATGGTACCGGTATCAAAATCTGGAGCTCATGCTGGACCCTGGGGATCCCTACTGGATCTCGGGTTTGGCGCATCATAGACTCTTGCTGTTTGGGCTCATTCGACTTGTACAGATGAGCAGATGGTACCGGTATCAAAATCTGGAGCTCATGCTGGACCCTGGGGATCCCTACTGGATCTCGGGTTTGGCGCATCATAGACTCATGCTGTTTGGGCTCATTCGACTTGTACTGATGAGCAGATGGTACCGGTATCAAAATCTGGAGCTTCTTTTTACTTTTACTTTCTTTGTGTGAAAGTCAAAGTCAAAGTCAAATTCAAAGTCAAAGTCAAAGTGAAAGTCAAAGTGAAAGTCAAAGTGAAAGTGAAAGTTAAAGTCAAAGTGAAAGTCAAAGTGAAAGTCAAAGTGAAAGTCAAGGTGAAAGTGAAAGTCAAAGTGAAAGTCAATGTGAAAGTCAAAGGTAAAAGTCAAAGTGAAAGTTAAAGTGAAAGTCAAAGTGAAAGTCAAAGTGAAAGTCAAAGTGAAAGTCAAAGTGAAAGTCACAGTGAAAGTGAAAGTGAAAGTCAAAGTCAAAGTGAACGTCAAAGTGAAAGCAAAGTGAAAGTCAAAGTGAATGTCAAGGTGAAAGTGAAAGTCAAAGTGGAAGTGAAAGTCAAATTGAAAGTGAAAGTCAAAGTCAAAGTCAAAGTAAAAGTGAAAGTGAAAGTATAAGTGAAAGTTAAAGAAAGTAAAAGTCAAGGTCAAGGTCAAGGTAAAAGTAAAAGTAATCAAAACCTCTTAGCTTAACCTAAATTCGCGTTTAGTTAGGTAAATTATTAATGTCAATTACCAATTCAATCTACACTAAAAATTAAATTAATGTTTAAATTTTTGAGAAAGACTAAAAATTAAATATCTTCAATTATTAGTTATTCGCAAAGGATTAACACGTTAGTTACAATTAATTTCAATTCTAATTGAAATCAATTTGCACTAAACTATTAGTGTTCAATTTTAACTAACGTGTTTCAATCTTCAATTTTTAATTTTCAATCACACTAACGTTCGGCCAACACTGCTAGGTACACTAGGTGCGCTAAATCAGTCAAACAAAAATGAAAAGACTATTTTTTCTCGCATAGTCTAAATAATTTCTATTTTTACAACTAATAAAATCGCAGATTCAAGAACATGGAAATCATATATACTCTAAGATGGAATTATATATACTACTGCCCATCTCACCCTCCGATACGCCACGGGATGAGATGGGATGGTGCACTTCTAGGGCTACATAATAGGCCACCAATTATAATACCTACTGGTAGGTAGGTATTACCAAGTTATTAATTATCTATGTAGGTAGCGTACTTACAAACAGTATAAAGTACGTTATTGATGTATGTAATTATATGTAAGTAGGTACATTTTATAGGTGTAGGGAGCCAGTTTATTTGTAAAAATCACCTATAAATAAATAGTAAAATAGGATTTATCATAGATTATAGGTACTCGCGATGCCCGATCGATCCCGAAATCCCGATATATGTATGTATAGTGATACTAGATAAAAATTCCGTTCCCCGCCTCGCGCACCCTCCTTCGCTGCGTACACTCGTCCGCCGCGCTCGCGCCGTCCGTGATAAAAAAATAATAAAGAACCTACACCTAACAAAAATAAATGAAATCCCATCAAAAACATAAATGTGAAAGGCTGCCAAGTTCGATACTATGGGAATGCTTCGCCTATAAAAGAAGTGAGATCTGAATAAGTACCAAGTTCCATAAAAATACCTCAAATCATAAATAGTTATAGGAATGCACACTTGATTTCCAGCAGTTTTAAGGTACATTTTGAATAAGTATCACGTTACATAGAAATACCTAAAATTATAATAGTCAGAGAAACGCACACCGGTTTTTTTAGCAGTTTCCTTATAACATTTATTATTTTTAGTACTTTTTAATGATGTAACTTGGCAAGTTTTAATAGAAAATTATATACTTGACACATTGCAGTCCAAAGGTGTCGATTCATTGCATTGAAAAGGTGTGTGGTGTGTGAAAACTTGCCAAGTAACATCATTAAAAAGTACTGAAAATAATAAATGTTATCAGGAAACTGCTAAAAAAACCGGTGTGCGTTTCTCTGACTATTATAATTTTAGGTATTTCTATGTAACGTGATACTTATTCAAAATGTACCTTAAAAACTGCTGGAAATCAAGTGTGCATTCCTATAACTATTTATGATTTGAGGTATTTTTATGGAACTTGGTACTTATTCAGATCTCACTTCTTTTATAGGCGAAGCATTCCCATAGTATCGAACTTGGCAGCCTTTCACATTTATGTTTTTGATGGGATAATATATACACGCGCGCACGGTCATACCAACGCCCAAAACTTATCTTAGAGCAACGAAATTTTGTTATCAAAAAATAAACGTGCGCAAGTTTGAAGTACAAATATCATATCTAAAACTACCCCATAATTTAACTAACTAAAATAAACATAAACTATTAGCCAGTTGAAGGGTCTGGAGACGTTAGATGAGAGCATTTCCACGCAAGCATTGTTATGGCAACTCCTTCGCAGTTCGCAGAAAACAATAAGCTGCCGTCCAAAGGGTTACATGCGGAGGAGTTATAATCGCCACATGCACAAGTTCTAAAACGAGCCGCCGAAGGCAGGGATGCATACAGAACAGTTACAATATAATGACTAACAAAACAAAAAAAAATGCTGACTAAAGCTGCAAACTTAAAGAGAAATATAATGTGCAATTAACACAACCATCGAGACTTTCTCCAGGAAAGAGGGACAAAAAAAACGTTTTTTGTCATGTTCGACGGACGCGCATCCGAAATCTCCAAACATGTGCGGTTGCTAGCCGCCTGGAAAGACAATAGTTATCATAAATTCGGTTTTTAAATGACAGAGATCCTATGACCAGAACGAAAAAAACGTTACCTAAGCGATGTGAAATATTCAAGCAAGCTAACACTCCTATTCCACAAACTAAAGATATGAAATTGAAAAACGCACTACACAGCCAACAGAAATACGTGATGCATGATAAAATGTGTAAAATACCTTTTGCGTATATAAAAAAAGTTTATTACTTATAATATTTAAGTTTTAAGTTATGGTTTTTTATGTTTCTATGAATTAAAGTGCAACCGTTAAGTGTGCAGCATTGTGAATGTACTTATACACAAAAATCGATATTGGATATCAGTGTTATTGGCGTTTTTGTGTGAGTAATCAGTACTTAGTGTGACAATAAAAAATAATTATATTCGTGCTAAAAGATTTAGATTAAATTAGCGGCGATTCTTTCAAGCGATGTTTACTTGTTCAAATTTTTATGGTCATATAATATCAAGTGAGTGTGATTCGTGTTTTATAATGAATTTATATATTTTGTGTGTGTGTCTTGTGTAATACATCGAAGTTGTACTATTGTGTGTTTACTGTGTAATGTAACAGTACAATATGTATTTGGAAGTAATTCACATGTGGCTTGGCTCACTACAGACTTGCGCAATACTATGCGACTACATTAACACCATACTACCAACCAACCTAACCACGCATACAGACACTAATAAATAAAGCAATGTCTTACTTATAGAACACTACTCCCTTCGATTGGACCAATCGCAAGAAAATTGACCATCATTTCTACAGGCTAAAAAGAAACAGTCAGCTGAATTTGCTCCGGCAAGCATTCGACAAAGATGCAACAAGGCCACTCCAAACGCCAAAATCCGGACTTAGTTTAGTCAAAAATATATAATCGAGTAGCGTACAACGAGGTAAATATTAATGAATAAAATAGTTATCGCACTTTCTATGGCCTACGGTCTGAAATCCAGGGTTCTCACAAGCACCAACAGATCACAGCTAAGGAAATACGAACGACATACTATATCCTAAAAAAAATGATAGACGCAACGTATCTAATGAACCGTCTAAAAAAAATACATAAGATGCTGGAAGACAAGACGATAACAGATTAGGTACAAGTCCACAAATTATGCTATAGACTCATTGACTGAAAACCTATACGCACTTGCTGCGCTGAGCTATGGTCTACAGCTCCACATGAAGAGCAAGTGAAATAGTGAGACCTATCTTTTTACTCATGGATTGGCTACTCGAACCAGAGAATAACTTGACCACAACCAGAAAATAACTACGGCTAACCTAGTCCAACTGCTAGACTACAGATCATAATATTCATAATGCAATGAACGCAACTTATTTATACGCAGTCACCATCCCCTCGTATATATTTACACACGGTATTTATCCATCTTCCTCACGCTGAGCACGATGCAAGTATTCGGTCTGGTTCTACCTCCTGTCATTCCTATTATCCTTGACTGCACAGACCCGACAGTCCCATCCTGTATTTATTGGCCCACCGGTTTCTCGGGCAGGAGGGCCAGCTGAGCATACCAGGGCGGCAGACGACGGGAAGAGCACGCGAGGAAGCCCGGATACACGCCCTATCTCGGAGTGGGTACGTCCGGAGAGAGGTCGTTAACCCGCCGTACTCTACACCTTTGACCGACGGCCTGAACCGTACTAGCACGTGTATTTGAGCTATCTCGGCAAACCTACTCGTCCCTCCCTCCCTTGTATGACCAGCGCCTCTGCGTCCTTGCAGCAGAACTGCTGGCTGGTGGTGTCACATGACGGTGACGGTGACGGTGACGGCGACTATAAAAGTTATTCTAAGTCAGCTTGCAAGATTTGTCCTGAACAAATAGACAAACTAACTTACGTAGAATACTAACATTGTAAGTAATATGCCGGTAGAAAAACTTGATATTTAATCACAACTTAACATTATAATTTTATCAATAGCTAAACCTCATACTCAAGAAACAAAAATATATAGCTAACCTACGATCAATGTTTCTCTGCGTCCGTAGGAAACACCTTAGACAACCCTACACGTGATCCCTGGGTGGTGCTAAAAGAGTTACAAACTTAGCAGCTCTACTGTCCTACCTGGACCTCGCAGCACTCACTGGATTTTCTTCATCATCTGCTTTCCCACTACCCTAGGGAAGAAATGCCTATCTATATCCAGTGACATGTAGGCAGACGATAAATAAATCTACTAAATTATCGGTTGTCAATAAGGCGTTACCATAAAAAAATCATTTAGAAATTAACTCTATTAATATTAACAATGATGTACCTTTGACTTGAAAACGTCACAAATATTGATACTTAAGTATATTATTATCGACGCGTTCCTCGCACTGTCTAAGATGACATTATCTCGTTCACGGACAGGTTGTCTGTGTCCTGTGTTTGTACTTGTGTGAGTATATTTTATGCTAGTGTTTGATAATTTTATCATGTGCGTGTGTAGCGACGTCAATGGAAAATGCATTAGTGTTAACAGTATTTGTGTGCGTTTCTTCGTCCCCCGCGCCGAAATTGGCAGACTTTTTCTGATAAAGCCTGACCAGAAATATATGATCATGCGCCATGTTGCGGAATAGAAATAGAAATAGAAAACATTTATTCGCGACAACAACAACATGCATAGAAACATATTTAATCTAAGGACTAATTATATGGTTGCCACGAAATGGAATTTCATTGGAACTAATTTCTTACACTGGCAATAATTTTAATGACAGAATGATATGCATGTGTGAGTGCATGTGATAGGAAGTCACTGTTGTCAAGTCTCATGGAGGCGGTTTACTTGAATAATAATAAAGTGTTGAATATAAAATAATAAACGACAAAAAAATCCCAAAATTATCCATATTCAAGAGCGAAACATTGTTTATAGTGTATGTAATAAACTGCTGTAAATAATACGCTTGGGAAATGAAACTATTTCGCAGTGAAACATTTTCAAATGAACATCAGAGTTGACAGGTAAACAAATCAAGATGTCACTATACCATAGACAATTATACGGTCTATGACTGTTGTCATATAAATGAGAATAAAAGCGCCCTCTTGACAATAATCATATATTTCTGGTCAGGCAATAGCTAGCTACCGTTTATCAAACCGTCATCCAAATGCACCACGTTTTAATTGTTGGGTAAAATTAGGCTCCGAACCTATTCGACCTACGATTTTCGTGAACTCGCATGTCATTAATCCAGCGAACTCACAACGGTCTCAAGCGTGCATCATGGCGCTTAAGGTCTTTATATCTTAGCGAATTGAAAATGGTTTTAAGCGTCATGGATCTTAATGGCGCTTAAGCCTTTTATGCAGTTTCCACCATTTTTCCAAAAATTTCCAAAAAACGCCACGTCTAAAATGTTTTAGGTAACTAAAGAATCCGCTCACAAAATTTCACGGGAATCCGTTAAGAAATGCAACCTGTAGAGGAGAACATCCGGTCATACGAAAGCATTTTGTTCCAAGCTAAAACGGAGACCTTCGCCGTCTCCCGTCTCGGTCAATAATTTAGTTGGTTTCTTTGTTCCCCTTCAATAAGCGGTGTAGGGTGTTTATAAACGTTTATATTGTACTTAGGGCCTTTTGGAAGTAAGCAATGATCACAATGTGAGACTATGACAAGGACCAACGATAATAGCGCCTTCTCTGTCATACCTATTGAAAGATTAATAAGACTATCCCGTTCAATATTTTTATTATTATTACCATGACAGAGAGAAATTTACTTCAAAAAGTCGAAGTATAATAGTAGTTTAAAATGAGCACAAAAAATACTTCCAGAATTATTTCAGAACATAGCAACGATTCTGTTGTTTATTTATTTTGACAATCATTACATCTTTGTCACTCCTATTGTTAGAAAATTACAGTTTGTCTCTTTCTCACGCGGGTGACGGGAGCTCATTGGCACGTCCGCATCTCTCGCTAGCCGATGCGCGACTAGCGACAATTGTTTGAATTCACTCATTTTAAGTGCTTCACTTTTCGAGCGTGTATAAGAGCCGGATTAGCCTTTAGGCAGAGTAGGCAACTGCCTAGGGGCCCCGCATCGATCAGAGGCCCCGCATGCACAGAAAAAAATGAGAATATTACATAGACTGAAATTAAATTGGAAAAATATATATATCGATCGGCTAGGGGCCCCGCGCGTGCACAGAGGAATATGAAAATATTTCATGGAGTGAAATATTAATTGATAATCTATAGACACGCGGCAGCGTGTCAAACTAAGTTCAAGCAAAGGAACTGGCTAGCCAGCGCCAAGTGTATATTTACACGAACCACTTGGTGCCACTTTTGACCCTTCTATAAATCAAAACCTCTTTAACGTAAACACATAAAACTACGTGTGTTTAATGATATCCATAAGGACATCTAGAAGCCCAAATTTCATGAAGCTAGCTCAAACGGTTATAAAGATATGAAGGTCAAAAAGTCGTAAATTTTAGCACTGACTGACTGACATATATACATATATAGTATATATATATATACAGGCTAGCATTCCAACTACTTACACTTCCGCCATAAATAATACGCGAGCGGCACATAGCACACAAACACGATTAAGATGGACCAATGAACAAAACGAAGCTATTATGCTTTCATACTACAGAATCACGAGACTTGAAACAGACAGAACCACATACCGAAAACCTTTACATGAAGCTTTTATAAACAGTTTCCCTGCACTTGCACATTTTAGTGAACAACGTATAGCTGATCAGCGAAGGGTAATAATTAACAGCAAATACATTAGTGATGAAAGATTACTTGAGTTAAAAAAACAGGTTGCTGATGAACTACCTATATGTATGAACATTCCCAATTCAAATGATCATATTCATGAAACTGAAATAACCAATATTAGATATTAGCCGACAATTCGATAACGAAACTCAGTTCTTACAAAATATGGAGCTGAATGCAGACCAAAATACCCCTTACGACCTTTCTTGCAATAGTCGGACCTGGTTTTCGGACCTGGGTATGTCCTTAAACTACGCCAAAAAGAGAGGTATGGGTACTGCGAATGACATCTCGCTAAGTGTGGTAGGGCACGTTCAGCGAATGTCATCGCTCAAATCTGGAGCAGAGCCCGACTGGGGAAGTACCTCCACCTTACAGAAAACCACAGCCAAATAGCACTAGACCCTACTCATAGTGTTGTGTTCCTGCTGGTGAGTAAGGTTGCCAAAGAGCTCAAAGAGGACCCAGTGTGTTGACGATGACGGACCTTCTTGTTCCTTTAGTCGTCAACACAGTGAATCCTCCTTTTTGTAAAGGGTCGGCAACGCGCATGTGACTCCTTTGGAGTTGCAGGCGTCCATAGGTTACGGTAGCTGCTTACCATCAGGCGGGCCGTATGCTTGTTTGCCACCGTCGTGGTATAAAAAAAAAAAAAAAAAAAAGTCGTTCTCTTAAAAACTCTTTAATAGATGACACTTTTAGACAAACGTTCGAATATTTTAAAGATACCGACCCAACATCCAGAGCTTACATTCCAAAACAAAAAACATCCAAGAAACTCAAGTACATTATCTCAATAACATAACTTTTCCTGAATATATTAACTCAGACACTGACATCAACACCCTTCAAACAGCAATATATTGTGCAGCATGGACCGCTGCTAAAGTAAATGGTGCAAAAATATCACTTGAACTCGGGGAAAACCCTAGATCTCGCTCTGTAAATAAAGACATAAGACCACAGTGGCAAAGGCGACTAGAGAGCCGACTACAAGATATACGTGCTACGAGTAAAATAGGTAGACTAACACATTTCATGAACGGGACTAGAAGTAGAAACCTTGAAAACCAAGTAAATGATATATAGTTCGAAGTCTCTAAGAATGAACTTTTGACACTTCAGTATTGACGTAATTAGTAATGGGGCTAAGACGTATCGTTTGTCAAATTTAGCGATTATTTATGAATTGTTCGAATCGATTTTACTTCAACCGATTTTTTTCTTGTTATATGCCTACATATTTAGTATCACAAATCTTCTCAAATGATAAGAATAAAAATAAGAGAATAAGAATAATCTTTATCTACACTCATACTGTAAGTACTCTAAAATGCGTTCAAAAACCGTAGACAATGACAAGCATTACAACAAACGATTTAACTATGATAAGTTTCTTATCTGCGGCAGTAATGTAATTTTAACTTTGCATGCTCAAATATTGTTAAGCAATGAGTTTCAAATTTGGAACATCGAATTTGATAACATAATGTTACCGCCATGGCCAACTCGATTGGTCCCGCGCGAGCCCCGACACAATCGAGTTGGCCACGCCGACACAATCGAGATGGCCGCGGCGGTGCAATGGCGGCCATTCTATGATTTCCGAATACGGCATTTATAATAAATAATATGAGTGTAGATAAAGCAGTGTATGCAACTGTACGTAATTAGGCCTTAAAACACTCGTGTGATCTTATTATGAAATACGCCTGCGGCTCATTTCATAAAACCACACTCATGTTTTAAGGACCCTTATTACGTAACAGTTACATAAACTACTATTATTGACTTAAACCTAATACAAGTATAAGTAATATTTGCACAGTAGGTACGCTAATAGCTTAAGAGAGACTTATGTATTAGGTTTGAAACAGTTTCACTGGAACTGATCAGCCTCTGTCTCCCGAACTAGGCGGATGCCTGTGACTCGGAAGTCAGTGATTCCACCGAGAATATGAGTTGAGATGAGTTGTATGCAGTTGTGCCTAATATACAAAAATAAATTAAAAAGGAAAACATAACTATAACAAAGCACAAAATTAAATGATTTAGGAAAAGATCATTTGATAATTGTAATCTACGAATTATGTATGGCATTATAATATTTCCATAATTAATACAGTATGATAAGAAAGTCTTATGATGCTCCATAATTATGCTCAGTTATGAATTACGGTCTTTGGTAATTTGTAAAGCCTGATCAGGAATACAATTATAATCATTGTTACAAGGGTTCTGTTATTCTCATATACAGGTTGGAAAAAAATCATGGGCCCTGGAGGGGAACTACCTTAAAAAGTTGATGTACCTCAATTCACTGAAAGGAAACATTCTTTATTTTTTTAAGGGACTTAACTGCATTTAAAATTTTGGGAGAAAGTACAGTTCAATAAAAAACTATTATTTTTAAATTTTTGCCAAAAACAATTTTTATGACAATTTTTGCCAATCGATCTTATTTCCAACGAGGATAAAAAAATCTTAATACCAACCATAGTTTAGGACTCAAGAGAAGCCATAAATAATAATAAAAAGACTTTTCATACAAATTGTATGAAAAATCTTTTTATTATTACAAACAGTATGGAAAAAAGTGAAAATTAAGAAAAAAATTGTAAATGCAGTTTAACTTTTTAGGAAAAATAAAAGAATGTTTCCTTTCAGCGAATTGAGCTATCTCAACGTTTTAAGGTAGTCCCCTCCAGGGCCCATTATTTTTTTTCCACCATGTATATGGCAACAGTTTAAGTTTTGAGCGTTTTTGTCATTTATTATTAATTATTCAACACTGAAGTATTACATAACCTCAAAAAACCGGCCAAGAGCGTGTCGGGCCACGCTCACTGTAGGGTTCCGTAGTTTTCCGTCCGTCACAGTAAGTGTCCCCACTTAAGAGTTAATAACACCGCCATGTAGGATATGATATGAGAGTTCCATGTACAGCGACATCTATCGGCAAATTGAGTAAACTATTGCGCGCGAGCATAAAGTATGGAAGATGATTTTTATGGGATAATTCTTTATTGCGTGAACCGATTTTCACCGTTTTTACTTTATTTGAAAGCACGTCATTTCATTGTAATTTTGTAGAAATTACAGGTACAATAAACACCTCCTTATACGGTTAAATTACAAACTTAGTTCAGAAATTATTTTGTATTTTTTTTTCAAAAACTATTCATCCTATCAAGTTCAATATAATTTTCCAAGAAAGTTTTTATAAAGTTCTACTTTTGAGATTTTTTTCATATTTTTAAAACTTATGGTTCAAAAGTTAGAGGGGGGGGGACGCATATTTTTTTACTTCTGGAGCGATTATTTCCGAAAATATTTACATTATCGAAAAATAATTTTAGGAAACCCCAATTCATTTTTAAATACCTATCCAATAATATATCACACGTTAGGGTTGAAATGAAAAAAAAAATCACTCCCCACTTTACGTATAGGGGAGGTACCCTAATAAAAAAAAAAATTTCACTTTTTATTTTACCACTTTGTCGGCGTGATTGATATACATATTAGTACCAAATTTCAGCTTTCTAGTGCTAACGGTCACTGAGATTATCCGCGGACGGACGGACGGACGGACGGACGGGCAGACATGGCGAAACTATAAGGGTTCCTAGTTGACTACGGAACCCTAAAAACCGATACAATTACATAACTGACCTTTTTTCACATCATACTTTATTTAATGTTTGTTTTGTTTTGGTTTTTATTATTAATATTATTATATAGGTATTGGCTATTGATTACACATTCGATTTTATCGACTTACGGAAATGTTATATGAATCGGAACAGCAGACATGGTGACAACACTAAATTTAAAAAAAAGGAGGCGTAGATCGTAACTGTTTGCATGCTAAATTGTTATCGTAAAATATTCAATAACTAAGATATGAAAAAATGTCACATTAATTAAGTAGTGTTTATTAAAAGTGAAATATTGTGTTTACGTACAGTCGGGTTCATAATTGCATACCCAACTTATGAATGAATTCATTGATGAATTGGGTATGCAATTATAAACCCGATAGTACATGACAAGCTGTAAAATCGTTATGGAGTTTTGTTTATAATTTCAAAGTATCTTGCGCGTTTACGTTCTACGGTCGTTGCGATGTGTCAAAAGTTCATTCTTACAGATTTTGAACTTATAATAGAGCAATATAAAATTCATTCCATACACGAGGAACCAAACACACAGCTTACACACATATTAGACACACTAAAACAGCACTTGTATCAGGCCGTTTACATAGATATAAAGTATGTACACTAAGAAAACAACAGAATAATCAATTCAATAATAATGAAAAACAGTTTTATAGAAATATAAGACAAACAACCACAAATACAGCAGAAGTTTTTTGCAACAATTCAGTAAGTAACTCAGTAAGTAACTCAGTAAGAACCTCCCTGACTCGGAAGACTTAAAGAACTTTTGGACTGGAATATGGGAGCAACCAATTCATCACGATAACGATGCTGAATGGATACAAACCGAAACCATTAAAAATAGTACTACAATAACAGAAATGACTTTTGAATATTTCCCGATTGACATTTTTAAGAAAGTACTAAGTAAATTACATAATTGGAAAACACCCGGATCTGATCACATTCACAGTTACTGGTATAAAAAGTTTACGAACGTCCACCCCTACCTACACAACTACTTAAATAAATTTACTGAAGACCCTAGTACAATACCACTTTACATTACCTTAGGAACCACATTTATAATACCGAAAGACTAAAACGACCTTACCAATCCAGCGAAATACAGACCAATTACATGTTTGCAAACCCTGTATAAGATTTTGACAGCCTGTATCTCTGAATTAATATACAAACATATTGATAGCAATAACATCCTGGCCGAACAACAGAAGGGGTGCCGTAAGTTCAGCCAAGGTTGCAAGGAACAACTTACCATAGACGCTATAATTCTGAAACAAGCCAATAAATCCAAAGCTGATTTATATTCTATGTATATAGACTATAAATAGTAGATTGTGTAACAAGGGAGCAAAATGAAATATTTACGGCGAGGGCGTATATTGATTCCCAAACGAAGCGATGGAGTCTATAATAGAATCCCGAGCGTAGCGAGGGATTCTAAAGTAGACTCCTGAGCGTAGTGAGGGATTCAAGTGTTAACGCCCAAGTTGAAAATAGTTTTGCTCCTATGTGACACATACTGCTTTTCACACCACCTTAGGGGAAATTTTTTTTTTATTGTTGAATCATATTTATTTTGACTTTATATGTGCTTAGTGTGCTTCTTGATTATAATGAATCTATTAATTTAATAATAAATTTGATTGTGATGACGGACTGGCTGAAAAAAAAACGAATGTCCTAGAACAGAAAAGTGCCACTTTGTTCCCTCCTAGCAGGGAAGAAAAAGCCCGTATACGACTAGGTGGTGTGAAATAGTAGATTGTGTAACAAGGGAGCAAAATGAGATATTTACGGCGAGGGCGTATATTGATTCCCAAACGAAGCGATGGAGTCTATAATGGAATCCCGAGCATAGCGAGGGATTCTAAAGTAGACTCCTGAGCGTAGTGAGGGATTCAAGTGTTGACGCCCAAGTTGAAAATAGTTTTGCTCCTATGTGACACATACTGCTTTTCACACCACCTTAGAGGAAAATATATTTTTTTATTCTTGAATCATATTTATTTTAACTTTATATGTGCTTAGTGTGCTTCTTGATTATAATTAATCTATTAATTTAATGAGAAATTTGATTGTGATGACGGACTGGCTGAAAAAAAACGAATGTCCTAGAACAGAAAAGTGCCACTTTGTTCCCTCCTAGCAGGGAAGAAAAAGCCCGTATACGACTAGGTGGTGTGAAAAAAGCTTATGACTCCGTCCCTCACTCGTGGTTGATACAAATCCTGGAAATATATAAAATACACCCGAAAATAATTACTCTCTTAAAGACTACCATGACCAACTGGGTAACTCGCCTTAAACTCACTACTCCAACCACAACACTGAATACAGAGAGGTATATTCCAAGGCGATTATCTTAGCCCATTGTGGTTCTGTTTAGCTTTGAACCCCCTGTCTAATATTCTAAATTCAACGACAGCAGGATACCACTTACATTATACAGATACTGACAGACAAACTGAAAATATTAACCACTTACTTTACATGGACGACATAAAACTATACGCTGACAATGAAGACGACATTTACCTAGTCGGTTACTAAGTTCTGTTACTAGAGTTTTCACTAAATAAATAGGAATAGGTAGCAACATTTTAATTATTAACGTACATAATTTAAAAGCTTATTTAATAGTCAATAGATTACAATATATTGAATTGAAAATTATTGTCGCAGTTTTTCATAATTCTTTATAACACTCGGAAAAGGGCGTGAAATATATACGTCAAAATTACGCTCCTTGGTCGTGTTGATTTAAATCCTATTTATTTTTAATCACCTTTAAGACGCATCAGTCTTACACAATTCGGTAGCTATATTATTTAGCTTCAATTTGGTATATGTATAGTTCACGTGGGGCTATCCCATAAAATGCTAGACTATACGTTGTAAGTCTGCTTGTTCCATAGCAGTCTAAATCTATGTCTTTTCTGAAAAACTTAGAAATAGGCAATATATCAAATGGGAATATCTGTGGAATAGAATCGCAAGAAAATTAAATGGTGGTCACGCAATTACCTCTAATAAACAGGTTTCTTACAAACAAGCAATGGAACCTTCTAAACAAAAGTGCAATATTTTTTGATGCACTTTTGTAAAGTGTAATTTTCTTAAATTTACCGCGTGTTTGCGTCTTCAGGCAATCTTGTGCTTTAAAAGGATTTTCAATAAATTTCTCATCTGATTTGTGTATTATTATACCATATTATGTTCATTAGAAATTAGGCTATTAAATAATTACTTTAATTTTTGATTTTCTAACTTTATTTTATATTTTATCGGTCAGAAATCTGGTAACAGAACTTGGTAACCAACTAGGTACACATTGGGGGGCGTCCATTAATCGCGTCATACGTTTTTGGCTTGTTTTAGACCCCCCCCCCCCTCCCCCATAGTGATCTTTGGTGATATTTTCAGGACCCCTCCCCCCCTGTCCAATATGACGTGTAATTTTTTGCTAACTAAAGTAAGTACAGTTTTCTAACACCTACTTGCGTAACGTACGTACACGTAAAGGTTAAAAATATGAAACTACATGTATACATATAAAATAAAATAATCTTTAATAGAAAAAAACTGGCCAAGTGCGTGTCGGACCACGCGGTTTCGTACGTATCGAAAAAGTAATATCAAAAGGTCGTATCTGCGTATGAGTTTTTAGGACATAACTCAATAATTCCTAAACCGATAATGTTCTGTATTTTTTTTTATTGGACTCCGGTTTAAAAGTGACAAGTTTTTTAGACTTACGGGGTGATTTTTTCTTAAAATATTCACTAAATAAAAAAATATTCAAACAGACCTCAATGTTATTTTGAAAGACCTATCGAGTACTTAATGTGCATCATGACGATATTTGGTAAAAAAATTTTTTTTTTTACTAATACATTTACATTTATGGATCAAATACATTTATGGAGTAGTGCCCTCCTTAAAATATCTTTTTCAGCAATTTTACTACAAAACTAAGTAGCGGCATACAAAAACACACCTTATATTTAAATATTTATTAAGATACGTTTTATAGTTTCCGAGTAAAATGGCTGTGACATACGGACGGACGGACGGACAGACGGACATAAAGAAATTATAAGGGTTACGTTTTTGCCACTTTGGCTACGGAACCCTAAAAACCTACTTCACAAAATAATATGTCAAATGCCATTAAAAATTGTTTACATAGTGCTAGTGCAATTTTACTCTGCTTGTGACAGATTGATTCATTTAAAAGTTGATAATTTTTATTTTATTGACCATAATACAGTATCATAAAGCTCTATAAATGGAGTACGCTTCGCCTCATCTTTCCAAACAAAAAAGTCTGCCAAAATCTGAGGGGGGCGAGGTAGCACGCATGTGATGTTTTCAAGTCAAAGGTACATCATTGTCGGTTGTTAATACAGTTTATTTCTAAATGATTTTTTATGGCAGCAACGCTTTATTGACAACAGACAAAGATGTACCTTTGACTCGAAAACACCAAACATATTTGACATATTCTCTTCATAACACTAAATGGAGCAATAGATAGACGACTGTACCAATGTTAACATATGGTTCATTATTGGATGCAGTTTTTGCAAATGTCAAACAAAAAAGCCAAGGATCATTTTTGAGTTCAGTGTCAAACGTCAAATAGTTACTGCCCGTCAGAAAGAAAACGATTGTCTTTGAATCGATTCTGTAAACGAAGCTTGATTTTCGATTTAGGTTAAATCTTTTATTACGAAAGTAATGATAAATAAAGTAAAACATTACTTACATCTGAAATGATATTTCATCTTTTTGTAAACTAGACGAAATATAACATTTTTTACATCCAAAAACAGCGCATAAGGGGATTTTCACGGAGCTTGTTATCCATTGACAGCGATCACGAAAGTGCGTGACATCGATTATTGAAATAGTTTTTATAGATGTACTAGATTTTCCTGCCAATACTTTTGACAGAGGGGAAATGATACCTAAGGCCTCTCCTGGTTTAGAACTCTCTGTACAGTATAGCACAAGGAACAAAAAAATTACACGTGATACCTATGTGTCCAGAGTTCCAGACCCCCCTCCCCCCTGTGGTGATCATTGGTGATTTTTTCTTGACCCTCTCCCCCCCCCTAGACAATATGACGCGATTAATGGACGCCCCCTTGACAGATATGACAGAACAATTTAGCAATGAGATTAAAATGGAATTTGGAATAGACAAATGCAGAATAAATTATGTTAAAGCAGGACAGCTATACCAACACAACTACACATTAGGATCTGGTAAAATTATTGAACCGCTTGACGAGCAAGAGACCTATAAATATTTAGGGTACAACCAATCACGAAAAATACAGTATAAAGATATAAAGTTAAAACTAAAGCAACAGTTCCGTCATAGACTTAATACAATCCTGAACTCACAACTTTATGCCCGTAATACTGTAAAAGCCATAAACACATTTGCCATTCCTATTTTAACTTACTCTTTCGGTGTAATAAACTGGAACAAATCTGAGCTCAAAGCACTGCAACGCACGATTAACACGACCATGACCAAATTCCGTAAACACCACCCAAGATCATGTGTACAGAGACAGACGCTGCCAAGGAAAGAAGGAGGAAGAGGCCTTATAGATATTACAAATTTACACAACAAACAAATCATGAATCTACGACAGTATTTTTTCACCAAATCCGAATCTTCTACACTGCATAAAGCAACATCACACAATGATCGTAAATTCACACCACTAAATCTCCAAGATGCAACAATTAAAAAAAAATAAAAAACCTAACTGACGACAAAACCAAACACGCCGAGTGAGCTAGGAAGTCTCTTCACGGCAGACATCATCATGACTTATGCCAACGAACGCGTGGCTGAGCCGTGGTGAGCTGTTCCCGGAGACTGAAGGTTTCATGGTGGCAAAACAGGATCAGGTAATAGAGACCAGGAACTACCAGAAACATATAACTAAGACTTTACTGACCACAGACACTTGTAGAAAATGCAACAGCTGCCCAAAAACAATTCAGCATATTACTGGTGCATGCAAAACAATAGCGCAGACCGACTACAAACATAGACATGACCAAGTTGCCAATATTATCCATCAAAAACTTGCCTACCAACAACACTTCATTAGGGACATAGAGCCATATTATAAATATAAACCCGAAAGTGTGCTAGATAGCCCTACATCGAAACTGTATTTTGACCGTACCATACTAACTGACCGAACCACCCATCATAATAGGCCTGATATCACATTAATAGACAAAACTTGCAAAACTGGATACCTTATAGATATAACCGTTCCTAATACACACAATTTACAAAGTACCGTAGCCGAAAAACTTACCAAATACATCGAGCTGAAAGACGAAATATGGCATCTCCAGAAAGTAATAATAGTACCTATTGTTTTATCCACTACAGGAGTGATACCAAAACAGCTCCATCAATCACTGAAAACCTTAAAACTATCGCCCAGTACATTCCTCCTCCTTCAGAAAGCAGTTATCCTAAACACATGCAGAACAGTAAGAAAGTTCTTACAAACTGACCAGGAAACCCCTGCTACAACAACCAGAGCCACCTCACAGCCGACCACTGTACCCCCTTAAACTCTAGCATACCGCAAACTTCGGACTCTACTGAGCCCCTTTACTAACATATAATCACACACATAGCTCATAGATACACGATCGCTTAACCTAATGTCCAATAAAACTGACAATGTGATACATAAATAAATAATATAAGTACTTACTTGATATGCACTTGGCCTAGGCCCGTGCATAGCAGTACGCCGGTGAAAGCCGAGATAGCAAAATATTTAAATAATAATAATAATAAAAATATTATAAATATTATAAAAATATTATAAAAACTAACCTGAGACAAAAAATAAATAAAAATAATAATAATAAAACCGCGGGGGCAGCTTGTGGCGAGCTGACGGTGAGTGGCGACACCGCGGACCCCTATTCCAGAGGGCCCTTTCCATTTGCCCTCGCCTCTGTGCTTGCCTTAACTGGCCGGCCAGAGTGGAGTCGCAAGAGCGGGATCTATGCTCCAGGTTGGAACTGTAAAATGTCATAACGCCGGCGGCCTGCTGAACGGATTACCGGGATCTGGCTACCGCAGACTCACTTCTCGACAACCTCACAGCCCACGCACCGGTGTTGCCCTTGAGCCATCTTTGATGTCGCTTTTTACGGGGGCCCATCTTGCGGCGGGCGAGTCACCGTCTGCCGGAAATAAAATTGGATACCGTTTTATTAGGCAGGCGTCCGGTTCTTCATCCAATAGCCCAGTAGTTAGTCCATACTTTTCACCCAATAGCCTAGTACATTTTGGACTCCATTAACTCTCAATAGTCTTTACATCATGGCGGGTGCTGTGCGTCCCATGACACGGGTAGGGGCAGGATCCGCTTAGTGTACCCCTCACTTTTCATTAAATTGTCGAAAGGGCCTCTGCGCGTTGGCTTCGGCTCCGCATATGCCTCCCAAAGGTCCGGAACACAATTGTTCCGTGGTCGGGAAAGACATACAAATAATAATAATAATGGCCCGCATAATAAACATATCACCCTTGAAAAAGGAGACTTAAAAAAGATACACATAAATAATAATAAAACTTTATTACAGACAACTTATAGTCCATATATCTTGTAAAATACTTCTTGCACAATGTTTTTTAATAAAATGAAAGTGAATAAATCATGCGACATTTAGGTAGATAACGGAACGGAACATTTAGGAATGAAACGGGAACGATTATTCCGGAATTGGGCTTACCTATTCTAATTACCGTTTTATTCAACAACAATGTTACTTATTTGTTATAAAGTTCATTTATGTCATATTTTTAGATTGATGTGGGTACTCTTTTACTTTCTGTAATAAAAAGTAACTGAAGGTAGATCACTTTTAATCCTATGTATGTAAGTCGTGTCAACATGTGCTCCCTAGCATATTAAAAATAATTCCTATTTAAACAGTGTTTTATTGGACATAAAAGTGGCGACGTAAGTGAAGTGGACACAGTGTTATCAAAATGTCAAAACAAGCAGTTAAATTCCATGAGTTTAACCCTAAAACAGACTGTTGGGAAAATTACCTGGACAGGTTAACTATTACTACTATTAGTTATTCTGTGCTATTGTTTCGAAGCTAATGGCGTTACTACGGACAACGAAAAAAAAGCAAATTTCCTTACAGTGTGTGGTTCACAAGTGTTTGAGACGTGTTTAGCTTTAATTACTCCAAAAAAATCTAGTGATGTGGCATTCAGTGACATTGTAACTATTCTAACGGAACATTACAGCCCAAAGCCTAATGAAATATCAATGTCATATAAGTTTTACAAGCGAGACCAAAATCAAGACGAAAAAGCGGCAGATTATATTACGGCTTTGAGGAAAATTGGATCGTTTTGTAATTTCAATGATTTGGAACGAATGCTACGCGACCGTCTCGTCTGTGGTATGAATGATCACAAGTTACAGTACGAGCTGTTAAAAAAGTTACAAAGACGTAGCTGACGCGATACTTTCGGCTGAGAGTGCGGAGAAAGACGTTCGTTTGATGACAGGTGGCTCCAGCTCCGCCTCCGGCGAGTCCACGTCGAGCGCAGCGGCCGCGACACGCGCCGCCCTCGAGCCGGCGTCCACTGCGCCGGAGCCCATGGACGTCAACGCCGTGCACTCCAAACGTATTTCTGGCGGCACGAGCACCCGTTTGTGCTACAGATGTGGAGACCACCATGGAGGAGAATGTCGTTTCGTGAATGCTATATGCAGATTTTGCAAGAAGAGAGGACACCTAGAAAAGATTTGCCTCGTCAAGAAAAAAGGCGGCAACAGGACCGTCAACTACACACACACGGAAGAAGAGCAGGATGAGTATATCGGCGGCATCTACAACGTGGGTGCGGAGACCCGCGTGCCATCCTTCGAGGTGCAGGTGGCCCTGAACGGCGCGCCGCACCGCATGCAGGTCGACTCAGGCGCCAGCCACTCGTTGCTGAACGAGCGCACGTGGCACGCGCTGGCGCGCCCGCGCCTCCGGGCGCCGCCGCTCTCACTACACACCTGGACGCGCGGGCCCCTTCAGTTGCTCGGACAAGCTACCCTTCATGTGCAGTATAAGGACATTGTTTGTGATTTAAACATTTTCGTTGCGAAGGGTACGGGGCCTAACCTCATAGGCCGCGATTGGTTTACATCGCTTAACTTTTCAGTGAACACTGGCAGTAGTGGCAGTGTATTGAACTTGGACAACGATCATGATACTGACACGGCCGTCGCTAGGCATAGTGAGGTGTTTAAAGACGGACTTGGTACCTACCGAGGGCAGCCAGTTACTATTCATGTGAAACCGGGCGCAACGCCTAAATATATTAAGTCGCGACCAGAGCCGTATGCTATCAAAGAACGAGTCGAAAAAGAAATTGACAGATTGGTTCACGGGGGCGTACTTCGCGCCGTGTCTTTTTCTGAGTGGGCGACACCGGTCGTACCCATTGTAAAAAAGTCAGGTGACATTCGACTGTGCAGGGACTACCGCAGTACGGTGAATCAAGCTACAGAATCGGATACCTATCCGATGCCGACTGCCAATGAAGTTTTTGCTACTATCGCAGGGGGCAAGTATTTCTCAACCCTGGACTTGGACCGGGCGTACACACAAGTGACGGTGGACGACGAAACTGCTAAATTACTCACGTTAAACACTTGCAAAGGTTTGTACACGGTTCATCGCTTAGCATTCGGAGTTAAGGCTAGTCCGGGTATCTTTCAGCGTTTGATGACAGCGCTGTTAGCTGGAATTCAGGGGGTGGCAGTTCTCATAGATGACATCATCATAGCTGGACGTACCCTCCCTGAAATGTGGCAACGTGTAGACGAGAACGAGACTCGTATTGGTAAAGCTGGTCTTCGACTCAACAGCAGGAAGTGTAAGTTGGCCAGAGAAAGGGTCGAATTCCTAGGGAACGTTATTGATGCTGTAGGTACCCGGCGCCAAGTAAAGTAGAGACTATAATAAACACACCAGAACCGCAAAATGTACACGAGTTACAGGCATTTCTCGGTCTTTATAACTTTTATGAGAGGTTTATACCACATAAAGCTACGACGCTTGAACCTCTTCACCGGCTGCTTGACAAGACTCAGGTGTGGCAATGGACAGAGACCGAACAAACGGCATTTGACAAAGCCAAGCACTTACTGTCATTCGATATGACTTTGGTTCATTATGATTTGAAAAAACCTTTAGTACTGACGTGTGACAGCTCGGAATATGGCGTAGGCGCAGTACTTGCACACATTATGGACGACGGTCAGGAGCGTCCTATAGCCATGAGCTCACGGACGCTACACATTCATGAACGGCGTTATTCCCAACTTGACAAAGAAGCGGCATCAATCATGTTTGGCATACAAAAATTCCACAGTTATTTAATTGGACGCTCTTTCACAATCGTCACGGATCATAAGCCCCTGCTCGGCATTTTTGACCCGAAGAAGCCAATGCCTGGCATGATATCACCGCGGCTAACGAGAATAGCCCTTGCTTTGACTGCTCACAGCTATGAAATAATCTACAAGCCAGGGTCCCAGATCGGTAACGCCGATGGGTTAAGTAGATGGCCTCAGCCGGTGCCCAATCAACCGGAACAAGATCTCTGCGAGATCTTACTTATGGCTGAGACACCAGAAGACTTCCCTTTTGATGCTGAGCAAATCGCTCAAGAGACAAAAAAATGATAATACTCTCGCGTCAGTCATTAATTACATATACCGTGGCTGGCCCGCAAAGATAACTAACAGTGAACTGCGGCCGTACTGGCTCCATCGTACTGAATTATCTCTCCAGAAGGATTGTATTCTCATAGGCTCTTGAGTGGTGATTCCTCCTGCTTTACGTAAAGCAACTACAAATACTTCATAGTACGCACAATGGCATCGTACAAACAAAGGCTCTGGCAAGAAGTTACGTGTGGTGGCCACAACTTAATGACGAGATTGAAAAGCTGGTTGGGTACTATTAGACAAAAAATGATAATACTCTCGCGTCAGTCATTAATTACATATACCGTGGCTGGCCCGCAAAGATAACTAACAGTGAACTGCGGCCGTACTGGCTCCATCGTACTGAATTATCTCTCCAGAAGGATTGTATTCTCATAGGCTCTCGAGTGGTGATTCCTCCTGCTTTACGTAAAGCAACTCTACAAATACTTCATAGTACGCACAATGGCATCGTACAAACAAAGGCTCTGGCAAGAAGTTACGTGTGGTGGCCACAACTTAATGACGAGATTGAAAAGCTGGTTGGGAACTATTCCATTTGCTTGGAACATCGACACATGCCACCTAAAACCAGTCACGAGTGGATTACACCGACGAGGCCGTGGTCTAGGGTACACATGGATTTTGCGGGCCCCTTTCAAGGAAGACTTTTTCTGATAATAGTAGACTCTTATTCTAGATGGCCCGAAGTGTTTATGGTCCCCAATACAAGCTCGGCTACAGTCATAAAACACTTACGTGTGTTATATGCAACCCATGGTTTATGTGAGACAATAGTGTCGGATAACGGCACAGCATTTACTTCGGAAGAAATGCAGCAATTTCTGCAGGCTAATAAAATTAAACATTCGAAAACTGCGCCTTATCATCCGGCCACAAATGGTTTAGCTGAAAGGATGGTCCAGACTGTCAAAAATAAGTTACGAAAAATTAGCAATTTGCCGTGGCATGTTTTAATTCCTAACATGCTCCTAGGTTTGAGATCCACCCCTTGCTCGGCAACCAACAAGAGCCCTGCTGAACTGCTGATGAATAGAAAGCTACGTACTTTGCTGGACGTGATTCACCCCGATAATATAGCTCATAAGAAAGTTGAATAGCAAATAGATCGGAATGCGCAACAAAAACGAAGAGAAAGTAACATTGGTCTAAAAGTTATGTACAGGAACTATCGAAAAGGCGCTAGATGGTTACCTGGAACAGTAGTTAGTAAAGGCGGCCCAACTATCGAATCTGACAGAGTGTTGCCTGAAGCGAAAGCAATAGGGGAAGGTACAAGAGGAGAAGATAATAATAATGATCAATGTGAAGAAATGGAAACTACCAGTGATGCTGATTATCAAGATGACACAATTATTGAAATACCGAGCTCTGATCAATGGGCTTCGATGCTGGGAATACCTGCAACTGAACCGAGTCAATCTGTAGGGAAAGTCAATAAGAAAGCTAGATCGCATTCCAGGGCTCCTTACGACAGACCGGGCAAAAGTGACAACTAATCATGTCAAAATTATTCATTCCGATCTGCTATAGTGGAGTTTGATTGTCCACTTTGGCCAGTGTAATATTTGTTAATTTTCAGGTTAAGTACACGCTTACTTAAGGGGGAGATGTGTCATATATTTAGATTGATGTGGGTACTCTTTTACTTTCTGTAATAAAAAGTAACTGAAGGTAGATCACTTATAATCCTATGTAAGTCGTGGCAACATGTGCTCCCTAGCATATTAAAAGTAATTCCTATTTAAACAGTGTTTTATTGGACATAATAATTTAGGTTCGATTCCTACGTAGCCATTGTGTACTGTGAGAACTACTGTGTACAGGGCATAGTACACAGTGACTCGAACCACTGTGTAATGTTAGAACCACTGTGTACTAGGGGGTCCTAGTCACATTGTACAGCAACCGGTACACAGTGACTCAATTCCCAATTTCTAAAAAATAACGGATATATCTTTTTTGGTGAAAGTAACAGCAAATATATTTATTTGCTACATATGGAAGCTTAATAATGCACTGTGCTCTGCGCTTGCAACAATTAGTTCAGGGATTTATATTTTTCATGCAACAGCCTGTTCAAAAAAACCCTAGCGACTGTTCCCTCCCTGACCCTACAGATGCAATACACTACTTATCTGGAACTCTTTTTAAAAACATTTCATAAAATTAATCATTTCACATTTATTGTCCAATACATTCTCTATATTTTTTGTTACGTATTGCTTACTAGATTTTTATGACAACATTTTACTAGTATGTATGACAATTTTGCAATATATCCAGAGGTTAAATGAACGCTAAAGTTCTCTTCTTATTCACTTAAAATATACTTAATTTGTTTAAAATAATAAAACACAACGAGAAAAATCTAACAAATAAACAATGATTTGAGGTTAGGTAACTTTTAACATGGCGCGCAATTTTCTTTTTTGGATGTGCGTGAAGTTGAAGCAAAGGCGCGGACCTATTACGACAAACAGACAATTCGTGTTTAAAACATAATTTATTGTGTATTACGGCGAGTAATATAATAAATTTAAATTATTATTTTTCACAATCAGGATTGTATAATTTTTATTCAATCGTAAATGTGTATATTTTTAATATATTTACTTTTTTTTTTTACTTTTTTAGAATGCAAACTCCTAAAGAGTTAAAAAAAATAAAGATAATGCACACTAAATTAAATTACAACGATTCATCTGCGTACCTACTCGTACATACAACTACTAGAGTACAAACGTCACTTTATCGGATTATTAAATTATTGCACTAGTTCGGTAATTATTGTGAAAAACACGCGTATTTAATATTATGAGCCTAAAAGCGGTGGAATTAGAACCTCGTTACGAGCAAGTATTAAGAAAAATATTTTCATAGCAGTGTTAAACATATTTTTCAATGAATCCTGAAAACCACATCGAAAGTTTACATTTTCGATTCTTGCAGAGCTTGTTTAGTGAGGACGTTGATTCGTGCAAACTTGTAGCTTCGTTTTTTATTAGGGTTAGGCCTCCTAGCCTAGTCGGTAGTGACCCTGCCTACGAAGCAGGAGGTCCCGGGTGATTTTTTTTTCATTTCAACCCTAACGTGTGATATATTGTTGGATAATTAGGTATTTAAAAATGAATAGGGGTTTACTAAAATAATTTTTTGATAATGTAAATATTTTCGGAAAGAATCGCTCCAGAAGTAAAAAAAATGTATCCCCCCCCTCTAACTTTTGAACCATAAGTCTTAAAAATATGAAAAAAAATCTTAAAAGTAGAACTTTATAAAACATTTCTAGGAAAATTATTTTGAACTTGATAGGTTGAATAGTTTTTGAAAAAAAAAAATTACAAAATAATTTCTGAACTAAGTTTGTAAGTTTATAAGCAGGTGTTTATTGTACCTGTAATTTCTACAAAATCACAATGAAATGACGTGCTTTCAAATAAAGTAAAAACGGTGAAAATTGGTTCACGCAATAAAGAATTATCCCATAAAATTCATCTTCCATACTTTAAGCTCGCGCGCAATAGTTTACTTAATTTGCCGATAGATATCGCTGTACGTGGAACGCTCATATCATATCCTACATGGCGGTGTTATTTTAACTCTTAAGTGGGGACACTTACTGTGACGGACGGAAAACTACGGAACCCTACACTGAGCGTGGCCCGGCACGCTCTTGGCCGGTTTTTATTATTTGTCATGCCTTCCAATATGTGTTATATTATCTGATTAAATCATTAAACCAAGTTTATTTCTAAACTAGCCTTTTCCCGCGGTTTCGCCCGCGTACTATAAGTACCTACTCTACTCAAAAAGGATACGATATCCATGTTGATTTTCAGACTTTGTGACCACATTTGCCCCTTTTGGGGGTTGAATTTTCAAAAAACCTGAAACACGTGTTTACTCATTTATTGTTCGGAATACTTCTGTGAAGTTTCGATTAAAATAGTCTAACAAATCTTGATTCGCCTTTGGACCCCCATTTTACCCCCTTAGGGGGTGAATTTTGAAAAATCCTTTCTTAGTGCATCCCTAGACCTTATAAGGAACCTACGTGCCAAATTTGGAATCTCTAGAACCAGCGGTTTGGGCTGTGCGTTGATATGTCAGTCAGTCAGTCAGTCAGTCAGTCAGTCAATCAGTCAGTCAGTCAGTCAGTCAGTCAGTCAGTCAGTTTCTTCTTTTATATATTTAGATATATTTTTTAATGAAATACTTTAATACATTCCCAAAAATACCACCTAAACTTTGGCAATTTTTCTTAAAATTGTTCTAGGTAAACATACTCTTGCTAAAAAAACAAAGTCGCTGGCAGAAGCTATTTTTGTACAATTATTGGTGTACTGTAAGCTGCAGAGAAAAGTATAACTCCCCATATTTTTCTAAATTCATAATTACTTACTTTTAGTTACTACAGACTCCTTTACAAAATTTGCACCGTGCAGTGCATGGTAAGTCGATGTGTCAGCGCCTACCTAGTGTTGCAGCCAATGATATTTACTATAGATGGATTATAGTCTAACAAAATGAGCACAAAAAATACTTCCATTTCATAACCTAGCAAAGAATCTGTTAATGTTTATTTATTTAAACAATCATTACATCTTTGTCACTCTCATTGTTAGAACATTACAGTATGTCTTTTTCTTACGCTGGTGACAGGAGCTCATTGGCACGTCCGAGTCCCTCGCTTGCCGATGCGCGATTAGCGACAATTGTTTGAATTCACTCATTTTAGGTGCTTCACTTTTAGAGCTTGCATAACCCATCTGTCATTATTATATATCATAGGTTGCAAGCCTGATGTGCATGCACAGTAATCCAAAAGGCTCAGTCCTGACCAAATAGACATTACATCAGACCAAGTTGGTGTCCAAGTGACTTGAGAGGTCTTACTTACAAACGGATGGGTTTCGGACAGGGCATCTAGGGGCATCTAACTTTAACGGATTTCCCCATACATGCCCTGCTTGATACGCTGCTCGCGACGCATGCTTATATAGGGCGGCTGAGGTTGGAGGAAGGTTCGTTACAAGTCGGTTATTGGCTGGTAACAGATCCTTGCGAACTGTATTAAGAGTACTGTGATCTGTTTGTGCATCATATAACTTGCATGTGAATCTGAAAATACAATTACCTCAGAAATCAAACAAAAAGAGTGTTTAATTCAAATGCACAGGTATTTAGATAACAAATCCATTCTAAAAGAGCCATATATTATTGCACGCGATATAGTTTTCAGGGGCCTGGATAAAATTAGGAAAGCAGAAGTGACTTCAGGGAGTGACACCTATGTTTGCCAACAGGTTTTATTTTCCTTTGGGGTCAAATAGGACGTAGTGTCACATCCTGTAAATGCAGGAAAACCAAGTAGAGCTGCGGTTTTGTCATGGCTTAATGCATTGGCGATTTCAAGAACAGCAACGTAGCGGCGCGGCGTTTATTCGACACTTCTCTTCCCGTACTAACTATTTAGGCTAGCCATTTAGGCGAAATAACGGGACACGTAGACAGACAATATTTTAATTTACAAAGAAATGTTATGCAAATAGTAACCTAAATGTACCTACCCTATTATTAACTCATCACTTATATGTATTTTGGCGATAAAATACCTGAATTTTGGCAGTGTTCACTCTGGAACATTAAAAATCACAACAAAAGCACCACTTAACACATTGATAGATGGATTGCTTTATTAACCGAAAAGTATACATACATTTATACAGTGCCCTACCCAACATGTCTTAGTTCTTGTTTCCATCTATTGTAGAGTAGTGGATTGTTTTATTAAATACTTTCAACGAATTTCAACTCATTAAATTTAAACTTTAAAAATAAATAGTGCTGCCCCGGAAAAAAACGTTTATTTGGGCCCCTACCGTCACCATGCAAAGCGGCATGCTTCCGTACCAAAATTCAGCGTTTTAGTGACCGTTGTAGCAGAAAAAAACCGGCCAAGTGCGTGTCGGACCACGCATAGGAGGGTTCCGTACCTTCAATGGAATAAGAACCAAACTAATACCAAAAGGTCGTATCTGATGCCTATGGAAGAAGTTTTTTGGAGATAACTCAAAAATGGCTGAACCGATAATGTTCAAAACAATTTTCATTGAAAGTTTATGATAAGGCGCATCTCTTTAAATTTTTTCATATTTTTTGAACCGATTATTTCAGAAAATATTCACTTAATCACAAAATAGTCAAAGAAACCTCAATGTTATTTTGAAAGACCTATCGATTGATGTGTCACATGTTGATATTTGGTTAATTTTTTTTTAAATTTAGTTACCTGTATGGAGCGCCCCCCTAAAAATATATATTTTTTTCAAATTTAACTACATAACTAAGTAGCTGCATACAAAATACACCTTATGTGTAAATTTTATTTAGATACGTCGTATAGTTTCCGAGTAAAATGCCTGTGACATACGGACGGACAGACAGACAGACAGACAGACATGACGAATCCATAAGGTTTCCGTTTTTGCCATTTGGCTACGGAACCCTAAAAACGGCTTTTCGTGAACAAAAGATTTCCTTTGACATGATTATTCCTTAGGATCAAGGATGGATCCAGAAGTGGCCACCAAGATTTTTCCACCACTTCAGATTGATGTAAATATTTATACGAAAACGATACCAAACTTAGCCTAGTAGCTTAACTGATGTAGATATTACATAGATATTGAGATAAAGTTGAGAGCCTCCCCCCCCCTAAAAATAACATCAAAAATATTCGTGGCTACACTTCTTAAATATATTTGACCTGTTTATGTTGTGTACAAACGCAACTATTTGGACAAAAAAGCTCCATTATTAGTATGACTATCCCTAAAATCGCTTAGGGTGAAGGTCACCCGAGTTTAAATTGGCGGTTTTTTGTGCCACGGTGCACATTGCAATCGCATACTAAGTACGCGCGATGGTAGACTCAAGCCAACCAGTATAGATTATAATATTCATAATTCAAATATTTTGTTATTAGCGCTGGTGCCCCGCGAATTGTACGTACAATCATGAACCCGGATTGTTGAGCCACTTGCCATTGTTCGTAAGTTAGCCGTGTAATAAAGCACCGATGTAACTGACAGTTGACAGCTAGTCGGTAACATCGGTCATTCATAATACGGCTAAATTACGAACAATGGCTCGGCCAAGAGCAGGAAGCAGCTATCTGCTTTATCGAGGAAGGAATATAAGGTTGGAAGCTATTCGCGAAGTGCGGTGGGGTTAACGTGAACGATCGCAATGTGATAAAATGAGCAAAGGTACATCACCTGTGTCACCTCAACTCGGTGAACTGTCAAAATAGTGAATCAGCCAGAGACATTTCATATAAGCAAGGAGTACAAGCCATTCATAAAAAAAGAAAAAAAAGATTCAGCCCTGCCCCAAAATATGGCGCCGCAATCATGCACACAGCGAATAGCGAGGAAGGAATGTAAGGTAACTCTGAAGCGTCATCTGAACCAGAGTTACTGCATAATGTATGCGGCCGTACAGAACCATCTAGTAAAGCTATCAAACTTTACATATTAGGTACATTAACAAACCACTTCACATGCCAGGAGCTGTCAGATTACTTACTTAACAAATTCTACTTCAGGAAGTTAAGCAGAGTTCACCACACCATTCATGGTGTCCATGTATCCATTACGCGAATTCGATGTAAAAATCGCAGGCAACTTCGATACATTGCCGTTTAGATATGTACCATCGAGTTCATAATAGCATACCCAATTTATCAATGAATTCATTCATAAATTGGGTATGCACTTATGAACCCGATAGTACAACGAAATCAATCGATAGATCAAATGTCGCAATGTATTAAACATTGCAAGTGATGTGTTCTAAAGTCTATTGAATACCTAGAGGAAATTAGAGTTGTCGAGAGTAGATGTACGTCGATCTCGTTTCATCGTAGCTGCGTCATGTATGTACAAGTCACCGGCAATAGTATCTTCCTACAAGAAGGCCGCAAAAATATGTCACTTATTTTTGCGGCCTTCTTGTAGGAAGATACTATTGCCGGTGACTGTACCATCTCGCCGACGTTATAGTGGAGTACGGGAACACCTTTTTAACCTATAAAAATGACATAAATCACAAGTCCGATTCAATTTTGTGACCTGTCAGAACACGTTAAGTACTGATAATAAAAAATATTTTCTAACAATTGTTAGCATTGCGCTAGGTATAATACATGTATTTGTTCGCTACACATAGAAAAGATTATGTAAGTTTTATTTTTCTCCACCAGGCTATCGCTTCTTACTATTGCAACATAACTTTACATTTTATAACGGTTTTGTCAAGAGCATATGTAGTCTTAGCCATTTGTAATTCATTTAGAATTCAAGATCACTTATATTTTGACAAATTGTTTTCGATTATGCTCACACAATCTATTGACCAAACTGTTATAAAATGACAGATGATGTTGAAATAGTTGAATGCAATAGTATGGTAAAGGAAAATATATCCTGTATATTTTTTCTTGTTGTTAATAACAAATATCTATATAATACCTAGCGCGACGTCAAAAACTGTTAGAAAATATTTTTTACTACAAGTAATCATATCATATTCTCTAACTAAAAAATAATAATAATAATAATAAGTGAAGTGTTCAGTAGTTCCATCAAGATGGAGTTTGGTGTTGATAAATGTGCGGTTATGCATGTACAGCGGGGGAAAGTAGTAAATTCAACAAATCTACAACTTTCTGAGACAATGACGTTCAGATCTATCTCTGAATCAGAAACCTACAAATACTTTGGTATGTCACAGTCTTTGGGCATTGAGGATGTGGGTATTAAACAGGCGTTGAAGGAGCGCTTCTTCGGTCGGCTGACAAAAGTACTTAATAGTCTTCTGTCAGGTGGCAACAAGGTGCGCGCCTTCAATGCCTGGATAATGCCCCTACTCACATACTCCTTTGGCATACTAAGGTGGACACAGACTGAGCTGGATGCCCTGGATCGGAGAGTCCGTCTATTGCTCACCACACACCGTATGCTTCACCCACGCTCGTCTGTTATGAGATTGTACATCCCACGGAAGTGTGGAGGTCGCGGCTTTTTAAACGCCAAAAATCTCCACAACCGTGAGGTGTACAATCTCAGGAATTATTTCCTTAACAACGATTGTGGGATGCATCGTGATGTGGTGGCAGTAGATAAGGGTCTCACGCCGCTCTCCTTGGCAAACGAGAACTGGCGCAAACCTGTGGTGCTAAGCACCGAGGATCGCAGGGCGGTATGGAAGAGCAAGGAGCTACACGGGCGGTTCTACAGGGCCCTCACGGGACCCGACGTAGACCTGCTCGCGTCGGTGAACTGGTTACGATTCGGGGACCTCTTCGGAGAAACCGAAGGTTTTGCCTGTGCAATTGCGGACGAAGTTATCATGACGAATAACTACCGGAAATATATCCTGAAGGACGGTACGGTCGACATTTGTCGGGCATGCCGCCGTCCCGGAGAGTCACTCAGGCATATCATCTCCGGTTGTTCTCATCTTGCTAACGGCGAGTACTTGCACAGACATAACCTCGTAGCCAGGATTATACACCAGCAGCTTGCTCTCCTATACGGTCTTGTGGACCACGAAGTGCCGTACTACAAGTACACACCTGCACCAGTTCTCGAAAATGGTCGTGCCACGCTCTATTGGGATCGATCTATTATCACGGACAGGACTATTGTAGCCAATAAGCCTGATATCGTGGTAATAGATCGACCGCAACGCCGGGCCATGCTCGTCGACATCACCGTCCCATGTGACGAGAACCTCGTGAAGGCCGAGAAGCACAAGTCCAGCAAGTACCTAGACTTGGCTCACGAGGTAACCGCCATGTGGGAGGTTGATTCGGCGATCATTGTGCCGATAGTTGTTTCTGCGAACGGTCTCATAGCGAAGAATCTCGACCAACACCTAGAGAGACTTTCGCTACGGGGTTGTGGTTGGATCAAGGGTCAGATCCAGAAGGCGGTTATCCTGGACACGGCGCGCATAGTCCGAAGGTTCCTCTCTCTGCGACCCTGACCACCGGCAGCCTGGGCCTTGCTCCGTTGCCGGCGGCACCCTAGGATAGGTTTTTTATAATGTTTTTATTGTTTTTGTATGTTTTCGATGTATTTTTATATTTTACTTTTATATAAATATTGTAAAAAACCTAATCCTAAGAAGAAAAATGAATAAAGAGAATAATAATAATAATAATAAATACTCTTTATTGCACACCTCATACAGTTACAAGCACAAATTTTACAATTAGATAAACTTAGGTAGAGGTAACAACAGGCGGTCTTATCGCTAATGAGCGAAAATAGCACTTGTGAGTTATCGAAGCTCAAAACTGTTCGCGTACTGTACTATTAGCCCAATTTGTATTTCTGGCTTTACACTCACTGGTTAAAGAATTCGCCTTTGGCTCTTGCAGGTGACTGGGAATGCATGGTCAGCCATAATGGATCGCTGGACTGAAAAGTCGATGGATGCCAGCCGCCACCCGCCACGCCAGGCCATTGATTGGATTAGTCCGATGTCTAATTCGGCGTATTCTACGGATTCTACCGAGCTTTTCAAGAACCCCTAATTCAATCGTTACAAAAAATGTCCAACCGAGTATTATTATTTACGATCTTCGAGAACACTGTTTTTTGTAGGTAGCACGTCGCGTCAGAAACATTCGTAGGGAAGCCAGAGCTAATTACGAGAAAATTTGGAGAGCCGGTGGGAATCTAGACGCATATAAAATGGGTTCCATGTAGAAACCAGAAACTATTGTCAATTTTAGGAATAAAGGAATATTGACAATTTTCCGCGCAGTGCTGAATGTGGTCTATGGTTTGCCGATTTTTTAATCTGTATGGCTGAATCCCGTTGATATTCAGATCAAGTATGTAGTTTCGCTTATATTTCAGTATGAGTGCATCCCGTCGCGATCGAAAAAAAATTGAATATTAGGTATAGTACGATTTTTTTAAGATGTCGGTATTGTCGGTAGAATTCCTTAGTAAGATTCCGACATCTTAAAAAATACTACTATATACTTACATACAGCCTTGGCCAGAAGTGTTGAGCACCCTTGCTATTTTCATACAAAACTCGAAAGTTTAGACCGGCGTTTCTATCTTTTTTGAAGTTATTTTATCAATTAATTCAAACTGAACAGGCATGTTTTGTTGAAGTGAGTAGTAACTGCATAGAATATCTTCAATTTTTCGCACCGACCTAAATTCGCATTTTTGGGACCTCCGCTTTTCATATTTTATAGGTACCTTGAAAGTGTTATTAAGTGAAGTTTTCTAGATATATCAATAAAATACACAGAGAACTTCCTATAGAGTAATAATGTTGCTCATTTTGTTCGCGCCGCGAGTCACCAAATCTTGCGGAAGACGTGAGGGGCGGGTGGGTGATAGCGGCGCTGCGATTGGTCGATTCAAGGACCGCGCGCTATCACCACGCTATCACGTGGTTGCGTAGTGATGGGACATATGTACTACAAGTAAACAGTACTGTACCGTACCGTAATTTGTTGTTGTTGATTGAGGTATTTACTGTTTACTAAATTGATAACAAATAACAATAATGCTATATGTATATGCCTACTTTAAAAACGTATTACCAATAAATTTTACCTAGTCGCCTTATAGACTAATCTAAAATTACCTTATCTGTGCATTGAAAGTACTTTTAGAAGCGACTCCCATGTGACACCCAATTCAAGGTGTCTTCTAGAAGCAACGCTCATGTGACACCCATTAATAGTTGCTTAAAGCCACTCCTATGTGACATCTATTGAAAGCGCCTTATAGAAGAAACGCTCGTGTGACACCCATTGAAAGCGTCTTATAGAAGCAACGCTCATGTGACACCCATGGAAAGCGTCTTATAGAAGCAACGCTCAAGTGACACTCATTAAAACCGTTTTATAGAAGCAACGCCCATGTGACACCCATTGAAAGCGTCTTATAGAAGCAACACTCATATAACACCCATTGAAAGCGTCTTATAGAAGCAACGCACATGTGACACCTATTGAACTTGTCTCATAGCAGTAACGCTCATGTGACACCAATTCAAAGTTCCTTAAAACAACTCTCATAAGACACCATTTGAAAAGTCTCATAGAAGCAACGCTCATGTGACACCAATTAAAAGTTACTTAAAATAACTCTCATGTGACACCCATTGAAAGTATCTTATAGAAGAAACGCTCATGTGGCACCCTTAATACCCATATTTATTATAACTACATATATGAAAAGAAAAACTACCGACAGAATAAATCTTTAAATTCTACCAACTACTCAAACTAAAAGAAAAAAGAAAATAAAACAAAGATCTTCTGTTTTCTATTGTACTTCGTATATTTGTTAAGTCGAAAGTACGTGGTGCCGGTATATAAGTCCGGTACACATCATTCGCACATCACTATCCTACACGTGCTTCCGTAATAAAGGAATAGCACATTGCATTATTAACATGATAAAAAGAGACGGGCATACTAACTACTTCTCAATTGACTCATTCAAAATGAACTCCGCTGGCTAGAAACATATTAAAGTAAAAAAAATATTTTGAAGTAAAAGTGGAATGTAACCCAACTCTTTTGATTCTTAACGTTTAAAAACATTTGCCACACCACCTTACACTACAATATGCCAGAATTTTGAATAGTTTTCATACGTATTTAAAAAAAACTTGCATACACGCACACTACGTGCAGGTCTAAAACATGGTCGCAACTGAACGGCACGGCGGACGCCCGCGCAATTTATTAGTCGTTTTACTCCAACGAGTGGTGACCCCAAGTCGCCTTGTAAGGCTTATCTAGTGGTTACCTTATCTGTGATAAAATATAACATTTTACGTCATCGTACATTGTTATGATAGGGAATTAATACTTAACATCAAAATTGTAAACAAAAAAGAGCTATGCTCAACACTTCTAGCCAAGGTTGTATTATTATTAGGTACATGCTATTCCCTGTTGTGCACGCGTTGTTGCACTAAGTCCGGAATTTTTGAGTAGGATCTTGATTGGAGAGCCATGACCTTAAGTACCTAATAGTGATTATAATCGTGTCTGGAGAAAGTAGTTGATAATGATAGGCAGTATTTAAATAAAGACAGAACAAAAAATAACCATAATAAAACTGATATTTTTACAACATGACAATTTCAAAACGGTTGCCATGACATTAGGGCCCCACGATGATTAGCTCCACCCACCGATATGTAATAAAAACAAAAGAACGGGATACACAATCAGCCCAAAAACATGGCCAACAATAGTGCTGTAAGAACGACTCGTACAGCTCTCTCTCGGTCAGTTTTATTAGACTTTAGTCAGTGATGATACTGATAATATAATACAAGAGCCATACTCGTACTTTCGGTAAATCTTGTTTGATACTGTACCTTTACCATATTCTAACTCAATGGCTCGACCCACCCCCTTTTGGACCACTTTTTAAATGAATAATAAAAACCAGAATTAAGATTCTTTGTGTCCTTTGGAAAATGTCCTTCATCTAGGGACTGGAAATTTAAACAGATTACGATTTGAACGATAGATGAGTCTGTTATGTGAACTTGTCTAAATAAATATCTGAATCGCGCTAAGTGGTTGAGCTCTATGCGAACTTAATTAGCATAGCCATTTTTCCTCCCTTTTCCGGGGTACGTAATATTGCGTTTTTTTTTAAACTGTTTCCTTAATATTGGGCTTTATCGACTTGTGAATACGGACTATACATGCTTAAAAACATTATGTATATATAGTTATTAATAGGCCGAGGTTGTGTCGGTTTAAGTGAGGAATACATCAATCTTTCATAAAATGTGAACCTCGGGTTAACGATGAGTGAAAGTGCGACTATGGCCAGAAAGGGAGCAGGCCGACCTTCTGGCGGGAATCAGCTGATCGGGTTTGCGCAATGCGCAAATCTAGGGGGCGCGGGTGTGAGGGGGAGGGACCTCGGGGCGGGGGAGGCGGCAGCGCGCAACGAGAGGGTGTGCGGCGGCGCCCGGCCAGTCGCCCGCTCCCGCGGCCTGCTGCACCAGCCTCCGGCGGAGTCGCGGCGACCCAGGCGCGCCTCGCGCCACGCCGCGCCGAGGCCGAGCGCCCGACTCGCACCAAGCGCTGCTGTGATACCTATTTGTACAAACCGGCGAACGGCCATGCGGAAACAGATCGACACAGTCTGTCCCTACACACGACGCACCGCACCACGCGCTAGTTTATGAGAGACGTTGCGCCTGATACATGTACAAAAATGTTCGATATGTCAATTCAAGAAGTGAACGGGAAGGGTCCTAAGAAGAGGAAAAAGTCGTTGGAGCGTATCTGTGATAATGAGGAGCGTTCGGAGCTGAACGCGGGGGACGGTGCGGCGGAGAGCGGGAAGAACGGTCCCGTGGATGCCAAGCCTGGGGCCCCGGCCGCCAAGAGCGCCGTGGAGCTGCTGCACTGGCGGGACATGCCGCAGCACCTGCAGTTCAACCCGTACGTACTGACGGGCTACCGCCCGCTGCAAAGCTGGGCCGGCTGCGTCGGCAGCCTGTTCTACTTTCACAATGAAACCATCAACATACTTACCCATGGTACGTACTGTTTCATATATTTCTTCACACCGGTAGAGCATTTAAACTTACCTAACCTAACCTCTTTGGGTTTGCATCTTGTATCTGAATATTATGACTAAAAGTGGCCATGAAAACACATCTAATGCGGATGTTTTTATTCAGTCTCCAGAGATATTTCACGAATGAGTTATGTTTTTCGTTGCTAAAGTTATATAACCGCGCCTGCCAAACCTGCCCGTATAGCGCCGTAAAACTATAATCTCGGCCAATAGATCAAGTCTCGCCACAGTCGCCACCCTCGGCAAAAGTTTTAGTTGTTGATCTTCGCGCCTCGCTCGACAATTGTGAAAACTTGTGGCAGTATCGTCTTTTTTTAGGTATGCCTTGCATAAACCAATTACTAATATCCTCCTGTGCACAAATGACTGGAACATTTATCCTACTATACGAAGTCAACTAACTTGATCAGTTCAGTTTTTGTGGTAATAAATCAATAGGTACCTCAATTTTCAATGAAGTAGGACTGAATTCCTACAATTACAGAATTTACGGTTTCGTAGGTATATTAAAGAAGTTCCGTTACTAATCTGCGCAATCCATCAAAGACAATGCGGTTATAAAATGTAAATTTTGTCACTTTTTTATGGTAATCTGTTATTATGCGCACGCCATTTTCTCACATTGCTTATTTACATGAAATTGCCAGAGTAAATTACACGTATTCTCCAAAGAAAGCCACTGGGGCGCTGCATACGCGAGATAAATAATGGAAAAGAAATAGAGGGATGTTCGCTACGGCGTAGCGGCTACGAACTTCGTAGCGTCTACGTGGAATTTATGCCGAAAGTTTCCGAAACTATAACATACCTACATTATGTTAAAATGAGGACAAGAGGATTTATTTAATAAGAACAACATTGAACAGCATTGCAGAAGGTATGTAATGCGCTTAGAAAAAAAATAGATAACAGTAATTGTTAGGAAGGTTACATAGGAACGCACTATACCTAGTCGGTTACTAAGTTCTGTTACTAGAGTTTTCACTAAATAAATAGTAATAGGTAGTATTATTTTAATTATTTATGAACATAATTTAAAAGCTTATTTAATAGTCAATAGATTATAATATATTGAATTGAAAATGATTGTCGCAGTTTTTCAGAATTCTTTATAACACTCGGAAAAGGGCGTGAAATATATACGTCAAAATTACGCTCCTTGTTCATGTTGATTTTAAATCCTATTTATTTTAAATCACGTTTAAGACGCATCAGTCTTGCACAATTCGGTAGCTATATTCTTTAGCTTCAATTTGGTATATGTATAGTTCACGTGGGTCTATCTGATAAAATACTAGACTATACGTTGCAAGTCTGCTTGTTCCATAGCAGTCTAAATCTATGTATTTTGTGCAAAACTTAAAAATAGGCAATGTTTCAAATAGGAATATCTGTGTGATAAAATCGCAAGAAAATTAAATGGTGGTCACACAATTACCTCTAATATACAGGTTTCTTACAAACAAGCAATGGAACCTTCAAAACAAAGGTGCAACATTTATTTGATGCACTTTTGTAAAGTGTAATTTTCTTAAATTTACCGCGTGTTTGCGTCTTCAGGCAATCCTGTGCTTTACAAAGAATTTCAATAAATTTCCCATCTGATTTGTATATTATTATACCATATTATGTTCATTAGAAATTAGGCTAATAAATAATTACTTTAATTTTTGATTTTCTAACTTTATTTTATATTTTATCGGTCAGAAATCTGGTAACAGAACTTAGTAACCAACTAGGTAGTAACAAATAATTCAGTTAAAATGTGGCTTTCACGGAAATGTTGGAAAACTACGTTAAGTTTTCGCGTTTCCAAGAAAACAAGTCGCAGTCCGGTGCAAAGAAAATAAGTTAGTTTAATAACGTCCGCGCGGGGACAATTGGAGAGTGCTGGTGGGCCTCTGCGTGAGCTGTCTCTTCCGCTAGGAGACAGTGCCTACGGCCTGTATGTAGTTATCAGGAATGGAACGAATAGACAAAACGTTCGTGCGATCAACTTGAAACAATCCTATTCCCCTCTAAGGAGCTGACAAGTAGTACAATGGCTCGATATTTCGCCAAACCTATACTTAAGGATGAATGAAAAAATGGACCCTTTTTATTTGATATATGATGTTACGGTGTAGATACGAAATCGGGTAGTTACTCGTATGCCTGATGTTAATTTCCCGTCAAGGTTCAGTTTGCCGTTCACCTGATTAAGCTGGTACAAATGTATGGCGAAAACGTATACAAAATGTATACAAGTATGAACGGAAAACTGACACATACCGTGGGATATGTGCATTTGCAAAAAAAAATATATAAAAGAAGCCTGCAAGTATGATTGCATCGCGTAAAACTAACCTAAAATAGATTATAATAAGCGGTATATAGAATGAAATACAATAAATTTAAGTAAGGGTAACTTCAAGATAGCATCCCAAAGCTGGCAACATTGATAAGTGGGCGAAAACTGACATAATAACCCTATTAGGAAATGCTTTGAACGTATAGTCTCTGGATGCAGCAAAGTTTTTGTAACATCTCATCATTAGTTTTACGGCATTATAATAATAAGTGAAGCCTCCTCGATGAAGGCACTAAAAAAAAAAAAATAAACGTTTATTCACATTTCGCTTACACTATTTACAAATAAAATGTTCTTCTGCCAAACCACAGAATGGTTTGTTGGCAGACGAGGCTACTGTTAATTAACGTAAGCTTAATAAACTTAAACTTGTCTACTACTTTTCTATTCTATTGATGGCTATTAAAGTTCATTTTTAAACATACTTACAAACTAGGACTTTTACCTTATAGTTCTAGGTTTCTGAGAGATCTTATTTCTCAGTGCAAGTTTAGATTAGGGTGTGCTTCCGGTACTCGTTTTCTATACAAAACCAGTACCGGAACCGGGAATTCCCAACCGGGAGTATTCTCTAGTACATAGGTACTATATAGGTAGGAACCTCACTGAGATGCATAGTCACACGATTGACGCCTGTGTTTAGTGTTAAAAGTATGAATGTTTATCCTGCCATTCTACGATGTATTAAGAAACACCTTTATTTTGCGCGCATTAGGGTAGCTATTTCAGCAACAATTAAATGTCAGCACACTAGTATTTGTTCGTATTGATTGTGCTGTCCCACGCCCGCCAATTGACGGTGCACGCAACCTGCTTCTGACGTATTGTGTTGATCGATCAAGCATGTTGGTAATCCTCATGTCACTAGTTATTTGACGATTTATTCGATTGTGTTCGTACATAATCATCAGGGACATTTGTTTTGTAATGACACCGGAACATGTCGGGCCGTTACCAACTTTAACGTGAGTTAAACTCTTTACACTATACTACAGGAACATAATGGAGATTTTTTTAGAAATGCTTAAGAACGTGTACATGTTTTTTTTATTTCCTTTGATTTCAGCATATGGTTAGGTACGATTAAGGAAACGAATTGGCATAATTAGTTTAAAATTTTTTTTTTTCATGCTTTAATTCTTATATCGGTTACTGATGTAACTAAGGGTATATTATGATTAACTCAACCAAACAATTGAAAATTATGACATGTCAATGTAATTTCGAACATTAATACTCCGAGATACAAAGGAAGCATATTTTATTGACGTACATACATGGTGTCTCAGAGTACAATAAAATTAATGGAAATTTACACAATCTTAAAGATAAATCGATTATTTCATAACTGCAGTTAATTAGGACACTGGTGTCTTTAACAAATGTATTTAATTTTTAATCTCAGGAATGCAAATAAAAAAAAATCATGTGGTATAACCTACATACATATAGTTTAAAACTTGATACGGCAGGTGGAATGGCTGGCTTACACTAAATGAAGATGTTGGTACATATTAGGCATTTCATAGTTACGCCACTTATATACTGATGGTATTTATGCCTCAAACATATCTTTGATGATATGCTCAAAGCTAAAAACGATTAATATTTAACGTTAAAGCTACAAACAAATGTCTGTACCTACATTTGCCAGTGCATGACTATAGCTACATATAAGGCTACAGAAACTACTTCCGAACAATAAGAAATGAGTGGCTTTCTTTCTTTCTTTTAAATATAAAAATACATTAATGCATTTTCTCTGTAAAGAAAAGTTATAACGTCAATTATAAAAGTGTCGCCATTAAACCTAAAGCGTGATTACTTTCAGAGAGATTGGGGGGGGGGGTACTGTTAAAGTACTTAATACGGATGCCATTTCAAGGGATCGTCCCAGAAAATAGGTCAAATGTGGCTGCGTCCTATGATTTATGAACTCCTAATTCCAGTGACATGGATAAACATTTGCGTTCAGTCAATCGGCGCCTTAATAGCTGTGGGCATTATCTTTACGACTTTTTAAAGATGGCAAGTTCAGGGCTCATATTTTTTTTATAGATTGTACTCATCATAAGGAGTCTCCCCACCAAATCTTATGGTGCGGAACCCCAAAAAAAATATTATTGTTCGCATACAAAATTCACAATAACGTGCTGCCTGTCAAAGTTTGCATGCGTTCATTTGCACGCGTTTGTAGGAACATTAAACATTATAGGTTAGTTCAAAGTAGTTTCAGACAGACTCTAAGGCAGGTCGGTGTAGGTACGACGACGAGCGAAGCGAGGAGGAGTGTTAGGTAGAACTGCGACCCTACAGCGGGCGAGAACCTAACACTGTCACACTCCCCCCCCCCCCCCCCCTACTCTCTTCCGCTAACATACGGCCCTCAGACGACTATGAAATGCGCCCATTGAACTGACCATGCATTTTTGCACTTTTTTGATTTCAAATTTACAATAGGGATGGCTAATTCTACCATTAAAAAAAATGGGCGTATTTGGCCATGTCAGCTAAAGTACAGTCCTTCCAGCCCGACTCCAGAGTTTTGTTAACGAAGTTACCATCTCCGGCCTGTTAGTCCGCGGGGGCTATTTTATTTCACCCCTACCCTGCATATCTTCCGAGTGCTTTCCTATCCGCCACCTGGGACGCGTTCTGTTATCATTCTAAACTTCTACTATCTAAAAAGTAGTCCAGACCCAGAAATGGCTCTATATCGGGCCGTTCCATCCCACTTTTATAGTTCAGCGGGTCAAACGGCGCAGAAATAAATGAAACGGGTGTGACATGCGGGCCCGTCTAGAACGTTGGGCTAAATTCTGCGACTATTATATTCCTATTCTGAAAAATAGCGCCTAGCCGTATAAAATATATTCAGCTTTTCTTGAAAAGACTACTACACTGAACTACAAGTACCTACAGTGTGTAATCGTTAAGTGTAGCCCGGCGATTATTCCGTAAACATAACAGATATCAGAAAAGTTTAAACTGATATCGAAAGTACTTTACCCAATGAGTAAACTAAATACTAACAAAAACCCGTTTTATTAAAAACTTTTTTTAATAAAAGTAGTAATATTCAACATATTAAGTTTAAACGCTCCCATACATTTAGTACGACGTTCCTTGAGGGCTGTAATTTCCCTAATATCTAAGTGGTTCATTCATTTAAATAATCGATCACCTAGTGTATCTACCTGAAAATGATAATTGATTGATATGGATCAGTGGATAAAAAAAACAATTCATGAATCATATGATAATGGTGAAATGACTAGGCTTTAAAACTAAAAGCTCTTAACGAACGGCGTACTAAATGTATGAGGGTTTGAAGTTAATATTTGTGATATTCTAAGTTTTATTAAAAAAAAGTAATTGATATGATTCAACGAATTGGGTATCATACTTTCTATATCAGTTTTCTGATATCTGTTATATTTAAGTAATAATTACCTGGCTACACTTAACCATTTCACCCTGTACATACTATACTTTAACTATGACCCAATTTTAAATTCCTGATTCTGTAATTATTAAGAACTGTATCGCTGATTGATCGCTTTTTAACTTAATTGAGTTTACCGTGTGACTAGGTCGATCTGGGCGACGATTCGACATGCCAAACTGTGAAACGTGGATGTCACACTTGTATCGTTAGTGGATAGAGTGATATCCATCTGTCCACACGTGTCCATACCTAACTGTCAAGCTGTCAGTAGGTCTCGCTAGAGCGTTTTGTCTATGGCTATGGCCACCATTTTAGATATCACTCTTGAGTGATTCCACCCCAAATTTCAACTGTCACAAAAGTGTGATATCATAGTTGTCTCGCAAACGACTGTCAGTTATGCCATGTCGAATCGGCCCTGTAATATAGTCCCGTAATATTTATTTATTTAGTAAATATTACTTGTTCATATAAATTTTTGGACCCGGGGTATGTCCTTAAACTACGTCCGGACTTGGGTATGTCCTTAAACTATGCCAAAAAGAGAGGTATGGGCACTGCGAATGGCATCTCGCTTAGTGTGGTAGGGCACGTTCAGTGAATGTCATCTCGCTCAAATCTGGAGCAGAGCCCGACTGGGGAAGTACCTCCACCTTACAGAAAACCACAGCCAAATAGCACTAGACCCTACTCATAGTGTTGTGTTCCTGCTGGTGAGTAAGGTTGCCAAAGAGCTCAAAGAGGACCCAGTGTGTTGACGATGAGGGACCCTCTTGTTCCTTTAGCCGTCAACACAGTGAATCCTTCTTTTTGTAAAGGGTCGGCAACGCGCATGTGACTCCTGTGGAGTTACAGGCGTCCATAGGTTACGGTAGCTGCTTACCATCAGGTAGGCCGTATGCTTGTTTGCCACCGTCGTGGTATAAAAAAAAAAAAAAAAAAAAATATATAATGAAAATTTTCATGTTTAATCCCGTTGGTTGACAAATATACCTACCTATTAGAATTGTGTAATGCAAAGATCGAGAATCTCAGATTTCAGTAAATATTGTTTGGTTCCTTCAACTGACACTAAAATAGTTTAATATCTGAGTTTAGTTACCTATCAATTCACAGCGATTCATTTTAAGTATCATAGGTACTTGTTCAATATTTTTAATGAACTCTCAACTGTGGGAGCGACAACCTCTCATATCATCATAGGGAGTTTAGTGAAAGGGATACATCCTCACAATTTGTCATTGAAATGGATTATTTAAGTACATTAAAAATGTTCATAAACATTGTCAATCTTCTGTGGATTGGATTTTCTTCCCTAAGTGCTCATCATTTTTAAGTAATCGCGCTCGCACGCCACTCACGACTACACGCGACGCCGCATTTTTCAAGTTAGCATAAAACTATAACAATAAAATTGCAGCAAATCACTGCTTTCCAGGCTTCGTCCAACACGCTCCGATCAGCCTCGATTACATGCATTATTCGATGATTGGCGAGCAACCAGCGGTAATCGATCGAGATTACAGTCGCCGCCGCCGCCGCTCCGGGTACTCGGTCGACAGTCACCACGTCTACTACTTAAAGCTTAACCAGACTTTTCAGCCCGATTTAAACCCGTCCTATTCACAAGTGAAGTGCCTGAAAGAGAAAGCCGATTTCAAATAGAGATAGAAATTCCGTGAAAAGATGTAGTTGTCGCTAATGGGTTAAACATATCATTTTATTGTTTGGCCAAGTGTCTGGGCTCGCGTTTTTCACATAGTTGGTCATTTATGAATGTTTCTCACGCGTCCACGCTCCTTGGAGCCACAATTATCCTTGTTTCTAACAGGTAACCTGTTGATATACCGCCGGTGTTAGTGGTTGTAGTTAAGTGGGCGTAATAATGGGGTGGCGACTAATATTTGGGGTACACATGCATTAATTTTAACGATAGGTATGTGCTGTGGCAGCTCTTTATTACTGACAAAGTTTTATGTTAAAGTAATCTTCATTAGGATGCTTTATACAACGCGAAATATTTATATAGAACGCTATTCTATTTAATAGTAAAATAACTACTTAAAAAGCTTTTCTATCTAAGTAATTTAGTGGTAAGGACGAAAATTCAATATTCCCATTGAAAACAAAATTCGTTTCGAATTGTAAAATAATTGTATTTCTCGAGAGGGCGACGCCAATAAAAGCACATTGTCTCGGAAATCAATTATTTTAGCAAACCATGTCAGTGAAAGGCTGTTAAACGTAAAAAGGTCCTTCGGGTATTTTCAATAACAATAGAATGCAATAAGAGGGAAAGCTTGGTAAACAATTTCCGTTATCTCCGGGAAAATATGTGCCCGAGTACCCACAGTGACCAGAAGACATTCCAATTTTAAAAATATGATCCGGTTTCGATAGTAGATATATAAATTGGTGCAAACCACTTGAGTCAAAGAAACTTTTCCGGAGCAAAGTAAATAAATTTTGGAATTGTTTTGCGTCTAAAAGTGATTGTATACAAGGTGTAACAAAAATGCTGGTGAACCGTTTAAGGGCGTAATAGGTATCCTATTCTCATTATAAAAACCTAAGAAAAAAAACCTCCCTACTTGTGTAAACATTTAATTGGCTGTAAGGAGTTTGTTTGGAGGGTTGGCCGGCTGGGACGACGTGCCCTATACAAAAAAAATCTTTTTCGTCAAATAAAAATTTATCCTGCTTTTTCTTAGTCGCAATACCAGTATTTTTGTTATGGTTACAGGGTGCTGTATGCAACATTTAATGACACAAATCTACTTTTCAGCGATTCAATTCAATTCAATTCAAATACTAATAATAAACTCGAAATGAAAGTATTTCGCAAACAATCATGGGTAGATTTAGGGCCAGTTGCACCAAACCGTCTGTTAACATCAACGTCATCGTTAAAAAAATCTTGTATGAAAAGGTTGACAGTTTTCTATGGGATGACAGCTCCGTCGCCCTATTTAACGTTGATCAGTTTGTTAGTTATGTGTGGTGCAACCCACCCTTAGTCTTCGCTAAGTTACTTAACTTTAGTTAAGTTACACGCCAAGCCATATTAAATACCTACTAGTAAATTAATACCTAATATACAGTCATAGACCGATAATTAGGAACAATAGTAGATTGTACACCAAGGGGATAAAGCACTGTTTTATGTCACGGGCGCAATATTGAATCCTGAACGTAACGAAGGACTCCAGATTTTACTCCCGAGCGCAGCGAGGGGGTTATGAGTTAATTCCCGAGCGAAGCGAGGGAATTAAGACTGAGTCCTGAGTGCAGTGAGGGGTTCAAGCGCGCCCGTGACAAAAACAGCTTTATCCCCGAGGAGTATACTCTACTTTTCTCACCTCTTGCGAGACAATAAAATAGCTAAGGCTACCAGAAACGGATTTTTATTAAAGTAAATCAAAAGTAAAAACCGACCAAGTGCGTGTCGGACCACACATAGCAGGATTCCGTACATTCAATGGAATAAGAACCAAACTAATACCAAAAGGTCGTATCTGATGCCTATGGAAAAAGTTTTTTGGAGACGAAAAATTTTTCCTAGAAAGTATATGATAAGGCGCATCTCCTCAATTTTTTTCATATTTTTTGGACTTACGGTTCAAAAGTTACAGGGGGGGGGGGGCACAATTTTTCTGACTTTCGATGCGATTATTTCAGAAAATATTCACTTAATCACAAAATGGTCAAAAAACCTCAGTGTTATTTTTAAAGACCTATCGATTTATGTGTCACATGTTGATATTTAGTCAAAAATATAAAAAATTAAAATTTTGTTACATGTATGGAGCGCCCCCCCCTAAAAATTTTTTTTTTCAAATTTAACTACATAACTGAGTAGCGGCATACAAAATACACCTTATGTGTAAATTTTATTCAGATACGTCGTATAGTTTCCGAGTAAAATGGCTGTGACATACGGACGGACAGACATACAGACAGACATGACGAATCAATAAGGGTTCCGTTTTTTACCATTTGGCTACGGAACCCTAAAAATTTATTCTTGATACATTAGTCCATTTTATTCTAATTTTATCTTCTATTTTTATAGAACCTGCAGTTTTACTCCGTATACTGCAGCGTCTTATGACACTCGCGGCATTTGTTTTAGGTATTTAAAATTGAGGTGGCCAGCACGATTTTCCGAATAAATTCGATTTTCAAATCAGCTCGACGCGGCGGCGCGGGCCCCGGCTGGCGTCGCGGGGCTGTGCACCGTGCGGACTTTACGAAATTAGACTTTAAGCACATAACAATAAGAGCTATGGGAAGTGAATTCACATTATTAACCAGCGGGTTATAATGAGATTTAGTACAACATTATAACCCGGCTAAAGCCAAGGGCTATAATGATTTGCTTTCGGTGAGGTTTGCATGATATATAATTTGGCATTGTCGAGCAGGTGGTGTGAAAAACATTTTATCCCACACAACTGCCTGCTTTCAAATTTGTTGAAAATAAATATGCTTGACCAGTTTTACTCATGATTTATTTATTTGTCGTATGGCTACATGTCACTGGATATAGATAGGCATTTCTTCCCTGGGATAGAAGTAGTGGGAAAGCAGATGATGAAGAAAATCTAGTGAGTGCTGCGTGGTCCAGGTGGGACAGTGCAGTAAAATTTAATATAGTTCATACAAGGCCTAGCAATTCAAGTACTTAAAAACTACGGACCGCGAAATCAACACTTTTTATAAGTTTACAAGTTTTTTATAAATTATCCAAAAGAGTTGATTTGACCGACAGTACATTTAAAGTACTTACTATACATTTGAGTTCTGTCATTTCTGTCAGTTACAGGCGGAGCGTTTCAGCCTCGAATAGATTCAACGTCGTCGTTAAAACGAGTGTCTTTAGCAATTAATTTGCTTCGCTCGGCTTATCCGCGCCGCGAAATCCTTTTAATTTAATCTGAGCACATCTGGGACTCATAAATAATAATTTGTTAGAAAATATAATCAATTGAATGTGGAAAATTTATTTTGCCGAAAATGATTCAATGTTTTGTCTCGAATTGCTCCGAAATAAAAATCTACCGGTTTCTGAAATACTGTAGACTAACGCGATGGGCAGGTTTTTGGCTAAGAAAATCTTTTTGTCTGTATACTAGACTAGTGCATAATTCATCTTCTGTCTCTTTCACTCATTGTATGGAATCTGGAACAGCGGCCTCTACAATAAGTTTTCACCGGACTTCCCCATTTTCAATTTTAGCTTTGTGCGAATAAAACAAACACTTTACCAGTTTTTTAAAAATTGAAACGAAGATTTGCCTTACCATACCATACACCATATCATAGGCATAAATACACAAACGAAACAACAAAAACATTTTAAGCATAACGTATTTCTATTTTATTTAAATTAAAAAAAGTTAAATGTAGAAGGAGTCTTTACGTAAATAATGCCTGACCTGAAATGCTTTAAATAAGCAGCACTTTGTGACTGTGGCAGCGGTCAAAAAAGTTTAATACGTTTTTAACTTAATGCATATCGCAAAGAGTATCGGCAATATCTCGCATGAAAGGTCTCATCAATCTTATGTAAGTTTGAATGGGTTTTTCGCAAAATAAAGTTTTTTTACATCGCCTGTCGCCTATATAATATACTTTCACTACTAGATATAAGGTCACCACAGGAGGTAGGTTATTCCAGAGAAGGAATGACTGGCCGATATTTATTTAGGAGCGTTACGAAAAGAAGATAAACGACCAGCTCAGGCTGCAGGTCACCTACATAGACCACTTATATTAGGTTTCAGTACCTAAAGCATTGGATTACGGTACTTATATAATAGTCTTGATGTAACTTTGAATATTATGCTTCGTTACGTTATATAGGTTGCTGGCATTTTTAAAGTCTGTCCGGAAAGAAAAGTGTCGTAGAATGTATGAGCTCCCATATAAACCACGACACTTCTCTTTCCGGAGAAACTCTAGCAGACTTGTTGACATACATATGTACATATTTCCGATTTTGAGATTTAAGAAGATGCTTTTCGACCTTTAGGGCCCTTATAGTTTCGCCATGTCCGTCTGTCTGTCCGTCCGAGGCTTAGCTCAGTGATCGTTAGCAGACAGCAGTTAGCATTAGTGAGCTGATATTTCGTAAGTATGTGCATTAATCACGCCGAAAAAGTGGTAGAAAAAAAACTGGTAAAATATTTATTAGGGTACCTCCCTGAAGGTACACATGAAGCAGGGGTGAATTTTTTCGCTGCAACCCTATCGTGTTGGGTGTCGTTTGGTAGGTCTTTAAAAAATAATAAAGGTCTTCTCAAACAATTTTTGGACAAAACTAACAGTTTCGTAAATAGTAGCTCCGAAAGTTTAAAAAAGGCGTCCCCACCTCCCATTTAATTTTGAAACACATTTGATATTGAAATTGCGGTTTTTGGCTTAGCAGGGCAGTAATTGTTATATAGCTATAAAAAATCTAGACAAGATTTTAAAAGTTGGGTTACCACTCTAAGTAATAATGTGGAAATTGTTAACTCAAAAGGGTGGTGGCGACCAGTCTATAAGCCGATGACACAATATTATTATGTTCCAAACTTTACTGATACATAGATAACGTATCGAGTTTGCAAACATAGCCGGGTTCCTTGCAAACAACTCGATAATCCCGGCTCGTAATTACTTACCATACATTTGCCAATACATAATGCCGATACTAACGCTTATTGAACCGGAATTTAATTGCTTCGTCCCCGCGCCGGCAAGAAGCCAAATGCTTAATAATTCCTCTGGTTAAAGCCGCTTACACATTTGCAACGCGTAACTCTATTCTTGCTATAGAATAAGCATTGTTTTTTGGCAAACAGCACTTTTGACAAATAGGTATATATTATTCGCTAATCGCAAAACCTCTTTGTGTTATGTAATGTATCTAGTATCTAGGTTTTTGTTTAATGTTTAGCTATTAATCTTCGAGCAACAATGTAAAAGAGGTACAGACTCAAAACCGATTTACTAACAATATGACTCGTAAAAATTTGTAACCTGGCTGGCCAACCTTATACCGTAATAAGACTGTCAAAGAAAGCACTTCACGAGTCGTTTTTGCGGTACTATTGTAAGGCCATTTTTAGTGTTTCGTACCAATACTTGGTTTACGAAACACTTATTTTGGGCTGATTGTATATCCCTAGTATTATTTGATCGGTGCTATTAATCCTATTCTACAACACAACTAACCCCATCATAGTGTTGTGTTCCTGCCGGGGCTGCCGGTGAGTAAGGTTGCCAGAGAGCTCAAAGAGGATACAATGTGTTGATGACGGGGGACCCTCCTGTCCCTTTAGCTATTAACACAGTGAATCCTCCTTTATAAAGGCCGGCAACGCACTTGTGACACTTCTGGAGTTCCAGGCGTCCATAAGTTACGCTAGCTGCTTACCATAAGGCGGGCCGTATGGTTGTTGGTCACCGTCGTGATATCAATAAAAAACAGTAGTTAGAATATGAATTACCTAGATACCGACGAGTAGGAAACTTTACAGGTGCCCTTCCTCTCCAGTGTAAGTGTAAGCCGAAACTACAGTAAATCAAGTATGGTGTAGGTTTAACGATTATTTTACCTTTAGTATAAGTAATACCTACCTGTGTGATAATAGTACATTATGATACAAGTGTGCTAAGTTGATCATTACATACGAAGCGATATTATGCGCACGAACGCACGTGAGTGCGCATAAGGAAGCTGAGCTTATGTAATGATCAAGCACACGCGTTTCATACGACCTTTTTCAACACACTTGCGAGGAAATAACAAAATAGTATAATTAATAACTTTTGATAAATACATTAATTGTCAGAATGTTTACAGGATAGAGGTACTTACGAACCTATGATAATTAAATTTAACTAACCTTTTTTGTGATGTTATTGAGTATCTGGGACTCTTTTTCAAATCATTTCATAAAATTAAAGACTTCACATTGATTACGTGCAATATATTATAGTATTTTTTTCTTACGTATTGCTCACTAGATTTTTATGATGACATTTTACTAGTATGTATCACAATTTTGAAATATATCCAGAGGTTAAATTAACGCTAAAGTTGTCTTCTTATTAATTGAAAATACAATTTGTTTAAATTAATAAAACACGACGAGAAAAATCTAACAAATAAACAATGATTTGAGGTTAACTTATAAATGGCGCGCAATTTTCTTTTTTGGATGTGCGTGCAGCTTGTGGCAAAGGGGCGGACGTATAATGCCAAACAGCCAATATTAAAACAGACAATTCGTGTTTAAAACGTAATTTATTGTGTATTACGAGTAATATAATAAGTTGAAATGATTCTTATTCACAATCAGGATTGTATAATTTGTATTCTATCGTAAATGTGTATATTTTTAATATATTTACTTTTTTTTTACTTTTTTAGAATGTAAACTCATAAAGAGTAAAAAAAAGTAAAGGTAATAACCGACTAAATTACAACGATTCGTCTGCGTACGTACAACGTGGTACTAGAGTACAAACGTCACTTGATCGGATTATTAAATTATTCCACTAGTTGGATAATTATTGTGAAATGCACGCGTGTTTAATATCTAGGATTATGAGCAAAAAAGCGGTGGAATAAGAACCTCGTTACGAGCAGGTGTGTTGAAAAAGAAAAAAAAAAGCCAATAAAAAACCGTTAAAACGAAACGAATCGACCAACAAAAAAAAACAATAGCGCACTGAAAAGAAAAAAATAATAATTTGGTCTTCAATAACGCAAGTGCATACCTACCCTACAATTACAATTATAATCTATTTCTATACACTTTCTATATACCTAAAACAATCGCTAGGCTTATATCAATTTAATTACATCTAGAAAGTATGAACTATATACATACTTCTGAAATCAATCACACAAATCTGCGTATTTATATATTTACAATCAGTTATTTTTGGAGTCGGTGGCAGCCTCAAACAATCTTGAGCACCTTAGTGAAGAGTTGAACGCAACACATTATGTGGTTAAAGGTGCTCAAGTTTGTTTGAGGCTGGCACCGACTCCAAAAATAACTGATTGTAAATATATAAATACGCAGATTTGTGTGATTGATTTCAGAAGTATGTATATAGTTCATACTTTCTAGATGTAATTAAATTGATATAAGCCTAGCGATTGTTTTAGGTATATAGAAAGTGTATAGAAATAGATTATAATTGTAATTGTAGGGTAGGTATGCACTTGCGTTATTGAAGACCAAATTATTATTTTTTTCTTTTCAGTGCGCTATTGTTTTTTTTTGTTGGTCGATTCGTTTCGTTTTAACGGTTTTTTATTGGCTTTTTTTTTTCTTTTCGGCGGTTCAATTTTTTTGTTAAAAAATTTTTATTTCATAATTTTCTGTGGCTATAATTTATAAAAATTATTACATGCTTAATTTTTTATTACTTTTAAAATAGCTACCTACCTTGCTTTAGCTATTAACTGTTATATTAATAAGCTTCTTTAACTATTATTTTGTTCTGTAATATAAATACTTAAAAAAGAACAGGCTTTATATACCAACATGGGTAGGCCTACAAAAAATTCTGCTCGAATGAGAAAAAGATATTTAGAAGAATCTAATAATGAGAAAAAAAAAGGATGGAAGCAAATAGAAAGAAGAGACTGGCAGGTCTAAAACTCATTGTCAAAACTCGTGAGGTTTTTTTTGTAAAAACTCTGCTTTAAAATCTGCGAGTGAACAATAAATTACCCCTATTTGCCCACCCTTAGGGTAAGATTTTTATCCAAAAAATCGGACTACTCTGTAAAAAGTTATGCGTGGCCATACGTTACAATCGGTGAGTGAAAAATCAATCATCCCCTTTTTTCCTACCCTTAAGGTTAGAATTTCCTTTTTCAAATTTATATGGGACCTATTTCGGGATATACCCTTTCCAATAAAAAAAATATTATCAAAATCGAACTACTCTGTAAAAAGTTATGCGTGGTCATACGTTACAATCGGTGAGTGAAAAATCAATCATCCCCTATTTTCCTACCCTAAAGGTTGGAATTTTCGTTTCAAATTTATATGGGACCAATTTCGGGGTATACCCTTTCCAATAAAAAAATAATTATCAAAATCGAACCACTCTGTAAAAAGTTATGCGTGATCATACATAAAAAAAAAAAAAAAAATATACGCGTCGACTTGAGAACCTCCTCCGTTTTTTTCGTCGGTTAAAAATAGTACATTACTGCGGAGGCCGTGAAGTAAGGGATTTCAGGACGAGATTGCGGTAGATTTTAGTGAGCAAAAAAGTTAGAGCTGCGCACAATAATGTACGTTTCATACTAACTCCCTACATTACTTCTTGGCCTAGGTCAAAAAGTAATGTAACGAGCCATAAATGAGCAACTTCATGTCTTCATTTCGTGGCATTAACGCATACATTTCGGAGTATGTTTGAGAAAAGTATATGTACATAAATGTAATAAGAGAATATTGTTTACTCTTTCCAGTCTGCAAGAGTCTTTAAGCTAACGCTGTTTACATTTTACTCCCTAGTAACACAATGGAGCCATCTTTCATGTCCATTTACAAATTCCCCGTCAATATTTTTGATTGATTGACGGAGCGAAGCCTATTTACAATTTTACTAATACACTTTATGGCTTCGTATCTAAAGAAACATAAATAATTGCATTTTAATTTCGGTAAGTAACCTTCAGTGGCGGCGGGTCTATAGAACTCGATTCCAACCGGGTTGCCTGATTTCAGCTAGTCGAGTAGTTTTACTACGGCTCATTGTAGAAACCCAACTAGCAAAATTGCTCTATAAACATGCCTTTATAAGAAGTAAGACATTATAAAAGGTTTATATATATCCTGAGTAAGAAGGTACATCTTACAAAGGCATTTGATAGGACTAATTGGTCTTGAGAAAATTTAAACTTATTAAGTACTCTTGTAGACGTATATAAGAAATTCTTATAAAATATTTATCAGAACAATGATTTTACAAGTGCATTTTATAAGCCTAATTGGTCTTGAGCATATTTAAACTTATTACGTAATCTGGTAGACGTATATAAGAAATTCTTTTAAAACATCTATCAGAACAAGGTTTTGTAAGTGGATTTTATAAGACTAATTAGTCTTGAGAAAATTTTAACTTATTAACCTACTCTTGTAGACATCTATAAGAAACTATTATAAAATATTTATCAGAACATAGGTTTTACTAGTGGATTTCATAAGACTAATTGGTCTTGATCATTATTTACACTTAGTAAAGCACCTTAGAAGTCAGTTTGTTCTTAGTTGAGTCTGCAATAAGTGTTTTATCAGACTTCTTGCTCTTACTAAAGCCTTGTATACAACTCCTTTGAAACCAACCAATTTAAAGTGTATTTGGTCTTGTCTAAGCCACATGTAAGATTAGGAGCATGTTATAAGTCTTTTTATAAGATCAATATACCTTACAAGAACCTTTGGCATTCTTTATTAAAAGTATCGCATGGCTGATATAACCTAAATTTATTTAGCCAAGATCATTTCATAAAATGGCCACAGGTAGATAGCCTTAGATAAGTGTTTAACAAGAGCGAAAGGCTTAAAATTGACTTAACGAGTGTTAAATAAGAAATATCAGCCTTACATGCATCTTCAAAAAGAGTAATTGTACTTTTAACTGTTTTTACAATGTCATTTATTGAAACACATTTCAATTTCACAAATAATTTAACAAATAATTAATATTTTAGAGACATTCCAGAAGGGCCCGTGAAAATATTATTAATAATATTACAAAACTATGGAGGAGGAAATGTACTTCGCAAGTTGTTCATCAATATAATACCAAGATAATTTGCATGTCAAAGAAATAACAGTTAGCATTAGTAAGAGTACATATAAAAATATAGACTTATCTGGGTATTTATATTTTTTTATATAATATCACTTTGTCCGAACACGTTTTCTACAATGGCCTTTTCGACTGGTTGTGCTAATACTCTTACAATGAGATCACAGAAGGAATATAAGGGGAATCACGCTTAGAACGGCATTAGTAAGATGATCTTAGGATTAAAAACACACTTAATAAGACCATTATACAACAACTATAATCAGAAAGGCTCTTATAAAGTGCGCCCAATTCTACACTTAAAGAGGTTTGAAAGTGTACTGTAAGAGTAAAGAAAATTTGGTCTTAGGACATTTGTATGATAAAATTTTGCTAGTTGGGAAGGAAAGCCAAATAAGTTTCGGCTTCCCTCCAATTTTTTTGGACGCACCGCCACTTTGACATTTGCTCAAGGACAACTGAAACGGGTCAATTCGTTTAGAAATTTTCATCTGATGTGACAAGACCAATATCTTAGAAACCGTCGAGTCGTATACTTAACGAACGGTTACTTCTTCTTCACCATTGCACCTGTATATATAGTTTAGGTACCAATAGTTAGGTCTAGATAGCGTGATAGGTTCTATTCTATTCTATTTTCTTAGCATAGCTTAGTTAAGCTTTCTAAGTCATGTTTAAGTTTTCTGTTGTCTTCAACATAAAATAGGCAAGTACTTACGTCTATTATTCTGAAAAGAAACAATCACCTAAATCGAAAAATTTATACTTACATACAAATATTTTTGAAGCCGTAGTAATTTGGCTTTATTGTTTTTGGTGACATAACATTAACATAAATAGTCTTGATTACACACCTCAACATAAAGAAACAGTAAATACATTTTACAAAACAAATTGAGGTAAAACAATTGCGGACCTGTAGTATTAGGTGCTTGAAATATTAAAGCTTGGCAAGGCGATGGGAATGGAGTTAATCACTGCAATGGTCACTGATATTATGGACTCCCGCATTTACCCTCAGTACCTAGGGATTTATGTACTTAAGTATATATATTATGGGACGTTAGTCAATTTTACTGCATAGTGAATTAATGCAGCGTCGCCCAGCCGGCTATGAAGTTCGCCTGCCGTGGATCAAAGGACGGGAGTGCTTCATCCGCCAATTAATTAAGCTCGGGCCCGCTTGCAACTACATCTTACTAGTGCCGGCTTACAGTGCAATGGGTTCGTGATAAGGCTAGGGCCCAATTCGACCACCGAAAACAGACAGTCGTACATGTGTCAAACAACTAGTGACCTTGATCTCGCATGGATAATCAACGTGTCACAGTTTGGCTTGTCGAATAAGTGTCCAGAAACCCATATATTTGTCATTAAATTCTACAGTTTTGAAATTCATCGAGATCGAATTGGTCAAAATACGCTAAGTTAAAAAAAGAGCTCAACCCCCAATTTTCTCTTAGGTAAATGCAGCAATACAAGAGCAAAGTGTCCAATAATGATCTACACACTCTTTTACTCGTGTAATGCTTGAGGTAAAATCGTACCGTATATTTAATTAGAGGTAGGTGGTAGTTGTCACTTACTAACAGATTTAATTTAATGTTGTTTTTGTATGTTTTTAATAGGTTTAATTTTTGACATTATGTATATGTCGCAGGGAAATGATTAAAACAGAGATTTGAACAAATCTCTAAGGGATATGATCAAATCACGCAGGATGTTAAAATGGAGACTCCATATCATCATTTCCCTAGAAAAAATCAGTAATTTCACCAAATCACTGACTCTGTTTAGTGGGAAGACAAAATCGGCCAAAAAACGTGACATGCTTTTTCATTTCACTAGATTTGTTTAGGAATTTGACAAAATCCCTAACCACTACAGTAAGTTGATGAAACGAACTCAAAAAGTCAACTAGTTTTATCATTTCGCTAAACAAGTTTAGTGAAATGATAAAGTCTCAACTGGAAGATGGTATATGGTGATTTGATTAAATCTCTGAACTGGTTTAGTGAAATGACGAAAGCTAGTACCGAATACAACATTTTACAGTAAAGCGATGTGATCAAATCTCCGACTAGATAAAGTGAAACAGATATTAAATCAGAGATTTTAACAAATCTCTAAGGGATATGATCAAATCACGCAGGATGTTGAAATGGAGAATCCATAATTATCATTTCCTTAGAAAAATTTAGTCATTTCACCAAATCACTGACTCTGTTTAGTGGAAAGACATAATTGGAAGGTGCGTTATTTGTGAAAATCCAGTGCATGCTCACGGTCACTATAAGATGTTAGATTAGCTAATTACGTAATAACTTAAGACAGAAGGTCCCTTAAATTGTTTTTGATGGCATAAACAACTTTGATACCTACTTTTGACATTTTATGTAACGATTTCACGTAATCTAGTCTATATCTTCAAGTCATATCTTCAATCTTTCTTCGGTATATCTTCAAAAATTTTGCTGCATTTTCCCTCTCAGCTCTAATATTGCTTTCTTTTTGACAAAATTGGCATTTAACGACTTAGCCTTAACCTTCAACTCCAACCTTAGAGAATTCAACCAACCGGAGTCGCCATTGATAGGCGTTCCCCTCTGCCAAAACATATGACCAGTGGTCATACACTTGTATGGACTGACGTTTATCTGACGTAGCTATTTGTACGTTACGTACGAATAGCCATACATTTGACGTTCCCCTCCCCAACAAAAATTGGCATACTTTTTTGTATAGAAAATTACAGACATGGCTACTCCATCCGGGTTGAATTCTCTAAGTCTGTAACAGTACTTCCACATGTTGCATGCACTGGATGTTCACAAATATTGCACCGGCCGATTTTGTCTTTCCCTTGAACAGAGTTAGTGATTTGGTGAAATGCAGTCACCAAATTCAGTAATTTTTCTAGGGAAATGATGATATGGATTTTCCATTTTAACATCCTACGTGATTTGATCATATCCCTTAGAGATTTGTTAAAATCTCTGATTTAATATCTGTTTCACTTTATCTAGTCAGAGATTTGATAAAATCGCTTAACTGTAAAGTAAAATATTGTATTCGGTACTTCCTTTCGTCATTTCACTAAACCAGTTCAGAGATTTAATCAAATCACCATATACCATCTTCCAGTTGAGACTTTATCATTTCACTAAACTTGTTTAGCGAAATGATAAAACTAGTTGACTGTTTGAGTTCGTTTCATCAACTTACTGTAGTGGTTAGGGATTTTGTCAAATTCCTAAACAAATCTAGTGAAATGAAAAAGCATGTCACGTTTTTTGGCCGATTTTGTCTTCCCACTAAACAGAGTCAGTGATTTGGTGAAATAACTGATTTTTTCTAGGGAAATGATGATATGGAGTTTCCATTTTAACATACTGCGTGATTTGATCATATCCCTTAGAGATTTGTTCAAATCTCTGTTTTAATCATTTCCCTGCGACATATACAATATTTTTTATGGCTTACTAACACAACAATGCCTTTCGATCAATGAAATAAATAAAAAATGTTCTAAGACGACTTTACATTCTACGAATATTATTTGTTACTAGATAATAGGCAGGCAAAGGCTTTGTACTTACCGACAGGCTATTCGGAACTAAACCGCAATCAATACAATCCACTCGCCTCTAGAATACAAAACAAGCATTTCCTTACCCAATCATAATTCAGGCCATCTTTGGAGATTTTCCTGAAATACATGAATCGCTAATAGCAATCGCAAAAAGTTTAAGCGTTTCTTAAGCATAAAACATTCCTGCCGCTGAAGTTCCCGACTATCGATCCGTAAAAAAATTGAATAAGCTAACATGTAAGAAACTCTTTCATTAAGCATTCTTGTTGGAGTAATCTAAATATATAAAAGAAGAAACTAACTGACTGACTGACTGACTGACTGACATATCAACGCACAGCCCAAACCGCTGGTTCTAGAGATTCCAAATTTGGCACGTAGGTTCCTTATAAGGTCTAGGGGTGCACTAAGAAAGAATTTTTCAAAATTTACCCCCTAAGGGGGTAAAATGGGGGTCCAAAGTTTGTATGGCGAATCAAGATTTGTTAGATTATTTTATTCGAAACTTCACAGGAGTATTCCTAACGATAAATGAGTAGACACGTGTTTCAGGTTTTTTGAAAATTCAACCCCTAAAAGGGGCAAATGTGGTCACAAAGTCTGAAAATCAACATGGGTATCGTATCCTTTTTGAGTACTTATAGTACGCGGGCGAAGCCGCGGGAAAAGGCTAGTGCTTTATAAAACGTCAATTTGCGGATCAACACTCATAGTAGGAGAGCCCATGACACTGAACCTAGTTCGATAAGTCTCCTAGATGAGATATAATTAGACGCGTCTTTAATGGGGGAACACGAAATGCTGATGCTGCAATGCAAAAAAAGTAGTGGCGTATTTATTTTATTTTTTTAAATTTAAAATCCGGTTTCTAGTACGATAAGTCTCCTAGATTTCCTTTCTTCATCGAAGCAGGAGAGGGGTAGGGTTACACGATAACGCGGTGCTGCAAGCCAAAGCAAGGCGCTTTGTTTTTTCATACATTTACAATCTTTTGATGCTGCTGCCACTGACAAGGCCACGCACGGTGGCTTGCAGTACCGCATTATCGTGTAGCCCTACCCCTCCCCTGATTCGAGGAACAAAGGAAATCTAGGAGACTTATCGTACTAGAAACCGGATTTTTTAATTTTTTTCAAAAAAAAAATTAAAATACGCCACCACTTTTTTTGCATTGCAGCATCAGCATATCGTGTTCCCCCATTAAAGACGCGTATAATTATATATATCTCATCTAGGAGACTTATCGAACTAGGTTCAGTGTCGTGGGGTCACCTACTATCATACTCTACTGGACTAAGAGCTGGCCACGTCAGATATGACAATAATGAGAGTAACAATTTAAAACCCGTCTGGTTAGATGGCTATTCTAGATTCTTATTGGTAGATCCGGGCATCTGTCAGCTTTTAATGGGTGGAGGTCAGAGTACTACAAAAGAGAGACTAGCAAAATTTTTGAATTGGAAAATAGTAATACCAAAATAGGTAAAAACTGCCAAAGTTGTCTCAGTTATAAAGGCCTGTATTTTAACATTAGAACAAAACACATTGCGCATTATTAGGGAAACAAAAACAGTAGGCGAAAAACTACAATTTTTACACTAAAGTTAGGTAAGGTAGGTAGCTAACGTAGACGAAGTTTTTGCAATTATTGGATCGCATTTGGATCCCATGATTTTGTGACATACTTCAAATAATTCAAGGACATGTGTATAATCGCGATAATAGTAAACAGTTACGTGATAGAGCTGAATGTCTTTATTGTCCACATTAATACCCTACTATTATTGTTGCCTAGTTTTATAGTACAAACGAGAAAGTATTTTGAATAAACAAGGCGGTCAACAAGGCGTCAGCCGCCCAACTCTTTAAACTTTAACAGGTGTAACCAGCCATTCGAATATAGCTCCTAATGGGTTACGTTAAGGTTCGACAGCTTTCCGGAACGTAGTGCATGCAATATGCAGACCGTTGAACATGCAACCAACTTTATTCTTGGCCTAGTGGTTTATTCACTTTTGTGTAGCATATGGGCCAGGCTTGGTAATTGTTTCCGATTTAAATATCACTGGTTAAAGTTTAAGGTCCGGGAGTTCATGAATTACAAATATATTATGATACTATGAATTTTATTTTCGTGATAAAAGCCGTATTTTTTCTTATGTTAAGATTGCACCCTAAAAGAACCCGAGTTTGCTAGTCATTAAGCAAATTATCTCATGATTTTACACACGCACTAATTTACGCGCAAGTGGCTGTCATAACACCTGACCTTACCTGCCATACTTTATTTACCTTTAACTAAAATGTCATCAATCGAAAAAATGCTTAGGTAGTAATATGTTAAAATCTTATCTATCTCTCAAATGGCCACCCATCCGGAAACTGCATGACCGCTACTGACGAAGGTACATTTACTTAGGTATTGCTTACATTTTACGTTCGTTTATGTACAGGTGCCACAAAGCTACGAATATTTTATTCCAATACCTGGCTACGTGAGGCTATTTGCTTTTGTTCCATTGATCACTCTTAACGTCTCCTGGGACTAGCAAGATGCCATTAAGTGAGAGCTAAAGTGTATTGTTTGCGTTGAACTAGAACCTATCACTTGTAAAATGTTAGGAAATACCTTGCGTTTCACATATTATGACATAAAAGTAACATAAATATTTAGCACTTGTTTAAGTTGCACACTAATAAACTGATAGTAACCCTATCACGTAATATCACTGTAAAGAGAAAAAAACTAGACCACTAGGTATTATATGAAATTGTGTACGTACCGAATATTTTTCTAATTATCGGAAAGTAAAACTAAAACCAATTACTTAGGAGTTTAAGATAAAGTATCCTTGGGGATTTTCCCTTTTCGTGCTTATCTGATAAAAAGTTTGTTCTGTACCTATTTACCTAATGATTATTGTTAGCCAAAAATAGCTATCAAAACACCTTCCTATTGTGTTTAGGTAAGTGATAATTGCTTAGACGGGAATTTTTTAATAATCGTTACAACAGGTATACTTTGTAAAATTAAAGACGAAAATGAATTGTAAGTATGGAGGAAATAGAATGCATGTTACCCGGTAATCGATATCTAAATACTTATTACCTACACGGCTTGGGTATGTTTACAGGCGGTTAACAGGCTTTCTTTCATTAATGTCGTTAGTGTCTACACAATTGTATACAATGCAACCTAGCTAGCCATAATAAATGCCAGCACCTCGTAAAAGTAAGTAGGCTGATAACACGTGATACCCAAGGATTAGGTTTATTGCCTACAAAATACTAAAAACTACTTATAAATAAATTAAACTAACCTAAACTAAAATACATCTAAATATATAAGGCCCCCACCACAGATCTAAATATACATATATCTGTGGCCCCCACGGTATCGTGCCAAAGATGCTGGCAGCATTCCCTCTCTGAATGGCAACGCTGATGCGTTGCGAGAGAAAGCTGCCAGTTCTCTGGTCCCCGGTGGTGTCTGTTAACTTCTTCGATAGCTCTTTAAAAAGAGTACGCGCACTTAGTATTAAATTAGATTTAAGCGTAATCGAAGTAAATTCCTAATGGGCATATTTCGGAGCAATAATGTCATTCCCTAATGGCTCCGCAGCCGGACTTGACGGTCTTTCATCACAGCATTTGAAGGACCTGCTGTTCTGCGGCTGCGGAGACACTAAGGAAATGCTTCTAAAAGATTTAACGACGCTAGTAAATATAATGTTGGCTGGCGAAGTTCCGGGTGAAATTACAGGCATCCACTACGGAGCTAATCTGTGCGCCCTAACCAAAAAAGATGGTGGAATTCGCCCAATTGCAGTTGGCTCTACCCTACGTCGTCTTACAGCGAAAATTGCTTGCCGCTCCATTCTTAAGGAAGTAAGTAATTTCCTCCAGCCTATGCAACTAGGTTTTGGGTCGAAGAGCGGGAGCGAAGCCGCTGTTCACGCCGTCCGAACCTACAAAGAGCACCAGGCAGGAGAGGTTCAGGATGTTTCCAATGCCTTCAACTCCCTAGAGAGGATCGCCTTGTTGACACAAATTAAAGAAAAATTCCCACAACCTATAAATTTCTTTGGCAATGTTACAGTTCTCCATCTAATTTATTATATAAAAATCCAACGTTTTGGCTTCTTCCGTTGTTTGTCAACAAGGCGACCCACTTGGTCCAGCAATTTTTAGCCTCGCCATCCATCCCATTATCAAAGAACTAAATTCTAAATTAAACGTATGGTACCTAGATGACGGTACCCTGGGCGGAGAAGCGACTTCAGTTCTCAGTGACCTAGAAAAACTAATATCAGATTTTAAGTCAATCGACCGTACCCTCAACTTTTCGAAATGCGAGCTTTTTGTTACTGAGTCCTGTGCTAACAAGGAACACACAATAGCACAGTTTGAACAGTTAGCCCCAGGCATCAAAATTATTGAAAAAGAATCTCTCCACCTCCTGGGTTGTCCTATTCTAGACCAATCTTTCGAAAATTTCATAAACACAAAAATTCTAAATTTTCTAAATTTCAAGGCATCTTCACATCGCTTGTCCAAAATAAACATTCATTCGGCCTATTGTATCATTAAACATTGTCTATTTGTGCCAAAATTCACATATATTCTTCGCGGTGCACACTTTTGGAAACACCCCACTTTGATTTCAACTTTGGACACTTTAGTTTTAGAAACTCTCACCTCCATTCTTAATATACCCTTTGGCGAAAGAACATGGACCCAGGCTAGCTTACCCATTAGGTTTGGCGGCCTGGGCATCCGCAAAATTTCCAGCGTGGCGCTACCTGCTTTCTTGGCTTCGGTACACTGTGCTCAAAGTCTCATTGGAAAAATTTTAGCCCCTTCAATTGGGGTCCAGGAGGCTGCACACTGTACCGAAGCTAAGAACGTATGGTCTTTAACATGCCCTAACACGAACCCGCCTTCCAACCCTTGTTCGCAAAGACAATGGGACGAGCCTCTATGTGATCTTACAAGGAAAAACCTCTTAGACACGGCACTTAATCCAACTGATCGGGCTCGTCTCATTGCCACCGCGGAGTGGGTGTCGGGTATGTGGTTACAGACACTTCCATCTTCCACAGTAGGCAATACCACTTTTCGGTTAGCCACATCTCTTAGAATAGGGGCATCAACTAATGTACCCCATCGCTGCCAATGCGAAGTCACGGTGGACGGTCTTGGTCACCATGACCTCTCATGCAGTCGTAGTGCTGGGAGAATCCTTCGGCATGCCAGCATCAACGACGTCATCCGTCGGGCCCTTGTTTCCGCCAAAGTGCCGGCAGTTCCTGAGCCAAATCGTTTGACTAGGGACGACGGCAAGAGGCCCGATGGCATGACTTTGGTGCCGTGGAGTATGGGTCGGCCCCTTGTCTGGGATGCTACATGTGTAGACACCCTGGCGCCGTCCCATATTCCGGGCACCAAAGTTGATGCTGGTGCGGCAGCATCCTCAGCCGAGAGCCTCAAGCGTCGCAAGTATACATACATACATGTTTGCGGCGTTTGGGCTCGAAACCCTGGGTCCATGGGGACCAAATGCGCGTCGCCTCTATAAAGAGATTTCGGCGCGCCTTATTGAGGCCTCTGGTGACCAGAGGGCTGGCCACTATTTTGGGCAACGGATCAGCATAGCTAACCAGCGCGGCCAGCCTTCTGGGCACTCGACCTCATGACATGGACCTGGGGCAGATTTTTTATTTATAAGTTTTTAGTTAGGTTTATGTTTATATAGATATTCTAGTTTTGTTTAATAAATGATAATAATGGGCATATTATACTACGAGCAGATAGATTGGCATATTAAGTGTCAGATAAGAAAGTGTGTAGATGGATTGCAAATGTCGAACAAAAGAGTTTATTTAATTTAAGAATTTTCTTTTTTTGCATAATATAATAGGATAGAACTAAAATTAACGATTTGGTACCTACCAAGTATTTGTCTGGGGGTTATAATGAAATTTAATATCTAGAAAGGATTGCTTTGATAGGAATGAGTTGGTCGGCTATAATGCGCTTTTCCGCTACATTACCCTTTTGGGGGCTTTGCTATTTCGCAGCCGGCTTCCGTCGCTGTCGCATCGGGTTGAAGCTATTGTAATTCAAATTATAATATTCTTTGTGAAAAAAACAAAGAATACTAATTACCTAATAGTGCGTAATTATTAATAGTATTTTAACTGTTAACAACCATATTTCTTTAACAATTCTGCGGAACTATACGGTGAAAACCTATATGGTTTAGGTACACATTTAGCCTATACCGCATTTGAAGCACTTTATTCATTCCGGTCACGTATTTCCAGGGAACGATTTCGCGGTGTTGGTATTTCATCCACTCACTGCATCTTGCTGAAGAATTTTTAATTTTGATTTAAAAGGCCTTGCTTGAAGTGGGAAAAAGCGTATTTTAATCGAATCACAACGTTTCACTGCCAAAAAATGCCTGTATTAGTTATCCATAATGGACCCTGAATTCCCTAAACGCGTCGGAATTATGACAGTCCCATTTTAGTCTTGACGTTTAAGATATCTAGGTACATAGTATCACTAGCATCATAAGTTCATAACATAAACATATAATGCTTGAATTGAAACTGTGTAGACCGAACTACTAGTGCATACTTTTCGATGGAGCTTTTATGGTCGCAAATTTTAGCATCGTCGCGGATGCTGACATGGATTTTCATACAATATTATACAATACAATACAATACCGACCGCCGATACGATCCAAAGAGAGATCGAAGTTACTAAATTGTATAGAGGTATTGTAAGGAATTCGTAGAACTTAATTCTTACCGGCTTACTCAGCAAGCTTCGTGGCCTAAACACGGTACTCGACTGAAAAGCTCTTTATTATGTCACGATTGTATATATGTCGCAGGGAAATTATTAAAACAGAGATTTGAACACATCTCTAAGGGATATGATCAAATCACGCAGGATGTTAAAATTGAGACTCCATATCATCATTTCCCTAGAAAAATTCAGTAATTTCACCAAATCACTGACTCTGTTTAGTGGGAAGACAACATCGGACAAAAAACGTGACACGCTTTTTCATTTCACTAGATTTGTTTAGGAATTTGACAAAATCCCTAACCACTACAGTAAGTTGATGAAACGAACTCAAAAATTCAACTAGTTTTATCATTTCGCTAAACAAGTTTAGTGAAATGATAAAGTCTCAACTGGAAGATGGTATATGGTGATTTGACTAAATCTCTGAACTGGTTTAGTTAAATGACGAAAGGAAGTACCGAATACAATATTTTACTTTACAGTTAAGCGATTTTATCAAATCTCTGACTAGATAAAGTGAAACAGATATTAAATCAGAGATTTTAACAAATCACGCAGGATGTTAAAATGGAAAATCCATATCATCATTTCCCTAGAAAAATTCAGTCATTTCACCAAATCACTAACTCTGTTCAGTGGAAAGACAAAATCGGCCGGTGCAATATTTGTGAACATCCAGTGCATGCAACATATGGAAGTACTGTTGGAGACTTAGAGAATTCAACCCGGATGGAGTAGCCATGTCTATCATTTTCTATACAAAAAAAGTCTACCAATTTTTGTGGGGGAAGGGAACGTCAAATGTATGGCTATTCGTACGTAACTTACAAATAGCTACGTCAGGTAAACTTCAGTCCATACAAGTGTATGACCACTGGTCATATGTTTTTGGCAGAGGGGTACGCCTATCAATGGCGACTCCGGTTGGTTGAATTCTCTAAGGTTGGAGTTGAAGGTTAAGGCTTAGTCGTTAAATGCCAATTTTGTCAAAAATAAAGCAATATTAGAGCTGAGAGGGAAAATGCAGCAAAATTTTTGAAGATATACTGAAGAAAGATTAAAGATATGACTTGAAGATATAGACTAGATTACGTGAAATAGTTACATAAAATATCAAAAGTAGGTATCAAAGTTGTTTGTGCCATCAAAAACAATTGATTCAGTCCCTACTTAAGGGACCTTCTGTCTTAAGTTATTACGTAATTAGCTAATCTAACAACATCTTATAGTGACCGTGAGCATGCACTGGATTTTCAAAAATAACGCACCTTCCAATTATGTCTTTCCACTAAACAGAGTCAGTGATTTGGTGAAATGACTAAATTTTTCTAGGGAAATGATGATTATGGATTCTCCATTTCAACATCCTGCGTGATTTGATCATATCCCTTAGAGATTTGTTAAAATCTCTGTTTTAATATCTGTTTCACTTTATCTAGTCAGAGATTTGATCACATCGCTTTACTGTAAAATGTTGTATTTGGTACTTGCTTTCGTCATTTCACTAAATCAGTTAAGAGATTTAATCAAATCACCATATACCATCTTCCAGTTGAGACTTTATCATTTCACTAAACTTGTTTAGCGAAATGATAAAACTAGTTGACTGTTTGAGTTCGTTTCATCAACTTACTGTAGTGGTTAGGGATTTTGTCAAATTCCTAAACAAATCTAGTGAAATGAAAAAGCGTGTCACGTTATTTGGCCGATTTTGTCTTCCCACTAAACAGAGTCAGTGATTTGGTGAAATTACTGAATTTTTCTAGGGAAATGATGATATGGAGTCTCCATTTTAACATCCTGCGTGATTTGATCATATCCCTTAGATCTCTAAGGGATAAAGGGACAAATCTTTGTTCAAATCTCTGTTTTAATCATTTCCCTGCGACATACAGATAGTAAATTATACAACTTCATATATATCTATTCAGCGCTAATAACTACTAACACGTTGTCCTTACGGTTCTACACCATAAGAAGCATTTTCGTCACATTTACATGGCGGAAAATTCATGTTATCAACTACAAGCGCGTAGCATAACAGTGAAATAAGGACAGGGAATTGTCTAAACTACTAAAGATCCGAGAAGAAATCGCCGCTCTAACTAGGATGTTTTTTTCCAATTTTCCAATACGGACCTACGAACAATGTACAGTTTAAAGTGAAGCGGATTGTCTAGTTACAATTAAAAGACGCATACATTATTTGAACTGGTGACGTTTCCTCGTACTTAGCACAACACCTATAGGTAATTGAGGTACCTACCTATGTAAAGTTCTCGCGCTATAATTTCTAGTCGCCGCTCTGCGTGCCGCTTGCCGCTTAATGAGCTCGATCGATAGTTTGCATCGTTCGATGACGACTTAATGCACTGTTTGGACAACACTTTCGTGACAAATAAAACGAGGACTTGTAGAAAAATATTCACAGCAAATATAATTAGTAGTTATTTACTATAACGCCTATTTAACAGCCATTTACATGGTTTATGGACAGACGGAAAAGTTACCTGGAAAATCTAGTAAATTTTATGCTAGGAGCTCATTTTTTTATACATATAATATTGCAGATCTATTTAATCTAAATAATATTGCATTTATGACAGTTCTGTATTCCATCCTTTAGAATTGTTCATATATGCAAAATGTTCACATATGAAACGTAGGTATAGTTGGCGTCCGCGCGTGCTGAACATAAAATACACAAAAACTTGCCGGGAACACAAGGCAAAGCAGGCCGGAGCCGGGCCGGAAGTCAGCAGATCGACGCTGCTCCGCCGCCGGAAATTGGCTGACGTTGACGAACCTCCGCCTTCATTCATCCAACGATAATATGGAATGTAAATTAGATTGGTAGCGACACTCCCGCAAAGGACCCAGGCTCGGGTCTGCGAGATACAATCGGGAAATGGATCGAGGTGATTTAAATCAATTACAGCAAAAGCAAAGAGACCAACCAGCAGCAACTGATCCAAGAACGAATGACACAATAATGGGGCAAAAAAGTTCAATAGGTTTAGCCATATTCAAGATATCTCTATACTCCGCTTAGCGCGTTATGTCTTTGAAACCTAAGATGCCAAAAGAAGGGGTGCGGGAGGGGAACACGCAATGCTAGACAGGGAACGCGCTATTGTTCCGTGGGGCGTAAGAGAGAGTCAGACATTAATGGTTGCCATGAAGACGTACTAAGTTTACTGTCACTTACAATAAATTAGTGTCTCACTGGGTGAAATTACTTCGAGCGTGGCAGCGGGGGTCTCCCGGCTATGTGGGGTCTTGGGTTATTAGTCTATGGGTTTAGCGCAATACGTGTGACTGCCGACTAGGGCATGCAAATATCGGACGGTTCTCAATAGCGGTATTGAATCCGATATTAGGGCTCAATACCGGAATTCCGGTATTAATACCGGTATTGGAGGTGACCATTGAAAAACGATATTGAAACGCTAAAATCAGTTAAAAACTCAATCAACCTTAACAGTTAATCATATTTTGTTGTATTTATTAGCTGCAACTTGTTAATATTCATTTCATATAAGTACAGTCGTCTTGATCGATGATTTTTGGCCTTTTTAATTTGTGATCCAGCAACTGGGTACATAACGTTTTCAACCGACTTCAAGATTTCGAAGGAGGAGGTTATCAATTCGTCGGGATCTTTGTTTTCGCTATTTTTTTTTTTTTATGTATGTTCACCGATTATTCGAAGACGGCTGGACCGATTTGAAAATTCTTTTTTTGTTTGAAAGCGTATACTTCACAGTTGGTCCCATCGTAACCAGGTCAGGATCTGATGATGGGATCCTGGAGAAATCGGATGAACTCTTCAACTATTATAGGCACACCTATTGTGATTTGAGTATTTCTTACAGCAGCTCGAGCATTTGCTGTTAGAAAGGTGGATGCTAAGTGAAGTCGGTTCTTTTTTGTTTAAAATTATATATAATTTAATATTCCCGTACTAATTTAGTATGAGAGCGCGACCGCTTATTTCAGCTGAGTTAACGTTTTTGATCATTACTCATGTGAATTATAAATATCCAGGAAAATCAAATTATAGGGGTTAACCTGGATTGTTATACTACAAAATTGTGTAGAATACTATTGAGATGTGCTGTTCGAATCGTAGAAATTTACGAATTAAATTGAGCTTATGTGTGGTGACTCATGCTCCTTGTAAAAGCTTAATGGTGAGTAGTCTGTCTACTCTGTTTCTCAAAACATGAGCAATCTTAAGATAATATTTTTTTCCGAAAAAGCTAAAGTTATTATTTTGTGATATTACAACTTCCCAAAAAAACAAAAGTTTATCGTTTGAGTTCCATTAACATAAAGCTTGTCCCAGTAAAAAATGTCGTTAGTTTACGCAGCGTTGGTATATCAGGTTTCAATCAAAATGGTTGTAAGTGGCTGGTTATATGTTAAATGCATCTCGGTTCTTTATTTAATATTAGAAAAAAATCTGTCACAGTCACATTTTCAAAGATGTCGTCTCCACAAGAAAAACTTCATGAGAAAATATTGTACAAATATGTCCAATATCATGCATTTCCACGAAAATAGTGGCAATGGAGCTAAATACGTCTGTTAGAACTGTCCAAAGAGTCCTAAAACAATTCAGAGAGACTGACGGTATTCGACGGCGTCCTGGAAGTGGTCGGAAGACCGGGTTTGTTAAGAAAAATATTGAGAAGAGTATCATAGCTGCTTTGCTTAAAAAACCTACTTTATCTGTAACATATTTAGCTAAAAAGGATCAACGTCTGAATCAACTGTGCAACGAGTAAAGAAAAATAATTCTATAAAGACGTTCAAACAAACTAAAGTGCCTAATAGAAATTCGAAACAAGAAACTGACGCTAAAACAAGATCAAGAAAACTATATTCAAAATTAACGACAAAAAAGTACTGTGCTGTGATGGACGACGAAGCATATTGCAAGCTTGATTTTAAATCACTGCCGAGACATCATTTTTATTCGGGGACCGATAGAAAAACTGTCAATGATGAGTACAAGGTATTAAAAACGGATAAATTTGCGAAGAAGGTTCTTGTATGGCAAGCGATCTGTTCTTGCGACAAACGCAGCACCCCATACTTTGCTAAAGGAACTATGAAAGGCGATATATATCTTAAAGAGTGCATGGAAAAGCGATTATTGCCATTTATTAAGCGACACAAGAAGCCAGTTCTGTTTTGGCCTGATCTGGCCACGTGCAAAATGTGATAAAATGGTACAAAGCCAATAATGTTGAATTTGTGGAAAAATACCTAAATCCTCCTAACTGCCCTGAATTACGACCTATAGAAAATTATTGGGCTCGTATGAAGCAGAAACTCTTAAAACATAAAACTAACGCCACATCAGTTGAAAACTTCAAGTGAAAATGGAATACAGCTTCAAAACTAATCACAGACACTGATGTACAAAACCTGAAGGCAGGTATCAAAAGAAAATTACGAAGTTTCTGGATGAATAAACAATAGAACAAAAACATACCAAAAATATATTTTGTTTACTACATTTCTAATAAAATGTCAAAAATTTGGTAACTTTTTATTGTTTATGTTATTCCATAAACTAGCTAATAAACGACATTTTTTTCTGGGACAAGCTTCAATTTAAAACTTAGATAGTTTTTGCAATTCAGTATTAAAAATATATAAATATTATTCGATAGCGGACATTCAACAGAACCGTAAACTAACATTTTCAGATGTAAGTTTCGCACGTCTTTGACCTAAACAAACAGATATCATCGGTGAATCTGTCATTACATAGTTAACAAAACTATTCGAAATCTTGTTTTCTTCAAGCTTCGATTGATTACTTCAATATGAGAAAACACATTAGATAGGTACTTAATAAGTAGTACAAGTACGTGCAAGTCTACGACATTTTCTTACTGATATCTTAACTGTATTTTTTCTACGGATAATGATTCGCTGTATAAAAATAAATTCTGTAAAATGTTATCAACGGATTTTCTCATTTTGCTAGTCGTAGTACTCGTAGTTAAATTCCAAAACATCTTAGGTTGATTTGATAAAAATCGTCAATCAATCGACAAAATATCGGGCTGATTTTGTATCAATTTAAATTCCCTGCGGAACTAATGAGCCAGCCATATTTAAACTGAACAAACAAAGATTAAAGAAGATAAATAGTGCAGTAGGTACATGCAAAATAATAATTACTTATAATATTAGACTCAATATCTGCAAATTTGTACTTTTCCCCATTAATTTAATCAAATTTACATAAAATTGTACAAAAAACTTTCCAATACCGGGATTCCGATATTTCGATATTGGTCCTTAACAATATCGGTATTGAAATATCGTAAATATGTCCGAGATTCCGGTATTTCGAGATTCCAGAATTCCGGTATTCATGCCCTACTGCCGACACTGAGACCGTAGGCACATGCGTTTAAAGTGTTTCCGTGCAGTTATCCCATAACGGGATTGACAGATTTAGTTGCCCTGATTTTCTAACGTTAACCTAAACCAACGATAGTTCTAAGGTGCTATGGCAAACAAGGATAAAATATCAAGGAGTTTTAAAATTTAAATTTAATTTAAGAGTTATCGCCTTGTAATGACGCAAGCGACGTTGCGGTCGTCAGTCATTGAGAAGGCCTATTGTCTTGCATTGGTAGTCTTCCTGACGGTTCGACTCGAATCCCACTTCCAATCTCAAAGCGCCAGAACTCCAGTTACAAATGCAATTTCTATTCGATATTTACGTTGTCGAAATCGAAGCTCGCCTGAATGCCTATTTATAATTTATCACGAGCCTGCTGCCAGAGCAGAGAGTGAATTGGGGTTAGTGGGGTCAACGGAACAGAGAAAACAAGGAGAGGATCATTACATTGTTACCATCGTTAATCAATGTGTCAAGAAAGATACACAATAATAAAAAGAACATAAAATATGGAAATAGGTTCCGTAAAAAATATTAATACTCAGTCTTCTCTTCTTCCTAGCGTTTGTCCCAGCATTTTGCTCTATTGAGCCTAGGGTCCGCTCGACAACCTAATCCCAGGAATTGGCGTAGGCACTAGTTTTTACGAAAGCGACTGCCATCTGACCTTTCAACCCAGGGGGGAAAACTATGCCTTGTTGGGATTAGATCCGGTTTCCTCACGATGTTTTCCTTCACCAAAAAGCGATTGGTAAATATCAAATGATATTTCGTACATAAGTTTCAAAAAACTCAGTGATACGAGCCGGGGTTTGAACCCGCGACCTTCGGATTGAAAGTCTGACGTCCTACCGCCAGGCCACCAGCGCTTTAATATTTTATACTTAGTCAAACTCAAAATATTTAATAACTAACTTGTAAATCAAGTTGGAATACCTTTGTCAATTAATCGATCCGAGGATATCCTAGAAAGGTAATTATCAAAGAAATAATGTAAATATGTGTGCTTTATGTATGCTGATTCATTACAATGCTGCTAAAATATGTCCAAAAAGCGAAACAAAGATTGTGCAGGATTGTAAATCCACTTTCAAACCGTGTTTAATATGTATGTCCCATTGTTACATTAGTCGGCGTAGATACCATCGCAGTGACGGTGCAAGTACTGTACTAATGATATTTTTTCAGCCCTTTAATAATAATAGAGTTCATACCGACCGCCCTTGCCCCGATTACACCTGTAGATAAAAACAAAACCACCGGCACGCATTGAGGAAATTTAAGTTGGAAGGTCGTACCGCTTTGATTCGTCGTCTTTGAAATTTCGCTTTGATTTTGTTTTAATAGAACATACCTACTTCTGCACATTTAAATCAAGGAGAGACGGTTCATGTACCTACCTATTAAGATGTAGGTACGCAACCTCTCTTAAATCGATCTTAATAGGAATCGCTCATAACTGAGTGAGCTGTAAGAAAGTAGAACTTAAGTATGACTTTAGAGGCGAACTCAACTATCGACGTCCATGCGAAAATTCAAAGGTGTACTCGTAATATGAATACCCGTAGGCGCTCTAGCTCTGGACCAGAGTAGAATATACAGTTTTACGCGGGATCATCATGGTTGATAACGATAAGCGGACATTTTAGTTTTAACAAGTTAAGTTGACAGTTGACCCCTTACGCGGAATGTTCAGTCGGTGTGTTCCCGGGCGGCTAAACGGGCGCAGCTCATTGGCTGAATAATTGAAAGCCCGAGCCATGAAAAACGTATCCGCGACTAATTACCGCGCGCACGAATGTCCCGGAATAAAATAAATCCTCACGTGAGGAGTGAGGACATACATCGAGCCGCCTAATGGCCTGCCTCCGATGACATAGGCAAAAGCGCATGCCTTTTAAATTATCTTATTGGTTTAGCTTTTAGATAAACACTTAGCAAACATATTTTGTCACACCGGCCGTAGACAATATGACAATAGTTTAACAACAACACCAATAGACAAATCTTAATAACCACCCATCCGTATCTTATAGATTCCGGGTGTTTGATGTAACAAGAGCAAAAAATGAAAACGTAGATTTTACTCCTCAAACTAGACAACTTTTGTTCAGCTACTTTTAAAAATAACTTGTTCTTTGACTTTTAGTAAACTTTAAAGTTAATTCGAACTCTCAATCTATTGCAAAATTGATTAAGTATGTAGGGTGACGATACTGACTAACAATTTGTACTATTAGGTACTTATTCTATGAAGCAATGTTTAGCTTGTAGTATGAAAAAGAGACAATCTAAAGAATACATATTTTTTAAAAGTTGTTGAACAAAATTGTTTGAGGATTAAAATCGTTTTAATTAAATTAGAGTAGTTTGATTTTTTTTGTGTTACAGCAAATACCCGGTAAGACTAACGGTTAACAATAGGTATACCTACTTACCTAAATGCCAAGCCTTTAATTATGTAGGTAGAACACAAAAACGATAAACTACAAAAAATAAGTGAAATGTTACTACTCAAATTCTTTATACCACTGACACCGTATTTGATTAAATAGGCGTCGAAAGTAATGGTGTAGACGATAGTTTCTACAAACCAAACCAACAATCACAACAGCCACGCCAGTGACATCTAAAGAGCGGGTGTAGGCTCGAAGTTCTAATTTATTGTGCCCTTTCTGAACGCATACCAAACTATGCGGAATATTTCGGCGGTTGTAACTCACGGGGACAAGCTATGCTTGAAATCAGACCTGATTTTACAGGGAATAAGACAAATTAGGACATGAAAGGGACTTTCAACGTGTCAGAAAAGGTAGATAGATCTTCAGATTAAACTGGCCCAAGCTTAGTATAATAATAATAATAAGCCCGCGGGGGCAGCTTGTGGCGAGCTGACGGTGAGTGGCGACACCGTGGACCCCTATTCCAGAGGGCCCTTTTATATCTGGCCCTCGCCTCTGTGCTTGCCTTAACTGGCCGGCCAGAGTGGAGTCGCAAGAGCGGGACCTATGCTCCAGAACGCGTATCATGGTTGTCATTTTATCGCCTATCACGTCATTCATCACCATCGCACTTACATACTTGTTAGAACGTGACAGCCATGGTGACAGGCGATAAAAATCCGACCATAGTAGGCTAGCAGGTTGGAAGTGTAAAATGTCATAACGCCGGCGGCCTGCTGAATGGATTAGCGGGATCTGGCTACCGCAGACTTACCTCTCGACAACCTCACAGCCCACGCACCGGTGTTGCCCTTGAGCCATGATGTTGTGTGTGTCATGCTCTTTGATGTCGCTTTTTACGGGGGCACATCTTGCAGCGGGCGAATCACCGTCTGCCGGAAATAAAATTGGATACCGTTTTATTATATAGGCAGGCGTCCGGTTCTTCATCCAATAGCCCAGTAGTTAGTCCATACTTTTCACCCAATAGCCTAGTACATTTTAGACTCCATTAACTCTCAATAGTCTTTACACCATGGCGGGTGCTGTCTCTGCGTGCGTCCCATGACACGGGTAGGGGCAGCATCCGCTTAGTGTACCCCTCACATTTCATTAAATTGTCGAAAGGGCCTCTGCGCGTTGGCTTCGGCTCCGCATTTGCCTCCCAAAGGTCTGGAACACAATTGTTCCTTAGTCGGGAAAGACATACAAATAATAATAAATCCTCTTTATTGCACACCTCATACAGTTTAAGTATGGATTAGTATTAGCTATTACTACCACTAAATAAGTTGTTTAGGAATTATTTAACAAAATAATTTGATTTATCTACATTATTTATCATCGCCTAAATGATGTAGTCCGCCTTTTCCTTCTATTACGAGGACTAGAGAAGTATGATCATAACATAACTTATGAAAAAGACTCAACAAAGTGACCCAGTTTTTGCGATGACTTCGCGTTAACCGTAATGGAATTATTATTGCAGTTCCCGCGGGGGAAATATCGCGATCCATTACCGGGGTCGACCAACAGGTACAACACTAAACTTCGCCGAGTTTGATGCTTGTACACTCTACAATAGGTATACACAACACTTTGCGTCGTGTTTAGTGATGTGCAGCTGGTAAAACATCGACATCGATCTACAGTTGTTATTATTAGTGTTGTACACTAAACTTCTGTTGATCGACGTGTAATTTATCGCCATTTTTGCTGTTGCAGGTCATTCTGGCAAACTTTTTAGGAGCCTGTTCAAATCAGGTTTGATTAAGTTTCAAATCGCGTATGATATAGGTCTGCTACAGCCTGCAACATTAGACACTTCATGGAGTCATTGTTTCGACTCAAGAGGTGGCCTAAGGTAGAATTCATGATACAGTGGCGTAATTTGACAGCTTCTGGGATACAAAGCGGTTGTCAAATGTATGTAAAGTGCTGTCAAATTACTTCGCTGTATTATGAATTCTAACTAAGGCTTAAGGCGTTTAAGGTACATCACTAGTTGTGTTTGATGCCCGTTATTTGTTCGTCGTATTTCGTGACAATAATCACGTCCATTAGTAGAACAAACTATTATTTAGCTTGTTTGTTGTTTGCTGAAAACATAAGTAACAATATATATATATATACATAAATATAATTACCATTTGATAACGGGTCTGCCACATTGAGAGGATATAATATACTCTACTTTGGGATATTTGTGTTGTTCCTTGTCTACTAATTAAAAGGAGTAAATCTAGCTTTCTATAAATTATTCGGCTAGTGGTAAGATGTTTACGTACATAAAGATGTGTACATTTGCATCCAAAATAATATATTACTTCCATGAACTTTGTTGCCGCACTGTGCTACGCCATAGTTACATTTTATAAATTGAACTAGGCCCGCGGGTATCGTTAGAGTTATGCTTGTTTATAAACATGAAAATATAACTAACTAGCGTAGCTTACACTAGGTTTTTTCACAAAAGTAACTTAGACATATTATAATCTATCTTGAGTAATATTTTAAATAAATTTGAAAATTCAATAATCAATATTTTTATATGAATTTCCAAATCCATTACTTAAGTCTCCTTCCGCGCCGCTCGTGACGCCAACCCCTTAATCGTTTCCTGTGACTCAACTTTAAATTACGATTCACGTAAATTTGGGTTCCCCTGCTCAACTCTTCCCGTCTTTAAAATATTGGCAGGACAAGGCTTTTATTAATTTTGTGTTTTGTGCCCTAGTGGTTACAGTTGCATTTCCATTGGTCGGTGTTACGCAGGTGTTTTCGAATGCACTCGTTACTGAGGAAAGCGAACTTTCGCTATTACAACTCAGTTAGTAGAATGATATTCACAATTTATGTAATAAACATAAATTTGTTCGCCATTCATATACGTTTAAACTTTTAGAATGTTTTATTAGTTGCTTTTAAATTAATAAAGTAACGTACATCTTACCGTTTCCTAGTTACTTTCACATTAAAATACAAACCTTTTCGAGTAGTAAATAGCCGGAGGGAGTGCGGCTACTTTAAATTATTTTCGAGAGAATTAGAATCTGTTTAGCTGGAGGATTTCTTTTAGAAAAGCTGACCGTAACGCGAAAATCCTTCCTTTCCACACTTTCGATGCCACAGTTCGCTACGCGCTACGCACGAGCGTAGCGAGCGTTGGCTACGAAGCCAATTCTACAGTTTTCCTCGTATGTAGAGGAAAGCTACTACGAACAGAGAGCGCACATATTTAGCGCGTTCCTGCGTTAAACCGTTAAGCTCAATGCCACAGATTATATAATAGTTCAATGCGTTAAACCTTTTCAACAAAGGTCTAGAGTAAAAATATTGGGAGGTGGATAATCCTTCCGAAAAAAGGGTGTTTTGCCTATGGGCTAGATGATAGATAACGATGTGGATATGTACATTTAGAAGAACGACAAATACAAATAAAAATACAAATAACTTTATTCACTTGAGAAGCGGTTACAAAAGTTGGTAATGTACAAATTAACGCTCAACACTCTCGCCAGTATTACTAGCATGCGAATATAAAACTGCTTCTAACCTAGGTATGCTATTTACATGAACTTAAGAAGTAATATGTACAAACAATGGAACTTAACCTAGCCTATAATGTAGTTAAAGATAATAGATATATGTCAAAAGTCAATTAAATATGTCACAAAATGTTAAAATAATTATTTTATTTTAGGTATAAAGTCCTTTATATGGTAAAATCTTTTTTCTAATAACCACTTATGTAGCCCACTTACGAATTTGGTGTAAGGCAGATCAATAATGTCCTTCGGGATATTATTAAATATAGTTACTGCCATATTGTAGCAATTTCTCCAACGTAGCTCTGATGATGTTTTAGGCGGTATTAGTCTCCGGGGGTACCTAGTGTTGAAATGGCAAACTTCTTCGAGTCGAGTAAAAAGATTGGGATTACATTTCACAAATTTGCACATCTCTAATATATACAGCGATGGTAGAGTGAGTAATTTCATGTCATCAAATAATGGTCTACATGGTGTCAATGGGGGCTTGCTACAAATTGCCCGAATGCAATCTTTTTGGCTGATGAACAGCCTATTGATGTCAACGGAATTTCCCCATAGCAGAAGTCCGTATCTGAGCACTGAAATCACATACCCGTGATATGCCAGAAGAGCTGTGTCTTTATTGACAATAGCTGCTAGTCTTTGAAGAGGATGCACGAAACTATTATTTTTTTTACTTTTAATTTCAACTTGTGGCTTCCAGGACAAATTCTTGTCTAGTGTTATGCCCAGAAAACTTATCACATCCGTCTCGGATATAATTGTTCCATCATATTTTACAGCAATATCACCGCCTCCTTTTCTATTATAAAATTGTATATATTTTGATTTATCTAAATTAACTTTTAAATTATTTATTTCCAACCACTTTATTACTTGTTTTATTAGATTATTAATGTCATCATTGTAGGAGGTTATGTCTTCACATGGAATTATTATTGAGATGTCATCGGCAAAGAGAACAGATTTATAGCTAAATGTATTAGGCAGATCATTGATATATAATAAGAATAATAGTGGGCCCAGAACACTACCCTGTGGTACACCAACATTACATTTCTCATAATTAGATCTATAACATTCATATACTAGTTTATTGTTTATATTTTGAATCTGTACACACTGGGTTCTATCAGCTAAATAGCTTCGTAGCCAATCTAAGGTTACACCTCTAATACCATACATTTCGCATTTAAGGAGAAGACGGTCATGAGATACAAAATCGAAAGCTTTGCTCATATCAAAAAATACGGCTGAGACTGGATTATTTTTATCAACATGTTCCATAATACTACTGACTAGGTTAAATGCGGCTAATGAAGTGGACTTACCTTTTTGGAAGCCATTTTGTTCGTCCTTTATAATATAGCATACTTATTACAAAATGCTGTGATTCTAGCATGCATTGCCCTCTCAAATATTTTTGACAAAACTGGTATCATGGTTATTGGACGATAATTATTTAAGTCTTCTTTACTATTAGCTTTAAAAAGAGGTTTTACAATTGAAACCTTTAACTTTTTAGGGAAAGCCCCTTGCACAAAAGAAAGATTTATCAAGTAAGTTAAAATAGGTGCGATTATTGGAGAACATATTTTGATGACATACGTTGATATGTCATCGTATCCCACTGCAGTTGTATTTTTTAATGATCTGATTATTTTCATGATTTCTGTTGAGTCACACGGATACAAAAACATGGTAGCATTACATGTCTTTATATTAGGCAGAGCGTGTTCCGTATGATTCTATCTGTTTCGAGTAAGATTTATAGACGAGTATATGGATTCAGTAAGAAAATTGGGCTTAAACGTCCATTAACTTTCATGCTTACAGATGCTTATAATATTGACACAGAATAATTTGGAAATTGTTTATTATTGTTTATTGTTTATTATATTGTTTATTATATAATTCCACAAAAAGCACTTACAGCTAAACCTTACGTGCTAATTGGTGTTTTATAACTTAGTGTCTAACATGCATTATAGTAGTAGGTACATATATTACAAAGTCAAGAAATTACAATACAATGGAAAATAAATAATAATTGAAAAATAAATTAAATGCCAAATTAAATTAAATAAGATGCCAATAATGTCAAAATAATCAAATTCAACAGATATTATTAAGTAATGTCAAAATTTAACTAAATTAACTAATAATTACCTCATTGGATCATATAAAAATAATGTCGGTGTAAATAATTAAATCTATCATACTATTTATGTACCAATATGATGTATATGTACGAATGCACTTAGATCTTGTTTTTTAATCAGTAAGGTTTACAGTTGTATCATATTGTACCTCATGTACCTATGTTTTTTTATTGTTCCCCTTAACTGTACAAAAAACCACCAAGTTTCGTTAGTTTCATTAAGCTTAACTCTAATTTAAAATGGTATTCGTAAAATACACGTGCAAGTGCGACCAAATCGAGGTTACCAATCCCATACATATTCGCTAAGGGGAAACAGAGGGGCTTTTATTTGAAAACAGCATTGACCGCGGGAAGGGCTCGCAGCAGAGGGTGCGGTCGGCACCGGTAGTCGCCGCACGCACCCCAGCTTCGAAACTCAAGACTCGCCACAGGCACAACCAAGATAACTGAAATCTCTTATTACACCGAACTTGTGCGGAATTCGAGGTCATGTTATACTAGAAACAAGCTCAGAGTCGAGCCATTTTTTAATGTTTGTATATGAGGAAACTTTTAAATTCTCCCGGACGCATATGAATGAACCCTTAACCTCAATCCGCGACCGGCACTTATCCGCCGTCTTTCCCATATAAAGTCGGAGACTTGACAAGGGTACGGGGAAAACTCGTCTAAAACTGTAAAGACAGATGACAGAAAAGTGCGAAAATTGAATAATAAATAGATCACCTTGAACTGTTTCGGTGTCTCGGAGGGATTTCGCTTTTATTTGGCGCACGCAACGCGAGTGTTGCGTGACCGGCTCGAATCGCACCCCTCGCGGGGTCAATGGTCTATGTTTAAGGCGATTGCTTTTGGGCTTAATATTATAAGAAGGAATATCTATATCTTGCGTTACGCGAGAATTGCCCTAGAAAGTTAATATTACTTACATTGAGTTACATATTTCAGAAAACGTATTACAGGCCAAAAAATGTGTTTTTGGCCTTCCTATTTTATTATAAGTGCGATCCCAATAGGTATTTACTATTTATTATGTATAATTAAAGAGATGATTTCAAGTTATTTGATGTGCTTCAAATCTACTTGCATACAAAACAGATAAGTCCCAAAAGCAAATCCAATACCTACCTAATACATTTATGTAACAATTAAGTCAGGAGATATTATATCGCTGATTAAATTTAGGTTTAGGGTCGGTATTATTTTAGGAATTTGAAATGACACAGGGCTACCCTCATTTAATATATACTAATAATCCTGACACACGCTGTCCTCGAGGTTTTGAGCCACTAGCGGCGGTTTATTTCTGAAAATAAATATTCCACATAATATCTAAGTACTTCAACATTTCTTAATCACACTTTACGATCAAACACAATTTAATAGCGTTTCTATCAGCGACAAGAAACGTTAATGGTTTATTTATGGCAGTTTGGGTTAATTCAAATTAAGTATATTTAGCAAATAAATAATATTGATTGATTGAAGTGCTAGTCATTAGTCTTTCGATAACTGGCATACACCGCATCATATCCAACTCAATCGCTTAAATTGAAAGCGACGATTGGGTCGAAGCACAAAAATTTAAATAAGTATTAGGTATACAGTGGTTTTGACAGTTTACCGATTTTTTTAAAAATTTAATATCGGTAAACTAACATGTGTGTTTGTGTTGGCGCAGGTGTGTCGCTGGTCTACATCCTCGCGGTTCTGCCGGGGCTGCTGCCGTGGGGCGGTGGCGGCGGCGTGTGGTTCCTTTCCCTCTGCCACCTCCTAGGAGCCCTGGCACCCTGGTGCGGCTCCTTCCTCTACCACCTGTTCATGAACCACACGCGCGGCGAGCACCTTTACCACCGGTTGCTGCAGCTCGATATGCTGGGCATCTGGGTCAGCCAGAGCATAGGTCAGTCCTACTTATTACGTATAGCCAGGTTCACATTTGTCTGATGTGTTGTGTCATGACGTATCAGAACAGTAGGTTTCATGCTGCGTTCACATTTGGCAGTGCGTGTGTATCAGAAAAATTTGAAATTGCTGTCGATCCGCTACACGGTGCTTAAAATGTCTAGTAGCTCCTTAGAGTTTGGGGGCTAAACCCCACCTTGCGGACTGATGATTGTTATAAATGTAGGTACTGATTATTCTCTCTACTATAATTAAATCAATACCCAGTGGAATTTGCAACAACTTGGCACTACGTAGATTTCAGGCCTGATTAGGTTCCTGGTCGCCGTGTAAACTGAGGCGAGCAGGCGAGGTCCGTTGTACCCTAATTGCCGCATATATTCTGATAACTTAGTTTGTGCCGCACTGCCGGTCCCCCGTACTCGAGTTACGAGACACAAGCTTAGCGAGCGAATTAGAGAGTGTCTAGTTCAGTATGTGAATGATGGCCATATATGAATATATAATAGATAGATAGATAGATATATATTTATTCAATAAAGCACACACTACAGAACATAAAAAATAGAGGTTGAAAAATGCATACCTAAAGGTAAACACTAGTCGAGTATAGGCAGAGATGTGACTTATTTGAAATACTTGTATTTAAAATGCAAATACAAAATACCTATTTTGTATTTAAATACCTTTTTAACAAAAGCATTTTGTATTTTATTTGAAATACTTTTTGGGACCCATTTTCTATTTTGAAAATACAAAATACTTTTTTTTGTAATTTAATATAATGTTGGTAGAAAGGGTAGGTTTAACAGGTTATAGTTATATTGCTCCTACGTGGGTGATTGGTAGGGTGTTGGTAGGACAGGACACCGCGTAACCAAGGGAAATCTCGTCATTTTGTAACTAGTCGTCTGTTTTGAAATGGAGAGTTAAGATAAGTATGGAAATCATCATCCTCTTAGCGTTTGCCCCGGCTTGGTGAACTAATCACATGAATTGGCATAGACACTAGTTTTTACACAAGCGACTACCATCTGACCTTCCAACCCAGCTTATTGGGATTAGTTCCGGTTTCCGCAGGATGTTTTCCTTCACCGAAAAGCGACTGATAAATATCAACCAATAATTCATACATAAGTTCCGAAAATCTCAGTGGTACAAAGTCGGGATTCGATCCCGAGACCTCCAGATTGGTTCCATATAGATAAATATAACTCACTATCAGATCATGAAAAAAATATCTATTTTGTATTTAGTATTTGAAATACAATTTTGCCAAGTATTTTGTATTTTGCATTTGAAATAGTAAATCATGAAAGTATTTGCATTTTGTATTTAAATACTTTTTCTAAACCATTTTGCACATCTCTGAGTCTCTGCAACTACAGAAGATGATGTTGTAAGAGGATGTTATGTAAGTAAATAAAAGCTTCCAACGTGTCTTAGACAACATGACGACGTGTAACTTGGTATTTATTAACACAAACATTTTTAAACACTACACTTAAAGTCAGCTTAAAATAAATATGTCTAATTTGTAATTGTATGTTGTATGTAGATATTCAAAGCGTTTTGAGTGCTCTTTAATTGATGAGAAACATATAAAACTCTACTGCTCTCAAAGCGCTTTTACAAATTTAATCTTAATGATTTCCAAGTGGTGGTAAACACAGCTATTTTCTTTTCATTCGCGTACAGTAACCGGCAATAGTATCGTCCTACACGACGGCCGCAAAAAATTGTGACACGCTCTTATGACCATACAAATAAGAGTGTGTCACATATTTTCGCGGCCTTCGCGTAAGGAGATACTTTTGCCGGTGACTGTATCTCTGAGAAAGCACGAATGTTATATTTCCATCGCTTTATTGTTCGATGTCCTAGTTCCTCGCACAATGTGAAGCGACCTGAGACTCGCTTACGGTGTTTTGACCAGGGAGTAGTCTTACGGCTTTGTCTTATATTGTTTAGTGTAGTTGCCTAGTTTTGAGTTGTATAGAACATCGTAACATTAAAATTTTGGACTCAAAATACTGCACGCACATAACCTTTATATCGAATCATCATACATATGGGGAGATAGTTGTGAAAAAATTACCTACCTTATATAACGTACGGTCAGCTGCAGAGAAAAAGGCTCACGCGCATACAAAGTTTGTATGCAAGGGGGGTCTTTATCACTGCAGCTGACTAAACACAATTTTAATATCAAGGTCCAATGAAAGCATCGTGTTCCAACGGTGGAGTTAGTGCAAATGCCCCTGTTGCCCCCCCTGCCCTGACACGTAAGCCTCAGTTACTACGGGGCCAAAAGTTTTTTGTAAAGGAAAACCCCTCCCCCTCCTAGATGAAATCCTAGATCCACGCCACAGGTAGTGTAACCAGGAAAATAATTGAAAAATCAGAAATTTCACCGCCTCGGGCGAATATTAACAAAACAAAACGAAAAACAAATAAAAATGGCTCTTGTCGTTGTTATAGCGACACACGGTACAGTCGCCTGCAATAGTATCTTCCGAAAGCTGTAAAAATATGTGACACGCTCTTAAGATCCTCCAAACAAGATTTTGTTGGATATTTTTACGGCCTTCGTCGATGAAGATACTATTGTAGGTACTATAATAGGATTGGATGTATATGCCACTATACTCGTAGATATAGCCTTACCTTCCTTGAGTTGGGCAGGTACAGTCAACATCCGTCAAGTCAAAGATATGTTTACACTCTTTTACTAAGGCAAAAGAAGTAAAGCTTCTTTGTAATAGTCCAAAATTACGTTGACTGTACAACGAATGTCGTTGCCGTTGAAAGGCACTAATTGAGTGCCTGAAATTGTTATTGCTAAAGCTTTGAAAGGATCACGCGCTCACGCGTGCTATATTTAGATCTTCGACTTGGGTCGGACCCTCTGTAGCCTTCACTTACACAGGCGCGGATCCAGGATTTCGTTCGGTGAGTGGCAATTTCCTCCAAAAAAATCTTGCGTTCCGCACCTGTGCCCACGTAGCATACGAGGCTTGCGTGTCATGGGGGGGTGGCAACAGGGGCAATTGTCTGTTTCCGCGCCTGCATTTACACGATTAATATTCTGAATAGGTACTAACAGTTTACCTACGACATCAAACGTCAGGCACAAGCCCACGCACTGGGGCTTGCAGCACCGCATCATCGTGTAGCCCTACCCCTCCCCTGCTTCGAGGAACAAAGGAAATCTAGGAGACTTATCGTACTAGAAACCGGTTTTTATTTTTTCAAAAAAAAATTAAAATACGCCACCACTTTTTTTGCATTGCAGCATCGGCATTTTGTGTTTCCCCATTAAAGACGCGACTAATTAGGAGACTTATCGAACTAGGTTCAGTGTCATGGGCTCTCTAACTATTAGTTTACTTGATCATAGGCGTGTAATCAATTATTATGACATAAAGGTTAGGAGATTTCATCACATTTGCCATATTAATTTAATAAGACGCTGACTGGCTCCACTGTTCAAACTTTGACCTTTATTGGTCTACTAATATCTTAGATCATGCGAAGTTTGCTTAAATAAGTTCCAAGTATAATAATAATTACGAAATAATTGGGGTTATTCTTTTTACTTTAAGATAAATACTATTAGAATTATGATGAGCAATTGATTATCACTTGCTTACACTTATTTAATATTAAATAGTACCCTAGTTTATAGGAAATAAATCACGTACACATTATGATTAGTTTGCCAACGAAGTCGTAGCTAAATATCAAACTGAACAACAAACCAGAGTAAAATCAAGCACGGGCGACGCGATGTTGGCATCAAAGGGCCCCGCTCGACGCTGCGCAGCCCCGCGCCTGCTAACATTCAGCCCAGCTCTGCATGATTAATTACTAGATTACTAAAAGTTTGTGCGAGACGTCGAACGCGCGCACTTAATTATAGTTCATTTCATGGTGGTGCTTTCCGGTCCTTATCGCTATGACAATAAAGTCATAATTCGGCTGACTTCGCTTTGGTATGATTAAATTATAAAACATGGGATCTAGTTAGCGAGCGCCACAGGGGCAAGATTATGAACACTTTCACTGCCAGGCATCATTTTCAAAACGCGTGCTTCGTCGTCGCTCGTTCCTTTTGTTATACCGTTGGTTGGAAGGATTATTAATTTTAGTTAAAATAAAATAAAAAACATAGGATTCAACGAGCTATAAGAATATACAGGATGAAATATTAACCTGATTGATTAGGTAGGCCATACTGAACAACTTTTACTAAGAGATCAACTTCGAAATCGCGGATTTTTTATGACTGTTTCATCCATTTCAGCCGAACACATGTTGTCGTTTTTTATAGAGAAGCTAAATTTTTTTTCGTGATTTCAGAGTTGGTCCCATTGTAAAAGTTGTTCAGTATGGCTTACCTAATCACCTCGCACAGTATGAGTGATTATTATTTCATCCTGTATATATTACTAAATCTGGACCAAACTATGTATCTCAAGTTTTATTACTACAAAAAAATGGAAATTACTATATTATCACTTGGAAAGAAATATTCGACTCGATACGCGTCATTTTCTTGCCCACATAAACTAAAATGAACATCTATCTCGTAAACCCGTTTCGTTTCGCGTCTCAATCTCTAACGGATCCCAATTTTGTTTGGACGAGGCAGGCCAGCGACAATGACAAACAAAATAGACGAACACTCATTGCAAAATGTATGTAGGTAAAACTTAATTAATGCAACTGTGGGATATAACCTATTGAATAGTTGGAAATTTTACCATGATGAGTTGATGAGGGCATCATGGTAAGAATTTGAAGGGTCAAAGGCTTGATCTTAGGGAAATACGTAAGTACCTACCTATGCACACACGTCTACCTAGAAAATGCAGACACGCGTGTACAACAAAATACATAGAAAATACCAATTTTAAAAATACGTCGTTGGAATTCTCTAATTACTATCTAGGTCTTCTTACTTTATCTAGCATTAACTTACCCTTTATAGGTCTCCATACCCAAAGGGTAAAACGGGACCCTATTCCTATTACTAAGACACCCTGTCCGTCCATCCGTCCGTCTGTCACCAGGCTGTATCTCATGAACCGTAATAGTTAGACAGTTGAAATTTTTACAGATGATATATTTCTGTGACCGCTATAACAACAAATACTAAAAAACCGGCCAAGTGCGTGTCGGACCACGCATAGGAGGGTTCCGTACCTTCAATGGAATAAGAACCAAATTAATACCAAAAGGTCGTATCTGATGCCTATGGAAGAAGTTTTTTGGAGATAACTCAAAAATGGCTGAACCGATAATGTTAAAAACAATTTTCGTAGAATGTATATGATAAAGCGCATCTTCTCAATTTTTTTTGATAGTTTTAGGACTTACGGTTCAAAAGTTACAGGGGGGGGGGGGGGGGGGCACACAATTTTTCTGACTTTCGAAGCGAGTATTTCAGAAAATATTCACTTAATCACAAAATGGTCATAGAAACTTCAATTTTATTTTTAAAGACCTATCGATTGACGTGTCACATGTTTACATTTGGGAAAAAAAATTTAAAAATTTAGTTACATGTATGGAGCGACGCCCATAATTTTTTTTTTTTCATATTTAACTATATAACTAAGAAGCGGCATACAAAATACACTTAATGTGTAAATTTTATTCAGATACGTCGTATAGTTTCCGAGTAAAATGGCTGTGACATACGGACGGACAGACAGACATACATGACGAATCCATAAGGGTTCCGTTTTTTGCCATTTGGCTACGGAACCCTAGAAACAGAATAAAATAAATATTTGAGTAAAATGGCTGTGACATACGGACGGACAGACAGACATACATGACGAATCCATAAGGGTTCCGTTTTTTGCCATTTGGCTACGGAACCCTAGAAACAGAATAAAATAAATATTTGAGTAAAATGGCTGTGACATACGGACGGACAGACAGACATACATGACGAATCCATAAGGGTTCCGTTTTTTGCCATTTGGCTACGGAACCCTGGAAACAGAATAAAATAAATATTTAAAGGGGGATCCCCTACAACAAACGTGATTTCCTTTGCTCGTTTTTGCTCGATATTGATAACGGCAACAGGTACGAATAGACGCTTGAAATAATCACAGAATATTGAAGTTATATTATTCACTTAAAAAATAAATAATTAAATCAAAATAAAATTAATATTTAAGGGGGGCTATACAACAAACGTGATTTTTTGCCGCTTTTATAGATAATGGCACGGAACACTTCGTGCGCGAGTCCGACTCGCACTTGGCCGGTTTTTTATTAACTTGTTGCAAACTATCTGAATTTGTGCCACTTTCGCCTTAGCTGTTAAGGTGAAAATGTATTTTATAACAATAAACCTTAAATAAATTGAAATACCGAGATAAATACGTTACTTACATTAGATGTCCATGCTACTAAACGTCTTTGATGTGCGCGCGATAGCGGAACCAAGGGTTTATGATGTTTGATGCGGCAAAGAGAAAATCCGCAATACAGGCCCATCGCTTAGGCGCCGTAAAACGGTCTGTTGCCAGCCGGCTGCCGATGGCAAGTTCTATTTAACAATTCACGGGACAGCTTTTACGAGGGTTTGTTTCAGATCGCTGTGTACAATACAGTCGCAGGGTATTTTTACATTTCTACCACTCGATTATAGTAAAAATCAAGCAAGAATTCGAATAGTATCCATCAATATAGTATTTATAAATATGCATATTTATCTATATTTATTCCTAGTATTTTATTTGTGTATTTTTATGTAGATTATTAACTTATTTTTTTTAACTAAGCTTTCAATGATTTTAATTGCCTCTTCTCTTACTTTTCCCTGCACCTTTTTGTCATGTCTCTGTTTAGCCCAATGGTTGACTGGTAGTACATTTGTACATTTTTCTGTTGTGTGCAATAAAGTTTAAAATAAATAAATAAAATCTGTGTTTTTGCTTTTACGGACGTTTCACTTCGCAAGTCGGTCATATGATAGTGCTCGTTGCCCATATTCTACGGATAATTCCGCTACATCAGCTGGCGTAGCGCACGTAGCTTTGTAATGTTAGTGGTATGGAAGCATAAACAACATACTAATATTTCCCTATGGTGGTATCTTCTTTACAACGTCTGTACGTGGTTTTGTACATCTTATAAGATAAGATAATACCTATGTCCTTAGTATCGACACGGTTAAGTATATGAGATTATCCCGAATCAAACATTGGTGAAACCTAACCGACATAAGTAGGTATCCCCACACAGCGTGAGATGTACGACATTTTTAGTAACACGAGTATCCTCGACTCCGCCACCGACACGTTCGGAGCATTCGTTTTATTCACGTTGTATTGTACCTACCGTTCTCATCTCCGTCAGGATTTATTAAATACAATTTTGCGTTGGCGCAGCTTCATTATTAATAATTGCCGGACGAACCCTTTGTCGAAAAGCTTACAGAAAATACAAATATTAATTTGCCTACCTCACAAAGTAAGTATTTTTCTTTAAGTACCTTTTTCGGTTCAACGAGGATTTTCTTTTTATAGAAAGAAAGAAACACCAGTAACAATATTTTTTGTCCCTGACATTTAGCAACATCTTAACACTACTACATTTAGAATTGTATTTGCAGAAATCTGAACTTTTACGTATACTTGTATTTACCCGTATTTACGTATCCCTTGTACCTACTCCCTTCAGGTTCTATGAACTGTCACAGCACGAATGCTAACAAACGAAAATATATTATGAAAACACCTTGCATAATTATGAATGCTTCATTATGATTATCATACGTAAGGCAATTCCACTGTTTATCTTGAAAGTCCAGACCCGTCATAAGTATCATATAACGTACGATTTTCAACGGAAGAGAACGAGATATGAGATAATTTCTCAGACGCATAAAACTTGACGCGCCTGACAGAAACGTCACACAAATCTACCGCGCTAGGGCTAACGCGAAATGATATAAGCCGTGGGAATTACTAATCTTGTACAACGTTTAGCCATATAGCTGGCACAGCCGACAACATTGATTTATTATGAATTCTACTAGATGGGCTATCGCGAAATTTGCGAAATCTTGAGAGTAGCTTAGATTTTTAGCAAGGTTACCCAGTATGCACACATAAACACATATGTAGGCATACACAATCATACGCGTGCAAAAGAGAAGCAATGACGTATTTTCTGTCCCTCATCGCGTATACTGGACTAAGAGCTGGCCACGTCAGATATGACAATAATGAGAGCAACAAAACCCGTCTGGTTAGATTGCTATACTATCCTTATTCCTAGATCCGGGCATCTGGCAGCTTTGAATTGGTGGAGGTGAGAGTGACAGACTAGCAATGTTTTTGTTTTGGGTAATAGTAATACCGACCGACCGACTTTCGAGGGTGAAAAGGGGGTTGCAAGTTTGTATGGGGAATTAATAATCGCTGAATCTATTTAGATGATTTGGTATGGAGATAGTTTGAGTTCTGGTGAAGGATATATAATAGTTGTTACCACACAAGGCATTCCTTAAGCGGGTATAAAGGGGGGAGGGTTACTTATTCCACGCAGATGAAATCGCGGGAAAAAGCTTCTATTCAAGAGTAGAAATCTGCATTAACCATAATTTCTTAGTAGTAGTAGGTCGTTGCACGCATAACAATTCGAAAATTATTGCAATTCGAAAATAATTTGTTTAAAAAACAAGGGAACCACCTTCACTAAAACGTCGTATACCGAAACCTTCAAAATGTAACAAATACTTTTCCGAAAACCGTATCTAAATCGTTTTAGCCAAACGCGAGATAATTACGAACAAACATACATACCTACATACGTACATACAAGCATACGAGTCTAACTGAGAACCTCCTTTTTTAGTACTTTTAGTACGCGAGCGAAGCCGCGGGAAAAAGCTAGTTATTCATATAATTCCTCATTATATTGCATCAAACCCAGATCTCTAGGATTTGGTTCCTTTAGGTGGTTTGCATTCTTTGACCTCCACCACTTTACAGATGCCAGATGTCCAGATCTAGAAATAAAGCATTGTATAAATTGCAAACTGACTAGAGGGGTTTCGTTGCTCTCATTATTGTGTCATATCTGACGAGGCTCTCCGTCTATACGGTTTTGGTTGTTCGCCTTCGGGTGGCTGCCTAGGGTGGCCAGTGAATTTAAAGTGACTTTACCCATCAAGTTGGGTAATTATTAGGCTACGTAATATTGAAAGTTAAGACTTGAAGAGTGAGTAAAATTATTAAATTTCACGAAAACTCTGACAATATAATTAATCATAGGTACCCTCAGTGGCAACAACTGCCGCTGCTACATTATCTAGCACATACTCGTACTCCTAGCTTAATAGCTGAAATTAAATAATTTGAGCATACTAAAATAACTGTAAAATTAGGCAGATTATGTAGTAATTTAGACATATAACTGCATTATCTGCTAGTTTTAAATTACTTTGACGGTCGGATTTAGCAGATTGAGTCAAATTGCCCAGACTAAGCTATCATTTTAGTATCTGAAGAAAAAAATAGAATATAAAAACTACATTTAAGGTAAAAGAATAGGGAATATTCATTACATGCAGTATCCCTAATCTTAGCTGTCAAAATAATATATATCTGTCCTAGTCCTACTCTGACTAGAGTATATTCCGTATACAACTTTTAGTGATTTTCACTATGACTTTTGACGCAAAGAATTTCTTAGGGATGTCACTTGTTACTCAATGGCCTACAATCCGCAATTTATTTCAACCTATTCGTAACCTTGTCGACTTCAGATAAAGCTCTAATTTCTTTACACCTTTGAGATAAACCGAGAAAAAGCTAAAATGTACGTACCTACGTTAACATAACACGAGTCTCTTTAACTGCCTCCGCGGAGTCCGTGGGACATTAAGATGTAAACGTACGTAAGAGGTCTCCATTACATTAACAAGTTTTTCAGTGGAGATAAACACGTGATGTCTTAATGTTAGACGCAAAATAAATTTTAAAGGTGTTTGGCTCTTCGTTCATAACTGGGACGTGATATTTACCAGAATTTGTACACACTTTTATGAATAAAAAGGCGAAAATAGGTATTTTCTGTATTCACTTCAGCAAGGCAGGCTTCTTTGACAGCGTGATCGATGCTGTATGTGCGTGGGCTCGTCAAAGGAAATCTTATTTCTCAGTCCACGAGCACTCCTCTCGTCCTCCCACGCAGTTGCTTTGATATTTAGTAAAATAATATGTAGTTTAGGATTACCTACTCAAAATCAATCAAGAAATCAACTATCAAGAAGAATCAAGAAGTATTAACTTGATTCATAATGTGGAATAAATACTTAAATATTTGAAACAACATATGTAATAGCAGATTAATCTATACATCTATACATATAATAAAGCTGAAGAGGGTCGAAAGTCTGTACATGGAAGATAATCGAAAAAAAGTTGGCTGGGGATACTTAGAATCGATAACAGAACACGTTACAACAATTTTTAGAATTTTTGTCTGTTCGTCTGTTTATCTGTTTATCTGTTTGTCTGTTTATTTGACCGCGCATCACGTGAAAACGGCTGAACGGGTTTTGATGAAATTTTGTATAGAGATTGTTTGAGTCCCGGGAAAGGATAATATATAGTTTTAATTCCGAAAATCAACCCTGGTGGGGGTGAAAATGGGGTTGAAAGTTTGTATGGAGAAATTTTAAGCGCTGAAACGATTTAGATAGAAATGAGTATGGAGATCATTTGAGTCTCGAGAAACGTCATAGGATAGTTTTCAAACCCTTGTAGGGGTGAAAAGGGCGTTGGAAGTTGGTGAGGATTTTTTTACCGCTGAACTGATTTAGATGGAAATGTGTATAGCGATAGTATGGGTCTCGAGAAAGGACAAAGGATAGTTTTTACCCCAAAATCAACCCTAAAGGGGTGAAAAGGGAGTTGGAAATTTGTATAGGGAATTATTAACCGCATTATCGATTTAGATAAAATTTGGTATGGAGATAATTTGAGCTCTGGAAAAGGAAATAAAATAGTTTTATCTCGGAAATTATCCCTTAAGCGGATGCAAAAGGGGTGGAAGTTTACATGGGGAAGAAACAACCAATAACCGCTGTACGTATTTAGATGAAATTTGGTATTTAAATAATTTGTAATTTTTTGGTCAAGGTGTTCATATTTATAACATGTTACCCGTCGATACTTTAAATTTACCTTTACCCGCTCTTAAGAAATATTTGAAAATGTCATGAATGTCAAAGGGTTATTCCAGGTTCGAGGACTATACATATATGACGGACAAAGATGCATGGCCCAAACCAAAAAACTACTACAAAATCATCTAACTTTTATAGGACACCGTATAGGTAGGAAAACATATCAAACGTTTTGTGAAGCCGTCAGATTAGGATTTATTTTTCTTTATAATTAAACAATGGGTAAATTACACTGATTTAAACTTTCACGGTTTCTACACATATCTATTTGTAATAACGGGACTTAACCGCGTATATATTTCTAAAAATTACCTTCGACGTTTCGAGGACGACATTGTCCCCGTGGTCCCGAAGAAAGACTGGCTCCAGTTGACATCAACATCTTCTAGCCGCGCGAGTTTTTCGAACTACCCGCACTTGGTCTTGATTATCAACTTGAACGTTTTGCACACTAGGGATGTCACTCGGTCGACATACAACACTCACAATGTCCGGCTTTCGAACCGGCGGTATTCGTTGACGCTTACATTTACTAATGACAGGATTCCATGTAGATGAGAATCCTAAAACCATCGTCCCGATTGAAATTGCAGTGTTTTTTGATTTCAATGGCTTCACGAACTCTTCTACTGTAAAACCGACGATCCGTAGAAAGGATTTTAGGATTATGAAGCTCAATCCAATGGTCCGGTCCTGACTCCAGTAAATGCTCAGCAACGGCAGACTTGTTCACCTGACGATTTTTGACAGCTGCTATATGTTCCTTGACTCTTTCTGCTATTGTTCTCTTCGTTTGTCCGATGTAGGAACTACCACAACTGCAATCGATCTTATAAACGCCAGGTGACTGAAGTAAGTAAGTAAGTAAGTAAGTAATTCATTTATTGTAAACTGTGTACAGAAATTGTAATATATAAATTTAGCATCAACAGTTGCTCTTTTCAAGCGTACAATTTTTGGCCTTGAAAATAAATAACACTATTTACATGTAACACCTACCTAATATATATCCTTGAGTCTTGCCATCATCTCGAAGAACTCATTTAGATTATAAAATACATTTTGAATGAGTAGTTCCTTAAGCCTAATCTTAAATTTATTTCCGTTTAACATTTTAATTTCATTAGGAAGAGCATTAAATACACGTATAGAGGTAAAAAAGGCACTCTTGAAGTACATATTATTATGTGATCTTGGACGTATTAAGTTATACGGTATAACTTATACCTATATTGCTCTCTTAAATTGTCTCTTAATGATGACCTTTTAGCAAAATAGTCAGAATTATTCTTCTGAAAAAGACAAAGTTCAAGGATATAAATTCCCGTAAGAGTGAGTATACGTTTATTCTTAAATACATGTCGTACTGATTGGTCTCTACTCATACGGTATATAGAGCGTATACAATCCTTTTGAAGAATAAACGTACTTTGTACATCGACAGAATTTCCCCAAAAAATGATTCCGTAGGTCAGCAGAGGCACCACCTTTCCATAATAAGTACTTTTAACGACGTTTTCAGAGCAAGCGCCCGACAAAACCGATAGTGCATTACATTGACTGGAAATTCTATTGTTTATTTGTTTAATATGTTCCTTCCAGCTAAGAAAAGTATCAATAGTAACTCCCAGGAAACATATATTACTGACTTCTTCTATTCTAACTCCGGCCTCTTCAATATTTAATTCAATGGGAGCTGTTTTATAATTTCTAAACTGAATGTATTTAGTCTTGCTTAAGTTGACCCTTAGATTTATAGCATGAAGCCAATCAATAACTTTTTTAAGGGTGGTTTTAATATTCTGTTCCATATAAGGAATGTTGTGATCATCCGCTGTAAAAAGTATTGTGGCATCATCCGCAAATATTACGCATAACTCGTCAACGACTTTAGGAAATTCATTAATGTATACTAAGAATAATAGAGGTCCTAGAACACTACCTTGAGGTACTCCTACATTAGTAGCTTCAAATCGTGATAGAGTATTACCTAAGGTTTTTAGTTCTTTACAGTAATTGACTATCATTGTAGCTTGTTTTCTATTATTAAGGTAAGTTTCAGTAGAAAGGATTTTAGGATTATGAAGCTCAATCCAATGGTCCGGTCCTGACTCCAGTAAATGCTCAGCAACGGCAGACTTGTTCACCTGACGATTTTTGACAGCTGCTATATGTTCCTTGACTCTTTCTGCTATTGTTCTCTTCGTTTGTCCGATGTAGGAACTACCACAACTGCAATCGATCTTATAAACGCCAGGTGACTGAAGTAAGTAAGTAAGTAAGTAAGTAATTCATTTATTGTAAACTGTGTACAGAAATTGTAATATATAAATTTAGCATCAACAGTTGCTCTTTTCAAGCGTACAATTTTTGGCCTTGAAAATAAATAACACTATTTACATGTAACACCTACCTAATATATATCCTTGAGTCTTGCCATCATCTCGAAGAACTCATTTAGATTATAAAATACATTTTGAATGAGTAGTTCCTTAAGCCTAATCTTAAATTTATTTCCGTTTAACATTTTAATTTCATTAGGAAGAGCATTAAATACACGTATAGAGGTAAAAAAGGCACTCTTGAAGTACATATTATTATGTGATCTTGGACGTATTAAGTTATACGGTATAACTTATACCTATATTGCTCTCTTAAATTGTCTCTTAATGATGACCTTTTAGCAAAATAGTCAGAATTATTCTTCTGAAAAAGACAAAGTTCAAGGATATAAATTCCCGTAAGAGTGAGTATACGTTTATTCTTAAATACATGTCGTACTGATTGGTCTCTACTCATACGGTATATAGAGCGTATACAATCCTTTTGAAGAATAAACGTACTTTGTACATCGACAGAATTTCCCCAAAAAATGATTCCGTAGGTCAGCAGAGGCACCACCTTTCCATAATAAGTACTTTTAACGACGTTTTCAGAGCAAGCGCCCGACAAAACCGATAGTGCATTACATTGACTGGAAATTCTATTGTTTATTTGTTTAATATGTTCCTTCCAGCTAAGAAAAGTATCAATAGTAACTCCCAGGAAACATATATTACTGACTTCTTCTATTCTAACTCCGGCCTCTTCAATATTTAATTCAATGGGAGCTGTTTTATAATTTCTAAACTGAATGTATTTAGTCTTGCTTAAGTTGACCCTTAGATTTATAGCATGAAGCCAATCAATAACTTTTTTAAGGGTGGTTTTAATATTCTGTTCCATATAAGGAATGTTGTGATCATCCGCTGTAAAAAGTATTGTGGCATCATCCGCAAATATTACGCATAACTCGTCAACGACTTTAGGAAATTCATTAATGTATACTAAGAATAATAGAGGTCCTAGAACACTACCTTGAGGTACTCCTACATTAGTAGCTTCAAATCGTGATAGAGTATTACCTAAGGTTTTTAGTTCTTTACAGTAATTGACTATCATTGTAGCTTGTTTTCTATTATTAAGGTAAGTTTCAAATAATTTTAGAACATGACCTCTTACTCCAATGTTATCCAATTGTCTCAAAAGTATATCATGTACCACGCAGTCAAAGGCCTTGGACATGTCTAAAAGCAAAGATACACAAGGTAGCTTATCGTTGACTTTATCCCATATACCTTTAAACATTTTAAAAATTGCCAAGGACGTTGATTTTTGTTTTTGGAAACCAAACTGGTTGGGATTTAAAATTTTTTTAGAAGCCAAATAATTATCTAGTCTGATATAGATAACTTTTTCAAATATTTTAGAAAAGTTAGACAAAAGGGCTATAGGTCTATAATTACTTATATCATGCAGGGCACCTTCTTTAAACAATGGTTTTATTAGTGCTACTTTTAGAGGATCTGGAAATATACCTGTACTTAACATTAAATTAATGATGTGGACAAGAGGATCAATAATGAAATCGATACAAGCTTTAATTAATTGCATTGGTATGCCATCATGTCCGGAACTCTTTTTATTCTGCAAGGATTTTACTATCTTTTTTATTTCATATGCATCTACAGGCTTAATATACATACTATGGCATTCTTTATTCGTCAGTATATTATAGTTTAGGTGACTGGATATATTATTTGTATGCTGGCCTGTAAAAAAGCCATTAAAAGCATCAGCTATAAGCTGATGCTTTTAATGGCTTAAAAAAGGGATAACGGGCTTCTAAAAGGGATAACGTCCTTCGGCGACCTTAGATTTTCCCCGATTTTCGACAACGGTGTGTACACGGTCCTTATAGAGTACTTCTCCAGTACTGTACCAATCTTATCCGTTATCCCTTTTACATAAGGCAAAAATGCTGGTTGTCTTGACACATTTGTACGCTTCACTCTTGCCTTTCGTCTGGGTTGCCACTTTTTCACCTTATACCCATTCCACCTAAGTACCTCCTGAATATGCGACATCTCGCTCTCCAAATATTCAGGGTCACACAGATCATGTGCTCTGTTCACTAATGAGCTGACAACCGATTGTAGATGACGGGGATGGTGGTGAGAAAGAGCGTTTAAATACCTGTCTGTGTGCATCGGCTTTCTGTATATGGTATGTTTTAGGGTTCCACCTGTATGACCAATCACTTTGACGTCCAGAAAGGGTAAACTGCGCTGTGCTTCCAACTCATACGTAAAATTAATCTTAGGATGAATTGAATTTAGATGTTGGAGTAGTTGCTCTACTTCCTGCCTCCCACCCTTCATAATACAAAAGACATCATCTACATACCGCTTCCACAACTTCACTGCCCATTGCTGCAGGTCTATACTGGCTTCAATATGTTCCATCCAGATATTTGCCAAAACCGGTGCTACAGGGCTTCCCATGGCAACCCCATCGATCTGGAGGTAATGTCTTCCACAATATAAAAAGTAACTACCCTCTAAGCAGTTTCTTAGCAACACCATAATTGACTCCGACATGCCACTATCGCTAAGCTTCTTTCTGACAACCTCAAGACATTCTTTCACTGGAACATTGGTACTCCACGTCGAAGCTCACCATTACGTCCTCCGGTTCCAAAGTTACTTCCTTGAGAATGTCTTTAAAGTGACGAGAGTCCTTCACATAAGACGACGTTTTATCCACAAGAGGCTGCAGTACTGACGCAACATGCTTTGCGAGGTCGTAAGTAGGGGAAGAGATTTGACTCACAATTGGCCGCAAAGGCACATTAGTTTTATGTACTTTAGGCAGTCCATATAATTTAGGTGGTAGTACGATCTTTGGTCTATACAAACAATTGAAAACGTCCTCCTCGAATGACTCCCTGTAGTCCCTGATTACAGCCCTAATACGACGAGTGACCCTAGCAGTAGGATTGTACGACACAGGTTTGTATACGAGCCTGTCATCCAGTAGATGTCGAATTTTGCTGTCGTAGTCAGTTGAGAATATTTATTTATATTGTTGAATATTTGGAGAGCGAGATGTCGCATATTCAGGAGGTACTTAGGTGGAATGGGTATAAGGTGAAAAAGTGGCAACCCAGACGAAAGGCAAGAGTGAAGCGTACAAATGTGTCAAGACAACCAGCATTTTTGCCTTATGTAAAAGGGATAACGGATAAGATTGGTACAGTACTGGAGAAGTACTCTATAAGGACCGTGTACACACCGTTGTCGAAAATCGGGGAAAATCTAAGGTCGCCGAAGGACGTTATCCCTTTTTAGTCACCTGGCGTTTATAAGATCGATTGCAGTTGTGGTAGTTCCTACATCGGACAAACGAAGAGAACAATAGCAGAAAGAGTCAAGGAACATATAGCAGCTGTCAAAAATCGTCAGGTGAACAAGTCTGCCGTTGCTGAGCATTTACTGGAGTCAGGACCGGACCATTGGATTGAGCTTCATAATCCTAAAATCCTTTCTACGGATCGTCGGTTTTACAGTAGAAAAGTTCGTGAAGCCATTGAAATCAAAAAACACTGCAATTTCAATCGGGACGATGGTTTTAGGATCTCATCTACATGGAATCCTGTCATTAGTAAATGTAAGCGTCAACGAATACCGCCAGTTCGAAAGCCGGACATTGTGAGTGTTGTATGTCGACCGAGTGACATCCCTAGTGTGCAAAACGTTCAAGTTGATAATCAAGACCAAGTGCGGGTAGTTCGAAAAACTCGCGCGGCTAGAAGATGTTGATGTCAACTGGAGCCAGTCTTTCTTCGGGACCACGGGGACAATGTCGTCCTCGAAACGTCGAAGGTAATTTTTAGAAATATATACGAGTACGCGGTTAAGTGCCGTTATTACAAATAGATAATGGGTACATTATCTGTCTCTCAAGCTGTTTTGATATGTCTTCTTGAAGAACTACGCATTATTTTGTATCTTTAAGATCTAAATAATGTATTACTTACTGTTTTTAAAAAAATAAGTCCCGTCGAGTTTCTTTTCGGTCATAAATGTCATAATACTTCTTGGGCCAGAGGTGTAGGGTTACAACCGGTGGTAGTTTTGGAACGAAGTTCCTTATCGGACGGTTCGCGGATGGGAGGCTAGGCGAAAAAAAGTCACGAGACCGTCACGAAAAAGCGTCACGTCACGAAAACGCGACACCCATACGATTGAGAAACATGTAAAATGGAATGAAATAAAAAATATATAAAATAGAATAAAGTGGAGTGAAGTGTGGTGAAAAGTTAAAGTGAGAAGTGACAAAGTGATAAAAGTGAAAAAACTGAAAAAAGTCGAGAACCTAAAAGTAAAAAATGGCAAGATTTTCAACAAATTTCAATAATTTCAAAAATTTCAACAATTTCAACAATTTAAAAAAAAATACAAAAAAAATTAAATTTCCAAAAAAAAATCAAAAATGAAATAAAATTAAATAACATAACTTCCTTCCAATCGCGTGTTCCACGACACTCGCGTATTTTATTTTTCTCTGACGTTCATTAGTGCATTGTAATGTGCTTACATTGAAGAAATCTGTGACAGTGTGGTAAAAACGTATGAAAATTCATTACCCCCGACCACCGGCACGCCCCCCCCCCCCTGGATTTTTAATATGGTAAAGCAGTGTATGCTTCTGTACATAATTAGGCCTTATTACGTAACAGTTACATAAACTACTATTTATCTCTTTTTAGGGTTCCGTAGTCAACTAGGAACCCTTATAGTTTCGCCATGTCCGTCCGTCTGTCCGCGGTCTAGCTCAGTTACCGTTCGCACTATAAAACTGAAATTTGGTGAAGCCTGATAAGAACTTTCAATAAAAACTATAATAAACGACCTTTTGAACGGATGTTTTGTAACAGGGCGGCCTCTACGAAACTCTACACTGAGCATCGCCCGACATGCTCTTGGCCGGTTCTCATCTCATCATGCTCAAATTCAACGTCTAAAAGGGGGGGGGGGGGGGTAGTCACTACACTCGATTGAGTTAAATTTGCATGGGTCATGGACCCCCTCCCCCCTCCAAGTGCACCTCAAATAGAAAAAAAACATTTCTGCATTTGTGAGCCCCCCCCTCCCCAATTTCAACCGCGCCTGTTCTTACCTTTCATGCTTAGACTGATTTGACGGGAGGATCGATTTGGATGATATTTGCCGTGGACATGAACGTATAAATACAAAAGTAGTCCTGTATCGTCCGATATACACCTATACTCTATGTCATTTAAATCATGCCAAAAAAAAAGGTATTAATTTTTGAGTGTAGTTTCATTTAGTGGTCATTGTAAAATATTTTATTAGGACTACTGTCCTCTAGAGTCATCTGTCAACTTTACTTCAAGTTCCGCCTCCAGGGTAGCGGGAGAGAAATTAGGGGTGAATTAGCCGCTTACTGAGACAGACCGAATTCCACGCGGGCGGAGCCGCGGGCACAGCTAGTATTTGAATAAATCCCGTAGGTACTTGGGTAGGTACGTTTATGCTCACACCATTTTTACGGAATATTTTAACAAAATTGGACTTAATCACTTGTAGTTTTAGATTTCGCGAAATAATAATACTTAAATGTACGCGACTATTTAATTCCAATTTTACTTAAATACTAGGTATGTTTCCTTTGAAAGCCACATATGTACCTAGTTTAAAAATACAGCTTTTAAGATTTTTCCATACAAATATTTGTTGTGAATTCGAAATTAAGTTAAATATCTGCTGGAATCATAATGGAAGTAGGTAGAATATCACCAAGGTTACCTTACTAACGGGTGCAGGTGGCTGAAACCGAAAGTGTTGCATAGTTGCCGCGAGCAAATTTCACAAATGTCAGTAGGCCAGGGCAACTGGGCCACTCCAGGGGCCGTATTCTAACTTTAAAACACGTATAGACACGATCCAACTGCAATACAGCTACGGCATAAACATCTGAATCAGAAATATCAGAATTAGCTTGAGAAATATTCCAACGCAACTCCAATACAACTTCAATATTGGTTTAATGTTTGTTGTATGTTGGAGTTATTTTTGAGATAGGTTGTATTTTTATTGTATTGTTAATGTATTTTTAAATTAGAATCCGCCACCAGGCAACCGCGCCGCGACTGTCCCAACTCCCAAGTGGGATCCCCTCCCCACATTATTTTTTTATTTACAGAATTTTTATGCTATAAATCAACATTCTTCTCATAATCAGGAAGGTCAGACAAAATTAATGCGTTAAATAGCACTTAGGTACTACTAAAATTAATACAATTTATCTAAGTAATGTTACGGACACATTACTTTGATAAATTGTATTAATAAGGAAAAACAAAAAGAAATTGTCGTTCAAGATGCATTTAAACTAAATTTCAGTACACACTTAGCTACCTACCTAACCTGCTACGGTAATTCCAATTATAAAGCTTTCCTTTTCAGTTGGAAACCGAGAGTGTTGAGCAACCACGACAGGCTTGCAACAAATGCAACAAATATCACTAGTTAGGCAGTCACTGGGTCAGAAGTGTCAGAACTAGCGATTCAGTGCGACTGCCTACGTCACTCACTCACTCTCATACATAGACTAATTAACCCAAGACCCCGCATAGCCGGGCGAGCCCCGCTGCCTCGCTCGAAGTAATTTCACTTTATATAAGACACTAATCATTGGAAGCGACAGTAAACTTAGTACGTCTTCATGGCAACCATTATTGCCTGACTCTCTCTTACGCCCCACGGGACAATCGCGCGTTCCCAGTCTAGCATTGCGTTTTCCCCTCCCGCACCCCTTCTTTTTGGCAGCTTAGGTTTCAAAGAAATAACGCGCTAAGCGGAGTATAGCGATATCTCGTATATGCTCTCATACCTTTGAGCGGCGGAATTATGCACGTTAAATGGACTATATGCTCTCATACCTTTGAGCGGCGGAATTATGCACGTTAAATGGATTACTTGTTTACACTATTTTTAACAGTAGGTACTTTTATAATTTAAATAAGAGCACAAATAAATGTCCGAAGTCTTAAGTATCACAAGTACGAAAGTACGCATCGTATTCCTCGACTTGTTAAAAATTTTCACTTACCTACAGGTTTTCAGTTGGCATTAAGCAGTCGCCTAGCGCATTGAGGTCTCCTATTTAGGTATTTTGAGCCAAGTTTAACTTTGTAACAACCTTAAGCTAAAAAAAAACTCAGACATGCGTTATGTTATGTACCTACTAGAACTAGAGAAAGGAAGACAAAGTATACGATTCTTTTTAACACATAGATAAATAATACAAATAATTAATAGATTTTTTTTAGATTGGTCTATCAGACAGTTGGCTTTCTGTACCTTAGTAGTTATTCTATACTGCAGAACAGCGCAGTTTTGGTGCCATATTCCAAAATAAAAGCAAGTATAAATGTCAGTAGGCCGCTGCATGTGGGTCACAGCTCTGCTGCAACGCGCGAGTGGCCGCTAAATTCCAACCCTTTCCCAGTCGACTAAAGCTAAATGGTCTGATTGCATTTGCTGCAGTCACAGTTTGATTACTTCCAGCCTACACTTTGCTCCGTGAATGCCCTTGCCGGAAGACGGACATCATATCATCGCAGGGTTCAGTTATAGTCGACGCCATTTTGCACAGCAGACATTACTTTATCTTAGGCCCCATTAGGCTTGCAATCCGAATATTCCGAATAGTAATTTGTATGGAAATTATACGCAATATTCGTATTATCCGGATATTATCCGGATAATTCAAGCCTTAGGCCCCATTTACACATTGATTAGTGTTAAGTACGAGTTCATACATTTGCTACTTCTGTTTAGTATACTGTATGAACTGTATGAACTCGCACTTAACACTAATCAATGTGTAAATGGGGCCTTATTCACGACGCGCCGCTTGTTTGGAAATTTAGGGGTACAAATACCATGTACTCGTAGTAGTCCACTTAAATTTCCAAAATTAACTCAAGCGGCTATACACTATTAACATTGTTGATCGTCTAAAGGCCTCAATGCCTCAAGTTATAAGTTAAAAAGTCGGCATAACACCTGCTGTTCCGGCTGTATAGATATAATTGAAGTATTTGCTATTTAGGGTGGTTGAATGCATAGATCTAATTGTTTCTACCTTCTATCTGTTTTTGATTTAGTATCATCGCTCGAATACATGCTTGCAGAATGACTAAGATTTATTTATTGTTTTCCTTAAAATACGCGTATTTTATTTAATTGTTCCCTATTATATATTTTACGAATTTGAGGCCAAAGATTTTTATTGGCTTCTTAGCATCGCTGGAAGCTTGACCTCATTACCTACAATGCCTACTTAAATACAATTGTAGCACAATTGCGACCGTTCTCAAGGGTAACAAAAACAATTCGGAATGCAGTAATGCCTGCAAATAATCCTTTGGGCACCTAATTTAAGTCTCAAAGAAACTCGAATTATCCATCCTTAATTCAGTCGGTTGAATTCTTTTGGCCATTTGCCGACATGCCGCCTGGCCTTTAAATTATTATGAAGGCTAATTAGGAATTACGTTCGCCGCTGCTCTGTGCTAAGATGGTGCGAGAACTAAATATACCAAATAAAGTTAATAATTAATTTAATGTAATTAGCTAAGTATTCTAACAAATTAAATTAAAAATCTTAATAAATTACCATTGTTACAACGTAAGACGAGTGTTTAAAAAAAACGAAAACCCGTTTCTTCCAGATCTGGACTTGTTTGGGCTCATTCAACTAAGAATAACGAGAATATTCGATCCTATTATTTTTTGAATATCCCAAATTTCATACAAAATTTAAGTTTCCACTAGGAATTTAAAAAATAATTGACATAATGGAACAAAATTTTTTTGGTGCTATTATTTTTGTTGGTACGAATAGAATAGAGAATACTCACTGCTGAAGATTCTTACTAGAATGGGCGCAGGAAAGTCTACATCTGGAAGAAACAGGTTTTTAGTTTTTTTAAACATTCGGATATGTAAGTATTTATTTTGAAGTTGGACGTAAAGTTAAATCCTTAGTTAGGTCTACAGCTCGCTTGTATCACCTTTGTTGGAGTTGTAAGTATGTATCTGTATTCAGTATATATGTCGCAGGGAAATGATTAAAACAGCGTTGTGAACAAATCTCTCAGGGATATGATCAAATCACGCAGGATGTTAAAATGGAGAATCCATATCATCATTTCCCTAGAAAAATTCAGTCATTTCACCAAATCACTGACTTTGTTTAGTAGAAAGAAAAAATCGGCCAGTGCGTGCAATATGTGGAAGTACTGTTGGAGGGGACGGTTATGGCTCAGTCGTTAAATGCCAATCATGCCAAAAAGAAAGCAATATTAGAGCTGAGAGGGAAAATGCGGCTAAATTTTTCATATATCAGCTGAAAAAATGAAAGAGACTTCTCTGCACAAATTTAAAGAGTTGTTAATAAAATCAAGCGTGCTGACGTCCCTAAGGTAGACTGAGGTCCATTAGATTGAACTAGTGTACCGGGGATTGTTTTAATAAAAGACTGGCTACCTAGAAACGCACTATAACCAACCACAGCTTCATTTACTGGAGCAGTTCCCTCTACGAAGTACAGTCTACGTGAAATTGTAGCTAAGTTTCTATATAAGGGTTCAAGAAATGTTCCTGTGAAAAGTCCAAAGTACAATACAAAACAAATAGATGTGCCTGTAAAAAAAATAATGTCACGTGTAACTCATTAAAATTACGTTTACGCACTTGTAGCTTTGTTTTTCATTACCGTCAAAACTGGAAACTTTACCATAGTCTATTGTAGTAAAAAAATATGGTATAATTAAAAAGACAATCCCTCTTAATAATAAATAATTATGTTTCAGTTTACAACCACCTATTCTTGTATTATATATGTATTATATTCTAGCTGGTTTAATAAACAACTTTGATACCTCCTTTTGAAATTTTATTTTCATTTTTACAGCCGATATTTTAAAAATTTGCTGCATTTTCCCTGTCAGCTCTAATATTGCTTCATTTTTGGCATAATTGGCATTTAACGACTGAGCCCATAACCTTAGCCTTCCTCTCCAACAGTACTTCCACATATTGCATGCACTGGATTTTCACAAATACCTTAGTATATATACTAAACTATAGATTTTGTCTTTCGACTGAACAGAGTCAGTGATTTTGTGAAATGACTGAATGTTTCTAGGGAAATGATGATATGGATTCTCCATCTTAACCTCCTGCGCGATTTGATCCCGCAGAGATTAGAGATATCCCTTAGAGATTTGTTCAAATGTGATTTAATCTAGTCAGAGATTTGATCAAATCACTTAATTGTAGAGTCAAATGTTGTATTCAGTACTTGCTTTCATCATTTCACTAAACTAGTTCAGAAATTTTATCAAATCATATATCTTCCAGTTGAAACTTTATCATTTCACTAAACTTGTTTAGCGAAAAAAATATATATCTCATCGAGTAGCAAATTAAACTGACTTAAATATGTCATTCGAAGCTGGAATAAGAAAAACGATGGTTTTACTGTCATGGGGATGGGGCTGTATTTTAACTTTCCAGTCTTTCCACACGTTTAGGTAGGTATACATCCAACTTCAATGCAACTCGAATGCATTAACTACGCCTACGCAATACAGCTAGCGCTGTAACGCCTGTATCAGAAATATCAGAATTTGTTTGAAAATTATTCCGATGAAACTCCAATACAACTTCATTGGTTGATTATTTGTTTGTGTGTTGAATTATATTTAAAATAGATTGTGTTTTTAATCTATTGTTTATGAATTTAAAATAATAATACGGCACATGATAAGTCATTTAGTTATTGTATGTCAAATTATTATTTATTAGTTCTCGTTAATGTGTCCCTCTATTTTTTTTTCTAAGTTACTAAGCTTAACCCAAACTAAGAACCTCTCTACTATTAGGTAAGTAAGTAGTTAGAGACAGCTTTAAACTTACCGAGAAAAGCCAGTTCACTACAGCCAAAGTCTGCCTTGTATAAACGGGATTATTGCAGTTTTTAAAGTAGTTTTAAAAGGTGGCTTCTCCGCTTTCGAGGCGTAAAATCGTGTAAGATTTTTCCGTGCTCGTCTGATTAATGGCCAGCTACATTTATGTCGCTAAACTTTGGCAATGAGTATTTTTTTTTACTCTTTCAGTTTTCTCACTTGTACAGTATTTAAAATAATACATACTTAGGTAACATCCCTGAGCGTAAAGCAAACGAGGTAAGACAATATTTATTTTAGATAGAACATATTTAGAATATAAAAATGCTTTTCTCTCAAGATTTACGTAGGTCGGCGAAAAATAAGGACGAGATTAATTTTACTGAAACATTATTTTTTTCACTATTTTTAAGACTCAGTAAATTCTTTAGTAGATGCGATGTTTAATAATCCAATAAACTTGCTTAGAATACTTATTAAGAAGACGGGGATGAGCATTTTGTAAAGAAAATTATTTGTGGACGTGATGTTTAGTGAAAGGGTCCCACTTTATCGGAAAACATAGAGACATCATTCTTTTAATAGGTATAAATATATACACTAATAAAATAACACTTACAAGTTATTGTCGAGCGTTTCTTGTACAAGTTTCCTTGAAGGTGAAACCACGGTTAGCCTTAGGATTAAAGTATCCGTGAATTGGAGTCCCACCCGATGCGCAGCCGTTCATTCGTTCATTAGTCGGTCAGCTTACGTAACCCCAGGGAGTTACCACGTGAATGCAAATGCAAAAACTTGCCATACTGTGCTGCATCAGTTCTAAGTTTGCAGGGCAATCTCAACGGGTGCGCATAACGGATTGCAGTTGGCTACTTTTATAAGTAGATAAATGTGATAAATAAATGTGCCACGGGAAAACCAGGTAAAACGAAAAAGGTTGTAATTTTCTTTTTTTAGGAAAGTACTTATATACGAGTGTTTAGTCAAACTTTGCCTTTATCATGATGTATTGTACAGTCAAGATCAAATGTGACAGTCATGATTCTGTTGTCGTACCTACTGAGGTTGAAATTCTAAGTCAGTGCTTATCCGCCAGGTTCCGTGTTCTGTAGAAGCTGCAACGGGGGATACCACCTAGGTAAAATTGAGAAAAAACGTCTTCTTGTGTAATGTAATAATCTAGTTAGTAAGCACCTACTTATGGTGTTAATAATAATGTATCTACGTAACTGCAATTAGCATTATACTCAATTATCCGTATTTCACAGATTTTATCAATCTTATCCTGTTATCACCTCACCCTCAGCCACCCAGCCGACATTAAACTATGTAACTCTGTTTAGTATACACTACGTATCTCAATTTGCAAGACTGTCTTTACAGTCACCTCACTTTTGAGGAGCATTTACTTGATTGCCACGGTGGCAGGGTCCCGCGCGCCGAAGCTTCCCCATTAATCTCATTTTATCATCTGCCTGTCCGCCCATTTCTCCATCTATCAACAAGGAAACAAACAAACAACTTGTATATTACATTTTCGTCAGTGATATGGTTACGAGTATATCAAAGTTTATATCATTCACACTATTTGATGTAGGTACCACGAGAACCGAGAATCTAGGAAATATTTCACGTTATTCAATTACAAATCTACCTATAATGAAATAGATTTTTCTCAAACATGCTCGAAATGGCCGCATTTTATTCGTAAATCGAACACGGAAAGTCCCTAATTTAATTCTTTTCACTTCTCATGCTCGTAAAGTTCGACTTTAAGTCGTGCGTAGACGGCATTAAATCGCTTTTTAAGCTCTAGTACATAAAGTAAAATTTTCTTCTAAAACTAATTAAGATAATGAGGCTCAACAGCCAAACACAGTCAAAATATATTGCACAATTTAATTGAGCAGTAAAATTTCGAAGAATACTGAAACTTGTTGTTTTATTTTATTCTCACTATAATTATTTGAATTCTGTGTTTTCTATAATTAAATTAATGAAATCAGATAAAATAGGAGTTGATTATTCTTTAAATGTTTTTGTGACTTAGTAGAAAACAAGTGTCTAAGCTAAATTCACATGAAAAAAATAAGAAAAAAAACATTAAAAATTAATTGACGGGAACTATATTTATTCTCATTGTATATAATATTTGTTACAACTTGAAATTGTTTCACGATTAACGATAAATAATTTCCCCGAAATTGAAGTGAAAAGTAGAGTGTAAAACTCGTCCATTAAGCACATTTTACACTCGACTTTATATCGCCTCGCGTAAAATGATTTTATGCACTTGTTGCACAATCTACTATTTCAATTTAATAAGTTAAAACTCAATTATTATTTTACTCCTAGGAGAAAAATAAATGTATGAAAATCCATTTTTGTCCACTGCTTTAAACTTTTAAAATTCTCAAAATTTCATACAAATCGAAAGGACCAAGCCATTGCAATTAAGAATATACATAAATGTAATTTTATTTCATTGTAGTTTTTTTCGCATTTGTATTAAAAAACGTTGTTCGTCACACGTGCGGAAGTGTCATTTTCACTCGTCCCGAGTCTTGACCCTCGCTACTCGTGCAGAATGACATACTTCTCGCATTTGTATCGAGAACTACTATTTCAACACACTTGCTCGTAACTAGGTTCTTATTCCATCTTTCTTAGCCTCATCACTATCGTTTTTTTCCTCACAAGTGTGCTGAAAAACGTCGTATGAAACGCGTGTGCCTGATCTTTACGTAACTCAGCTTTCTTATGCGCTCTCACATTCGTTCGTGCGCACAATATCTCTTCGTAGGTATGTAATGATCAACTTGTATGATAATGTACTATTTGTATCAAGTTTTTAACAATTTTGAAAAACTTTGTAATTTAGAAATAAAAATAAGATTTATTAACTTCATTTTAACCATTTACGCCTACCTAGTGCTTATATACATTCATAAATAAATAAATATTATAGGACAATCTTACACAAACCGACCTAGTCCCACAGTAAGCTCAATAAGGCTTGTGTTGTGGGTACTGGACGACGATATATATAATAGATAGATATACATAGATAAATACTTAAATACATAGAAAACATCCATAACTCAGGTACAAATATCTGCGATAAACACAAATGAATGCCCTGACCAGGATTCGAACCCGGGACCTCCTGCTTCGTAGGCAGGATCACTACTGACTGTGTGTGTGATTCATTTAAGTAATAATTAGGTATGGGCTTAAGAAGCTATTACTGCTTATAAATATAAGGAATGCATATAATTATGTCTTTAATGAATTAGGTTGCTTACCTCACTTTTACGATGAGAGATTTTGTTTATAATTGCATTGCCTAAATATCCTATATCTTTTTATGTTTTACAGCCAAACGCGCGAGTGCATCTTGCTGACTGCAGCTTAGGTTTTGACGACTACTTTACGACTCGGTTTATGAACAATAGCGCCATAAAGTTATAATAAAGCCTATTAAACCTGTTACAAGGTATAAGCACATTTTTACCTCCCGTAATAGCCAAGAATGTTGAAACTTCTAATTTCGCGCCAAAATATAATAGTTGCTTTGTAGCCAGCTGAGTCATTAAACATTATTACTTGCGAGGAATATTACATTTTGTTGGAATTATCATAAATTTTAGTATGTAAATGAGGGAAGGTATTCAAAAGTGCATACCCATTTCAGCAACAAAATCGTTTGAGCCTAAATTAGTCGCCATCTATGCGTTCATATTGTAACAATGCTTTTATAGATATCTGTATACCTTACTAGTATAGTTAGATGTGACTAGATGGCGTTGAATGCAGTAAAACACAAAAAAGTATTATTCTGTACTTAATTAATACTTTTAAACTTTATTTGCCAATTTTGCTTGAATATTTATTTCAACGATTCGGTTTGAAGTTGAAAATACTTTTTGTTTTTTTTTTCGTCACCGAACACGGATTTTCATTCCGATCGCACCACTATTTAGAATTCACTACCTATCAGTTTTACGTATTGAATCCTCACGGAGTGCTCTCTCAGGCCAACACATTAAAAAATACAAAATCTTATTTTTATGAAGCGGGGATTTAACCCTGGCACTCTAGCGTTCTACTCGTATGCGCAAGCCACTGGACCAAAGTGTCATTAACTAAGTCGGTGAAATTTATTACCTCTTGAGACCATGCATATCAAGCTCGTCATTAGCTGAATAAAATCAGTAAAATAAAATATGCCAATAGAATTAGAGTTTTACCAGAATGACACACACGTCAAATTGGCATGCCAAAACTTAGGCACTTAATTTGCGACACGCTTTATTTTTATTAGTATAACAATGTAAGAGGGTAGATTTAAGTTTTCTAAATACCATACTAAATCTTTTTTTTATTACCGACCAATTGCTCGTTCAATTGTTCGTTGCGGTATACGTCTGAATTAATTGTCTTTTTTCTGAGTTTACATTATCATAAAAATGAGTTCTCGTAGCAATATTGACTTGGTATTAAAATCGCGATTAATTGCCTTGCATAAGGATGGCTACAATATATCAGATATTGCTAAAGAAACTGGTTTCGTCATTAATATTGTCTTTATTATATGTCACTTATGATTATATATTTTTGACATTTGTTTCAGAGGAAAATTGTTAGTTTATGGGTAGGGCGATCCCAAAGAGGAGGATCTTTATTACCCCGCCATAGAACTGGTAGACCACGCCTCATTGATACACAGCAACGTCAGTTGATGGTGCAAGAGTATGATGAAGATGGCTTTAGGCCGACAAGGCACTATGCGGGTTTGTTTGGGACAAGTGAGCTCACGGTTCGTCGCGCGCTTCATAACGAGGGTCTCCATCATCGCAGACATGTCGTTAAACCTTTGTTGACAGATGGACATAAAACAGCAAGGTTACAGTTTGCTCACACACATCGAGACGACGACTGGACTAATGTGATATTTTCTGACGAGAAGACTTTTAAATCTAGTCAACGCGGACGACTGTCTCTGTGGCGTCGAAATAAAACAAGATATGACAACGAGCATGTCGTGCCCAACATGGAATCAGGTCGTATCACGGTGAACATGTGGGGTTGGATGACTGCAGCCGGTCCGGGAGAACTTGTCAGAATACCAAGCCGTGCGAATAGTGACAATTACGTGGACGTGTTGTAGGAGACCATGCTCCCTACAGTTCGAAATGTGTATCCGGAGACTGAACTACCGTTGGTATCTTTTGTGCAAGATAATTGTCCAATAACACCGCTCGCGTAGTGTAAAAGAGTGGTTTGAAAAACACAAAACCGATGTCAAGGTCATTCCTTGGCCTGCCAGATCACCGGATTTAAACCCTATAGAACATTTATGGAGTATTATTGTCCAACGCTGGGATAATCAAAATGAAAGGAGCCCGGAAGCGTTGGAAGCACATTGCTTGAAAATATGGGATAGTGTTCGTGGTTCCGATTTATGTCAAAATTTAATCTTATCGATGCCTTTCCGCTTGCAAGCAGTTATTGATAATAACGCAGGGGGTTATACTAAATATTAGAGTAATAATAAAATAATACATTTAGTGGACCGGGTAGTGCTTAATTAGAACAAAAAATTATTTTAATAATTTGTTAATTGTATGCTACTTTGAAGTGGCCTTTTATCGAAACGCTAATAAAAAAAGGTAAGTGAGTAGGTAGTTGTAATGAATGAGATAACCAAATAATGCTTAATAATGTGATACAAAATACAAACAGTAAAAAAGTAAACTTATAGGTATACCTAACATGTTCACTACCTTACCTATATTAATTACTTTTACTCGTAAATGTCTCCATTCAACCTGCAGTGAAGTGTTTCTTCTGTGGTTTATGTTATTGATAAGTAAGTAATTATTATCAATGTAAAACTTAGTGGGTATTATAACCAATTTGAGGCTTCAACTGGTTTATAAAATAAGATAAGAGGGTCGGATTGTCGGATTGGTAAGTTAAATTACCTACTTTTTATTCGTAAATATTGATGATGCCGATGATGATTGTCCGTAAATAAGTGTCTAAGTATGTCTTGCGACTATAGTCAGATATAAATTATCATGCAGAGAACACAAGTTGTAATAATTATGTATTTTTTGTTCACCTTATTTTCATTTGTTTGTTTAAGTTCCTAATAAGTAAATAGGTATGGATATGAATGGTTACTTTTGATAACAGTCCGATCCTCTATTATGGCTGATTATACCTACTGTTTTTATTGTTGAGAAGCTTCAATCCTTTTCCGTTTCGCTCAACCTCAATAAAATGTAAGGTGATTGCCATGTTGTAGAACTAACAGTTTTATTTTATCCTAGTAGACAGCGTAAACGAGCTAATTTAGCTGTGCTGTTTTTTTCATAACAGATGGAAAAATCAAACGTAAACAACAGGTTTGTTATTTTAGTTGACGGCGTAAATTAGCTAATTTAGTTTAGCTAATTCTATCAACCTAATGTGCAGATAAGGTTCAATTCGCTGGGACTTTATAAGGTTATTTGTCAAGTGAAATTATAATTTATTTCATTAAAATTAAGACTGGCTGTAAGTTATAAATAAAGAGTTAAGAAAAACGAGTGGTTTTATTTTTTTAATGGCTAAATTTCTTTATAGTATAGCTTCCTTAATAATCACAATAATAGCTAATTAAAGTGAAAGTGACTCTAGAAGGGGCCCGTAGTGCCGGTTGTCGACGAGGCACTTCTTGAATATGCAGTCAATTAGAAAATCATGATTATTGCCAACCGGCACAATTAGCCTTTACTAAATTCAGCGTCGTGAATGCTTTTTAAAGAACATGACGTAAAAATAGGAATTAAACTAAAATACTACAAAACTATTTTTTTTCGGTTCGGTTTTTTTAGCAGTTTCCTGATAACATTTATTATTTTCAGTACTTTTTAATGATGTTACTTGGCAAGTTTTCACACACCACACACCTTTTCAATGCAATGAATCGACACCTTTGGACTGCAACGTGTCAAGTATATAATTTTCTATTAAAACTCGCCAAGTTAAATCATTAAAAAGTACTGAAAATAATAAATGTTATCAGGAAACTGCTAAAAAAATCGGTGTGCGTTTCTCTGACTATTATAATTTTAGGTATTTCTATGTAACGTGATACTTATTCAAAATGTACCTTAAAAACTGCTGGAAATCAAGTGTGCATTCCTATAACTATTTATGATTTGAGGTATTTTTATGGAACTTAGTACTTATTCAGATCTCACTTCTTTTATAGGCGAAGCATTCCCATAGTATCAAACTTGGCAGCCTTTCACATTTATATTTTTGATGGGATTTCATTTATTTTTGTTAGGTGTAGGTTCTTTATTATTTTTTTATCACTTTTGCTTTAGGAAATGTCTCATTCCACTTAGGTATGTACTTTATACTATACCCTTTATACTAAGCGTCTAATTCTATTTTACTATTTATTTATAGGTGATTTTTACAAATAAACTGGCTCCCTACACCTATAAAATGTACCTACTTACATATAATTACATACATCAATAACGTACTTTATTCTGTTTGTAAGTACGCTACCTACATAGATAATTAATAACTTGGTAATACCTACTTACCAGTAGGTATTATAATTGGTGGCCTATTATGTAGCCCTAGAAGTGCACCATCCCATCTCATCCCGTGGCGTATCGGAGGGTGAGATGGGCAGTAGTATATATAATTCCATCTTAGAGTATATATGATTTCCATGTTCTTGAATCTGCGATTTTATTAGTTGTAAAATTAGAAATTATTTAGACTATGCGAGAAAAAATAGTCTTTTCATTTTTGTTTGACTGATTTAGCGCACCTAGTGTACCTAGTGACCTGCTTTGTACTTCGTAAATCGTGGGTTCGGTTCCCGCAACAGACACACACAGAGTGGTGAACAATTTTATTATTCTTGTCTTTAAGACAAACATGTATTGCCTTAAATTGGTATGTATCTAAATTTAAATAAGTCTTATCTCATTTTCACTCCATACCTACTTATAGTAGAACAAAATTACACATTCGTTGTTTTCGAAACTGACTCACACTTGGCCGTTTTCAGATTTTTACTTTATTTCGACCTAAAGACAAACCTTCGAGCCAAATTTCAGGTCGGTACGACCATTGGAAGATATACCCATTTAGTTCATTATGACTTCATAGTAGAACAAAGTTACACCTTCGCTATTTTTAAAACTGACTCACACTTGGCCGTTTTCAGATTTTTCCCTTTACTTTGACCTTAAGACCTATCTCCATGCCAAATTTCACGTCAGTACGACCATTGGAAGTGGTCTAGGTTTTTGATGAGTCAGTGAGTCAGTGAGTGTATAGTAAAAATAGCGATTTTTTGACGTCAATATCTCAAGAACTGCTATAGGTAGAATAATGAAATTTTGTATTCTAGACAATTAAGGGGATGTCAACAGACACTCGAAATTTCATATGCGTAGATAAAATATGTTTTGAGTTATAGGATGGTCGAAATTGGCCCGAAATGGTTCGTGTAATATAACCCACGGCCGGTGTGTCGCTTTTTTTTGCTCGAACTTGGCGGACACACTGCCGTGTGTCTAGATTATAATTCTTCAGGTGGTGGGGAACTATTTACATATGCTTAGTACCAGTGCTAGTTATAGGTATAGGACATTATCTATAAACATGTCTGCAGTTGCAGCTACATTATACACATTTTATAAAAGGTCGCAGTAATTAAAACGACCTCCGTGGACAAAATACACCATAAGAATGCCCGGTTTTCTTTCCCAAAATCAGCTACTTCGAACCAGTAAGGCGCTCGAATGGGGAAAGCAACTGTCAGAATGATATTTCCAACAATAGTCCTTGGGCAGCTTAATTTGTATGGCGGGAAGTAGATTTAATTTGATTTAGCGAATATGAATGACTGTTTCATCTCGAATTTGACCAGGACATTCGCCGGTTTCAGAAATAATCTAAAATTAAAATTCTGAGGAAAAAAGCTTGAGGGAAGATTTATGCCCAAGAAAAGCCTTCAGACTGTATATAGTTTCAGTACATTGTTAAAGACCATACACCTTTTGTCTCTTTTTCTCGTTGTATGGAATCTACAATAAGGTTTCAACGGCCTTGCATAGATTTAGCTGTAGTGCAAAGTAGTTTTCCATCGTATTTTCTCGGAAAAGTTTGTTTTTATCGAGCTCTCTCAATAAGCTTCAGTAGATAGGTACTGAAGCTAATTGAGAGAGCATGATAGAACGAACTTTTCCGAGAAAATACGATGGAAAGCAACTACATATTATTCACCGTAGACTCGCGACATAACGTAAATACAAAAATCCGGCCAAGTGCGAGTCGGACTGGCGCACGAAGGGTTCGGTACCATTATCTATAAAAACGGCAAAAAAATCATATCTGTTGTATGGGAGCCCCATTAAATATATATTTTATTCTATTTTTAATATTTTCTGTTTTAGCGGCAACAGAAATACATGATCTGTAAAAATTTCAACTGTCTAACTATCACAATTCATGAGATACAACATTCATTCTTTTTTTTAATATTTATGTTATCCTGTTTTTTAGTATTTTTTGTTATAGCGGCAACAGAAATTCATCATCTATGAAAATGTCAATTGTAACGGTTCATAAGATACGGCCTGGTGACACGGACAGACAGACGGACAGAGGAGTCTTAGTAATAGGGTCCCGTTTTTACCCTTTGGATATGGAACCCTAAAACAGAAAATGATTAAATTTATTTGATCAATACGTTACTCGAACTAATAAAAATACGAACGGGGTTTATGAAAATACTCTTAATATTTAAAAAAAGCCAGAAAAAGTATTTTTTGTACACAATGTTTAATGTATGTAACTGTAGGTATTAATCAGGTATCAAAATGTTATTTTTAGCGTAGGTAATTTTCTATTTGAAAACCTGTCTCAGTTTTTCTCGCGAATTTATTTAATGACGCGGCGGGACGTGGCCGTGGTTGGCGCCATAAGTACATTCCCCAGGGAATTCACGATCTAGATTAGATACTTTTATTTTATATTTGTCCAAAAAAATACCCTATGTTTTCGTACCATATACAATTGTAAGATAATACAAATATATGGTTTATGGTTTAAGAATTTATTTCTCTAAAAGAACATTATTATTCACTTATCTAGAGAAATTTAAAACATAATATTAGTTATACAGAGATTGACAGTGTACGAATAGTAACTTAAATTTAAACACAATGCAATTCTTATTTCTACGTACAAGTGGGTATATAGTGCACACGGCCAATACGTCAGCACAAACAGAATTGTCACCGCGCGAGCGCGGGCGGCACAAAATATCGCAAAGTCCAGCGTAAAGTGACCGAGATATATAACAAACTAAGCGTAGTGGATATGCGCGCCTATACTGGTTACTCTGAGCGTTAGACCGGTCCGCCGCGCTCGCCCAGTGGTTGGCGACAACATACATGCAGAGATCCATTTGCGGGGTTCAATTACGTATTGAGTTTAAATCGCTATGGCCTAATATATATATATATATATATTTATTTTATTTATTAACGATCAAAATAATTAATTAATTCGCAGAGTTTCATGGGTACTTAACTGCTAAAGCCATTTATGGCTTATTTACAGCAAGGGTTAAGAAGGGTTAGATTTACTTTATGCTTTACATAGCTTTTTATCCAATGATAGGTTCAAATGTTAATTTATTCTGTCATAGTATACAAGGTGTAACAAAAATGCTACTGATCCCTTTTAGTGCATAATTGGTATCGTATTCTAATTACTTACGAAAAACTAAGAAAAAAATTTTTCGCGCGAAAAAAAAATTGGTTTTGTATGGAGTGTTGGCCGGGGACCACGTGCCCCATACAAAATAAAAAAAATTTTTCATCCAAAAAATTTTTTTCCTACTTTTTCATAGTCGCAATACAAAACCAATTAAGCCCTTAAACGGATCACCAGTACTTTTGTTACAGCCTGTATATATATAACTAGCCTTTTCCCGCGGCTTCGCCCGCGCACTATAAGTACTCAAAAAGGATACGATACCTATGTTGATTTTCAGACTTTGTAACCACATTTGCCCCTTTCAGGGGTTGAATTTTCAACAAACCTTACTTTACTCATTTATCGTTAGAAATACTCCTGTGAAGTTTCGAATAAAATAGTTTGACAAATCTTGATTCGCCATACAAACTTTGGACCCCCCTAAGAGGGTGAATTTTGAAAAATCCTTTCTTAGTGCATCCCTAGACCTTATAAGGAACCTACGTGCCAAATTTGGAATCTCTAGAACCAGCGGTTTGGGCTGTGCGTTGATATGTCAGTCAGTCAGTCAGTCAATCAGTCAGTCAGTTTCTTCTTTTATATATTTAAGATATATGCTATTACATAATAGCATATATCTTAACCTATACACTCAAAAACGATAAACGCTGGTGTGTTTTTAACCATTATATATACTAACTAGTAATTCTCATTATAATCATTACATAAACGAATACTTACTAGTAATTAACTCAGAAAATCTATTTTTCACAAACTTAGTATCAACGGCAACGCTTATCGTCACCTAGTGAGCACGTAGATAAAATTAACCAAGGTGAACTGTCAAAATTCGACAATATGTCATATTATCCAACGACCATGTTATGCAAAATGATAGCAAGTGTCGTCTGTCGGCTACCGCTGTCAAAAGTGTAAAACTTCGCCCTACCGTCTGCAACCATAGTATGAGCTATATGATAGTTAGATAAACTGTCATTTACCAACCATTTACCGCTTTATCCGCGTGATAACTCCAACCATAATAGGCCCGCAGCAATTCCAAAGGAAACTTTAAGTTTTTCCCAGTTGTTTCTTCTCAAGCCTCTCTCGTCCAATCAAGAGATAAAGAAGTGGCCGGCGAGGGCGATCATTCGCCTCGAGGGGTTCGAGGGCCCGCGAGGGCCAATCCGGTGTTACAACTACCTGAAAAGCCTCATTTCGATCAACGAGTTTTATGATTTCGTTATCATTGCTGGGATCAATCATTGGGTTAGATATAAATTGATTTACCTTGAGTTCTTACTTCTTAGTTAAAAAATTAAAAGAAGCAATCTTATATAGGTCACATATGTATGTACAAGTAACAAAATATATATTTTTTTCATATAATATCAACATGTTTGCACAATAATCAATAGGTCTTTAAAAATAACTTTGTGGTTTATTTATTTGAACATTTTGTGATTAAGTGAATATTTTCTGAAATAATTGCTTCGAAAGTCAGTAAAATTGGGTCCCCTCCCTGAAACTTTTGAACTGTAAGTCCAAAAAATATGAAAGTATTCGAGAAGATGCGCCCTATCACAAACCTTTTACGAAAATTATTTAGGACATTATAAACTCCACGCCGGGAGCGAAAAGGTAGAAAAACCCCGAATTCCACCCCTCAGGTGGCCTTGGCGATTTTTTATAGAGGTAGTCATCCTCGCAGCCAACACCCAGCACCGGCCTGGTGTCAACCCCCGGTCTGTCATCATAGGCCCTCTGCCTAGACATGTTACGGGGCCGCAGTTTTATACAGGACAGCGGCATTCCTGTCCCTCACTGCGGCCGAAGCCGCCCGGCCAGAAGGCCCCTAAGTTTTTTATAGAGGTTGTCATCCGCGCAGCGCAGCCAACACCCAGCGACGGCTTGGTGTCAACCCCCGGTCCGTCATCATAAACCATCTGCCTAGACAGGTTACGGGGCCGCAGTTTTATACAGGACAGCGGCATTCCTGTCCCTCACTGCGGCCGAAGCCGCCCGGCCAGAAGGCCCCTAAGTTTTTTATAGAGGTCGTCATCCTCGCAGCCAACACCCAGCGACGGCTTGGTGTTAACCCCCGGTCCGTCATCATAGGCCCTCTGTCTATACAGGTTACGGAATCGCAGTTTTATACAGGACAGCGGCATTCTTGTCCCTCGCCCGAAGGCCCCCTCCAGCCAACACTCAGGGGTTATCTCCCTAAATGAGAGATCTCCCTGTGCGGAACCCCCCATTCCCCCCACACACAGGATATTAGCAGCACCGGTAAGAAATCCTTGGATCGCTTACCGTTGTCCCCAGAATGCACCGTCCAGGAACCCTTCCCTTTCCCCCGGATCAACCGGAAAGTATGAAAAAATAATAAAATTGCTATTTTTACAGTGAAATGTTGCGTTTATGTACGAGTATATGGTTGCCATACAATTTATTTTACAGTACATTTTGAAAATCGAATAGTTTCGTTGTTTTTTTATGCGTACTTTTAAAAAAATCGTAAAATTTTGAAATTGTTAAGGGGCATCCATTAATCGCGTCATACGTTTTTTTGCTTGTTTTAGACATCTGCGTATGAAATGAGTTTTTACGAGATAACTCAATAATTCCTACACCGATAATGTTCTCAATTTTTTTCATATTTTTTGGATCTCCGGTTCAAAAGTGACGGGGGGGACACAAGACAAATTTTTTTGACAAATAATTACATGTATGGAGTAGTGCCCCTCCTTAAAATGTCTTTTTCACCAATTTTACTACAAAACTAAGGAGCGGCGTACAAAAACACACCTTATATTTGAATATTTATTAAGATACGTTTTATAGTTTCCGAGTAAAATGGCCGTGACATACGGACGGACAGACGGATGTAACGAAACTATTCGGGTTACGTTTTCGCCACTTTGGCTACGGAACCCTAAAAACCTACTTCACAAAATAATATGTCAAATGCCATTAAAAATTATTTTTAATCATCATGTGCTAGTGCAATTTTACTCTGCTTTTGACGGATTGATTCATTTAGAAGTTGATAATTTTTATTTTATTGGCCATAATACAGTATAGAACAAGGAACAAAAAAATTACACGTGATATGTGTTCAGACCCCCCTCCTCCCTGTGGTGATCATTGGTGACTTTTTCTTGACCTCCCTCCCCCCCCCCCCCCCCTATACAATATGACGCGATTAATGGACGCCCCCTAAGCCTGCTATCTTTGGAATTATTTTTATAAATTTAAATAGTTTTTTTTAAGTTTCACTTAATTGGATATATTGATAATTTTGCATCCTATCAACTAAATTTTATTGCATAATTCAACATGTGTCATTCATCATCCCTATTTAAATATTAATAGTCTAAGAGCTGGCCACGTCAGGTATAATTATCACCTATCATCAGTCATAAGGTATATCGATTTATTATATCCTAGGTTAATGATTAAATACGAACCAAACATAAAAGAACCGATTTCAATGTGAAGTGCTGTTCATAATTTAATACTCAAATAACTTTGTAATAGTCCAGACACAAAGAAAACATTCGGCAAATTTTAATATAATTATTCCGCGTGGTTCAATGAGGTGTATTCGGGAAATTCTAATTGAAAAAAATAGCGTATAATTCTGAATTTTCGAAAATAGGACTCTGATTATCATCCGACAATCGGAATTACTGAAATATTATTAGATATTTTAAGCAATGAGACCTATAACAAAACTCTGTTTTCATTTTAAATTTGTGTTGATCCATGGTGGATCTGTACAGCCTTCACATAAGTAAATTGTGTCCGGTCCGGTGTTAATTATTAAAGTTAAAGTCATACCTAATTACGTGACCTACGTATGTTAAATCTAGCTTTTCGAATCATTGCAACGCAGTTACAACGACGTTAAATACAACAGATTTAAGTCAAAACAGATACTAAACAGTAACTATTACAGAATTCCTAAAAACAAATATTCTACCATTCACTGGATATTGCATGACAGCTTGACAGCTTGCAAATGTTAAGTTAAAGCGAGTGGAATCTACTACTCAGTAAATAATGTGTTTCAGAAGCGCCTGATTTATAAGTTAGGCATTCTTAGGTAAGTAAACATACTATTAACTCCAGAGATATCAAACTTTGCTTCCTATGCGAGGCTAACTTAGAAATGCAATTTCCGTTTGCCTTTTTATCGCTTCAAACTTCTGCAAAGTCTTGCAGTTTGCTAATGATTTTGTAGGTACAAATTTCTGCCCAGAGTTGAAATAACTTGGACCAACACTAAGACAGGATGCGGAAATTAAAAGAAATTTATCTTTAAAAATAAAATCCTTGATATAGAAAAGACAAGTACATAGAAAATATTTTTCGTTAATCTTAATATACTTAGCTACTGGAAAGGAAACGAAAGAAGCAACACAAGCATTGACCCAAATATGACAATTGCAGACATAGGTCAACAACACTCTACAAACAATTGGTGGTTGAGTTGAGGCTATTCATTAAATTGTCACATCGCTCACCTTATTGTTATTATACTATAGGTACCTTCTAGAAAGCCGCCTTACTGCACAGGTGCGACCTATACCTATTCATTCCTGTCACCTTGAAACCTCTTAAGGGATGCAAACAAGCATATACCTATGATAGCCAAGACTCTTACTCTTTACTCTAAGAAGTGGTAACAATTTTAGTCACAACGTTTCACTCTTTTGTCCGTTTAAATACAAAAATACCTAGCTAAGCTTTAGCTGGCACCAGCGCGCTAGCGGACCTATTGGACGGGATATTCTTTTTATAGTGGAGCTTTTATATCTACACGTTTATTTTCATATTATTTTGTTAGATAATTTTAATTTTTTTAAGTTTTAATTTAATTTAACCTAATTAAGTAGTATTCATAGTTTAATATTTTCGTGTTCTGAAATAAGTAACGAAGAAAACGGTTTCTTTTACTGCTATCGGAAAACTCAAAAACCTGTCCAGCTTTAGGTACTTGAAAATTACTTGAAAACATCGTGCCAAAGCGGGCTGAAGATATGGCGCGCACGTCTTTTGTTTACAACTCTCTTTCACCTACTTTACACGACTAATGGATATTTTATTTCCTCTTCACGGACATCAAGACGGGGACGTATTTATTTCCTCCATATTTAAGGAAGATTTACTAAAAAGGCTTCGAATTATTTTTATCTAGCCCGTAAAGTGTCTTGTTATTCTTGCTTCTATAAAAACTCGAAAATTGGCATCACTCGTGTCTCTAAACCTATATTCAGAGACGCCTTCAGTAAAGGCGTTTTATTCATTGTTATTACTTAAATATTAGGTACATTTCATTTCCTGTCGTAGTTTTTTTTATAGTAGCGCAAATAAATCCAGTTTTCTAGTATATGCCCTTAGCGTGCTGAAAGATCTAGTACCTTTCAGTACCATCTGAAAATGCACCTTTATTACGAGTAACTGCGTGGAGTGGAGGTTGAGGGGTGACCCGTCACGACCGGAATTCCAAAATAGATTCACACCGTAACCCGTCGCTAGTCGATGAAAGAGTAATATAGCAGTGCATTGTGCATGCAACCCTTTTCTGCACAATAGCTTAAGTGACTATTTCTATTTCATATAAATGGATCTTAGATTTTACACTTTTAAATAAGTCTATAAATCAGGAAATAGAAATGCCTAATTACTATTTGATAATGTGGTACTCCACATTACCAAATTGAGAGCAAATCAAGCTGTCAAACATGTTTACTTAAAACAATTAAAATACTGTTAACTAACTAACAATAGCCTAATATAAATAATATAGGTAAGTAAAATTTTACGGAACATTTTTACACAAATCCACCTAGTCCCACAGTAAACTCAATAAGGCTTGTGTTATGGGCATGGGTACTATACGACTATAATAATATGTATAATAGAAAGATATTAATAAATACTATACATAGAAAACACCCATAACTCAGGAACAAATATCTATGGTAAGCACACAAATAAATTCCCTGTCCAGTATTTGAACCCGGGACATCCTGCTCCGTAGGCCGGGTCACTACCAACTGGGCTAGGAGGCCGTTATATATGGTCGGGTTTTTATCGCTTGTAATTATAGCTGTCACATACTTACAGTGAAGGAGGTTTCTGAGTTATGGATGTTTTATATGTATATTGTCAAAGTATATATTTATCTTGTATAAGTAGGTATATCATCGCCTTGTACCCATAGTACAAGCTTTTGCTTAGTTGGGTCTAGGTTGATTTGTGTAAGATTGTGCCAATTGTGCCCAAATATTTATATATTTATGTAAGTACGAAAGTGACGCATGACGCGATAGGCTACAAAATATTCCGGATTTCTGTCTGCAGTATTAAAAAAAAAACAAAATGATTGATGTTTTAGTTTCCTTGTTTGGCTGACAGTTGCTCGATTCAATTTGTCCTCATGAGGTATTTACGGATTCAAAGGCTTGGCTTAACCCGTCACAACCGATACAGAATTATAAGACGCGAGCGCCAGACGAGGCGACCTACCTTCTAATATTAGGCGGACCCGCCCGCAGCTTCAATGACATTTCTAAAGCTGACCTCAGTAGGTAGGTACTCATTAATAACAACGCTAATTCACCTTACTCGTAATAATTGATTAGCTGTCCTAAATTAACATTAATTTGAATATAAATCTACAAAAAACGTTTGTCGTTTCATAAATTGAAACTTAGATGCCACATCGTTTATAAGCGTCAGAAACTGCCATTCGGAGTTATGTGTCACACGATCCCACTCCAGTCACGTAAAAAAGTGGTGGCGTCTACCTATAGGTAGACGACATCGATTTGCGGAAATCTCGACAACTTACCTAACTTACATACTAAGTAGGCTATTTGATTGTGCTAGAGTTGGTAAAACTCTACAAGCCTGTAATAGGAGATTATCGATTAACGGCCTACTAGATTAGTTGGTAGAGACCCTGCCTACCATGCAGGGAGGTCCCGGGGTCTAATCCTGGCCAGGGCATTTATTTGTGTGTTTATTTGTTCCTGAGTTATGGATGTTTTCTATGTATTTAAGTATTTATCTAATATATATATTGTCGCCTAGTACTCACAACACAAGCCTTATTGAGCTTACTGTGGAAGGTCGATTTGTGTTGGCCCGTATTTTTTTTTTCTACTCCTGTACTTTTATCTGTCATTTATACATTCGTTAACACCTTTATAAGAACATAGATAATACACTCGATGAAAAGTCTATCTAGTCTATTCCCCAAAATAACACTTGTTCTATAAAAGCGCCAAAATAGTATCGCGGAATCGCGTGCAAACACGGCTATTAATATAAAATAAATTACTGCCAAACTAAGAAACCTAAATAAACGCAGCGTTTTTAGAAAAAAAAACTTTAAAAAAGAAAAAAATATAAGAACCACAGACCTACTTCGTAGTTTTTTACGTTTCCCGTTCGTTTGTTGGGGCGAATTGCAAACTTTGAAAGTAATTTAGGTATTTTTACTAATCTCTGTAGCTGTTTAATAATTGATCAAATAACGACGGTATTTGTGTTAGTAATGTTAGCATTATTGAAAAATAGTGTTTTAAAAGGTAAAACTTAAATGATTGTTGATTATGTTGACAAAATAAATGCGATATCCATGAAGTTTTCAATTTCGCATTTTACGTAAAAGTAAGTGTATTCGTAGAAAAAGTATTGTATGCAACGTCGTATAAGTAGGTAAAAAAATGTTCGTGGCGTTTTTCTTAACAATTTTCGCCTACGGCTCAAATTGTTACCCACGCCACTCACCTTTTTTAACCCCTCTTATACAACTGTTACATATACTACTATAAGTAAGCAGGTATTTTTATTTGCTTATCTCTGAAATCTCTTGAATACTTGCTCTGCCGCTGCCCAATATCTTACAATAATACTTTTGAAATATATTTTTTTTATGTTGGCTATTTGAATATAGCGTCCAGTTCATCTAAAATCATGTATTATTGTTAAAAACCACTGGTATTTTACTAGTAGTTCTGGGGTCATTTCACAAAAATAATTAGACTAGAGTTTGAAAACTAACTCGAGTCTGTATTTAAATTGTCCGAAGAATCGAGTGACTCTTTTACAATAGGTAGGTACTAGTCGTAGCTCGCTATTCCCTGCCAATGATTTGTCGCCGGAGTGACGTGTTCTTTCACCGCACTATTAATCAAAATGGCGGGACGTGCGAATTGAAAAGGGCGACACGATGGTTATCGACAATATCGACATCGTGGACTAAGCTGGCCACGTCTATGACACAATAATGAGAGCAAAAAACCTGTCTAGTTAGATTGCTATACTATCCTTATTGATCCGGGCATCTGGCAGCTTTTAATGGGTGGAGGTCAGCGTGACAGATGAGCAAAATTTTTTAATTGAAAAATAGTACTTAATACCAAAATAGGTAAAAACTGCCGAAGTTGTCTCAGTTCTAAAGTCCTATATTTTAACACTAGAACAAAACACATTGCTTATTATTACGAAAACAAAAACAGTAGGCGACAAACTATGACTTAAGTACATTATACGTCGTTTGGCAATACTTTCCCCAACATAAACTTTTGGCAATTATAAAATCTAATTATGTATTTATATAATTTCACATAATATTGCATCAAACCCCGAACTCTAGGAGTTGTTTTCTTGAAGTGGTTTGAAATTTTTGACCTCCACCACTTTACAGCTGCCAGATATCCAGATCTAGATATAAGCATAGTATAACAGACTGACTAGAGGGATTTCATTGCTCTTATTATTGTGTCATATCCGACGTAGCTTAGCTCTCCGTCCGTGGGATAAGGACGCCCTGTGGTTTAAAGTAAAATTGTCACTTCCTCTCCGATCCTTTATTATAATGGGCCTGAGTTAATCAACACCCCTTGTACCTAGTCATATTTTTGTAGATCGGTATTCAATCCAAATTCCTTTTCATTTTTATCGAAGAGGAGTAGGTATCAGTCAATTTCTAGAATTGCGCAGGTAAAAAAATAACAATCTAAAGGTTTACAAAGATATAAAACTGTCTCGATGGTAATTAAGGCTTACCGCGAAAAATCCCTTTTTTCTGAAACAGGTAGGATAGGTTAGGTATAGATACTACCCTATTATATTTTTTGGCATGACTGATCAAATATTCTGGACGAGCGAACACTTCTTCTTCGCCGTCTCTCTTTGCCAGAAAACTATAAGCCCTGTTATATTTTACTTTTTTTAGTGACCTATCTAGCATCCTAACTTTTTTAATAGTTAGTCAATTTACTTGATACGGTTTATTTACATTAAATTACAATAATCAGAATATTTAAAATTAGCACTTCACATAAAAATGACGATAACGATATCGATATAAAGATATTTAACAGTCAATAATTACCAGCCGAGTCTTTATTTGTACTTACTAGTTTTGCTAGTACTCCCTCTTTTTATTTTCCTTTTGTGCGGAAAGTAGACGTTACGATACTAAGGTAATTATTGAATGTTAAATATCTTTATATCGATATCGTTATCGTCATTTTTATGTGAAGTGCTAATTTTAAATATTCTGATTATTGTAATTTAATTACATTCTAACCACTAAGGAAATTATTGAATGTGAAATATCTTTATATAGATACCGTTATCGTCATTTTTATGTGAAGTGCTAATTTTAAATAATCTGATTACTGTAATTTAATTACATTCTATTCGGGTCTACGATACTAAGAAAATTATTGAATGTGAAATACCTTTATCGATATCGTTATCTTCATCTTTATGTGAAGTGCTAATTTTAAATAATCTGATTATTGTTGCTTAATTTTAAATAATTTACTTTATCTGCAAAATTAAACGTGTTAATGCAATTAAAAAAAAAAAACAAAAGCTGTAGCATGACGCTACGTTTATCGTACGACATCTGTCGACGTTCTTTAGGACTTCCGTGTCTAAGGAAGGTCTAAGGCTAGGTCGCGGTTGATATATAAAAAGCGTACATTGTAATTTGGCTGCGGGAAAATAATGGATTAATGAGGCGGGCGATATGGATGGTGACAGATGATTCGCTGGCTGAATTTTATAACTGCCAGTCGTGTATTACAAAATGCGGACTGATATAAACGCCATCTACCCGTAATGCCGTGAATCACAGTTGTGAAATTCCCTAGAAGAGGGTGGCCGTTGGTATAGGTTTTCCAATACCCAGTGCTCCCCTTCGGCCGTGTCTGAGGGTGCGGGTAGTGCCTGCCGAGGTCGCCGGTGGGACCGTTTGAGCCGGGAGGACTCCGGAAGGCGCTTGTGGGTGCCGGACTTGCGAGACGATCAGCAACCACCGCGTGTTCCGCGTGGTTCTTCACCGTCGTCGGAGGATTAGAGCCCGCATCCAGCGTGGCTCTCCAAGTGAGACAGAGGGTTCAGCGAGCTGTTGGGTCCGCCTAAAGCAAAGGGGGCGCCTGCCCACGAACTTTATTTAAATTCAGTTTGAGTTTCAACCATTTCCTGACTTTCAAGAATATCATTTTATTTACATTTTTTTTAAACGTTATAAATCCGATTCCCTTTTTGTAAGCAGTGTTTTGTGCCATAATAGCTTTTTTTTGTTGTTTTGCCAAAATCTCCCCAAAATTCTAATTGCCTCATTTGACGGGCGTACAAAGACCTGGCTCTTGAATTTAGGCTACTTTCAGCCAGCGAATCATCTGTCACCATCCATATCGCCCGCCTCATTAATCCATTATTTTCCCGCAGCCAAATTACAATGTACGCTTTTTATATATCAACCGCGTCCTAGCCTTAGACCTTCCTTAGACACGGAAGTTCTATAGAACGTCGACAGATGTCGTACGATAAACGTAGCGTCATGCTACACTACCTACTATGCTACGGTCGTAGCGTTATGTCGTAGCCGATATTCTCTTTATGTAGCAAAACTTTTTTTTTTTTTTTTTTTTATACTACGACGGTGGCAAACAAGCATACGGCCCGCCTGATGGTAAGCAGCTACCGTAACCTATGGACGCCTGCAACTCCAAAGGAGTCACATGCGCGTTGCCGACCCTATACAAAAAGGAGGATTCACTGTGTTGACGACTAAAGGAACAAGAAGGTCCCTCATCGTCAACACACTGGGTCCTCTTTGAGCTCTTTGGCAACCTTACTCACCAGCAGGAACACAACACTATGAGTAGGGTCTAGTGCTATTTGGCTGTGGTTTTCTGTAAGGTGGAGGTACTTCCCCAGTCGGGAAACTGCTATGCTATGTAGAGGCATGACCACCAAATCACCACATATGTATGTGTCGTGCACTAGGTATATTCCTGTGACTCTCCTAAAGAGGGGTATAAGTCAAAATTGCTCAGCGAAGAATGGCACAAGATCTATAAAATGTACGGCACTTGTACTCTTTTTCGCTGAGTCATTTAGACTTATACCCCTTTTTACTAGGGCCACAGAATCAAATTTTCGTCTACTAACTAGCTAGAATCTAAATTCTTGTTATTTTCTAGCTGGTGTTTGCACCATCCATTGAACGGAACAGATAAAGACCCATATTTTTAAAACATATATGGCAAAATGTCCGGTTTTATCGCTAAAAAGAAAGGTAAATATTACATAATCTGTGGATATCTTCGGACAGGGCCGGGTTGTCCCGGACTTCCGGAGCTAAGTTTACGTTCTAAACAGGATCTCGTAGCTTCCCGCTGATATCCATTACCTATACTTTTCTGTCCGAGGTACGGGTTGGGAGAAAGGGAGAGGGGGGGGGGGGGGTTTAGGCGCGATATTATTTGTGTTATATCGTCACTATATATCGATATTATCGTCACTTTCTGCTATAAAGTCTGGTGTGTCATATACCTGTGTGTGTCAGTGACGAAAACTGTGTTTTTGTGATCTTTTCAATGAAAATTTGTATCATACGGCCTCCTAGCCCAGTCGGTAGTGACCCTGCCTACGAAGCAGGAGGTCCCGAGTTCGAATCCTGGTCAGGGCATTTATTTGTGTGTTTATCACAGATATTTGTTCCTGAGTTATGGGTGTTTTCTATGTATTTAAGTATTTATCCATATTTATCAATTATACACATCGTCGTCTAGTAACCATAACACAAGCCTTATTGAGCTTACTGTGGGCCTAGGTCGATTTGTGTAAGATTGTCCTATAATATTTATTATTATTATTATACATATGTGTCCTAGTTTTATTTTTAGTTTTGGGTAAGTAATCATCAGTAGGTCCCCAATCTTAATGTATAACCTATAACCTCAAGTTGTTAATTATTTTTTTAATACAGCCTGAACCCCTATATCTTGCTCTTACACACTTTAAAAGATGGTCTGAATTGAGCGTTATTAAATCAAATACAAACATTGAAAACATTGAAAAAATAATCAACCCAGCAGGACTTGAACCTGCATCGATACGCCTTGCCGGGGCTCGATCGCTTTACCAATTAAGCTATGGATCAAGTTACTAAGTTGACGAAATTTTCAATCATCTTTTTGCATTTATTTTGATCTACTTCGGCTTTAAAGCAGCCGTAAGCGACATCTAGGTACTAACTACTAGAGTTAGATACCCTCCCGCCTTTGATAATTTTTTCAATGTTTTCAATGTTTGTATTTGATTTAATAACGCTCTATTGTATGAGTGGAATGCCCCACTTTAAAAACATGCAATAATTATTATGGTCTGAATTTTATATGTAGGTTTGTCTACTTATCAACTTTAGATAAATTGATAAAGAAAAGTTAAAAAATGGAAGCAACATTCACGTGAAGCGTAAGTACCTACCTAAACATGAATAACGATTCAACTTTTAAGAAACTTAAATAAACGGGAATCAATGTTTACAATTTACAGGCGTTAATGTTATTATAGAAACACTTTGCATATTGAAAATATTGTAGACACAACGTTAAACGTCTATGTTTTCCTTTTTAACTACCTATGTTTTTAAAATATACCTCTACTAAAACGATAATAGAGTATCGCGTTTTTCGAAACAAGGGACGAAGATCAAAAATACTGAAGGGTATAATACGAGGTTAAGGCTCTTATGAATTAAAGACGAATTTTTTTATAGATCTTTTTTTTTGTTACGTTTGTTGTGTCTATTTCATGATACCACCATGATATACACACAGAGACGCTATTTTTTTTTTATACCACGACGGTGGCAAACAAGCATACGGCCCGCCTGATGGTAAGCAGTTACCGTAGCCTATGGACGCCTGCAACCCCAGAGGATTCACATGCGCGTTGCCTACCCTTTAAAAACCTATACACTCCTTTTTTGAAGAACCTCATACTGTAGCCCGCTGGGAAAACCTCGGCAGGGAGTTCATTCCACAGTCGCCAATAATAAGTAATATGACCTATACCTTTGACAATGTATGATCAATACAAATAAAGTAGGTATATGATAGGATTTAATGTTTGTTTACTTTTGTATTTGTTTTTAATCCTAACAAATGATATCCTCTGCTGTATAAAATTTAAATTGAATATATTTATTTAAATTGCAAATCGTAATTTTCCTTTATCAGAATTTTCACAAATTATTAGCCAACAAACACCTGGCAAAAATTGGGTCATAATAATTGAAGACCCCAATATCTGGTTGTTTACCCTTTTCGTCGCTATCAGCAAACTGAGCAGTTCCAAAAACGCAGGGAGGATATCGCTGCAAACATTGCTACCTAAATGAAATTCGCTGAGAAAGAGGCCACCTGTTTTAGAGGGAGTCCGTACTTACGGGAGGTCTTTATTGTCCCACGGACAGAACAAATAGGGCCGGTTATATGAGACCTCTAACGTTTGCCAGTATAACTATAACCCCTACGTAAATGCCTGTTAATATTACATCTTAAGTGTTTGATAAAAATAATAAATAATAAGAAACGAAACTGAACTGAAGCTTGAACTGAAGTTTGAAATGAACGACGCTATTAGAAAGTACTTACCTAATAGGCCAGGCAATAGAGGGGTTGACCTCGCATTAACTCCTCAGTCCAAAAAAACTTTACAGCATGATAAAGTGTCAGGAGTAGATGATATATAATTATTTTTCCAAAAAAAAACAATTGTCCTACTTAGGTTTTTTTACCTAAACTCTTATATCGTCTATATTTACGTTTGGAAAAATGCTCAGTCTAATTTTATTTCACTAGAAATATTGACTTGAAGCATGTATTTGTAACCAATGATAAAAATTTCAAAAAAAAAAATCCATAACAGAACATATTTTTTTATAAAAAATATTTTTTTTGTGTAACTCACATCGGAAATTTGCTCCGTCTTTTTTTTACTGAAGTGACATTAAATGTATGTATTCTACGTATGACAAAAAAAATCCAAAAATTTCATCATCAAACTTTTTCAGTATAAAAATTTGCTTATTACTGGCAGTAGAATATTGCTCCGTCAATATTTTTTTTAAATTATATTTCCTTTAAGACTTTTCATTCGACTGTACAAAAATCCAAAAAAATATCCTACGTATTAAAAAATTAAATCATGTCACAAATAAAGATTCCTAATATTTCACTCGTTAGTGGAATGCGCACGTGCAGGACGCGGGACGCGGGAGCGGGGATGCGAGGGGCGACGCGCAGCGTGTGCAAGCAAATTGACTGAACAATGTTTCTCTAACTACTCTCGCTGAAAACTCTCTAACTCCCTGTACACTTTTTTAATGATCTTCTTTAATAAACTCAAAGAAACAGTTTACTTTTATGGTTTTGCACGTTACTAAAATTATCATTAATAAAGACATGCACTTTTCAAAAAAACAATTTGTGACATATTTGTAAAAAAAACATTATTTTCAATTATATCACCACTCCATGACAAAAAGGTTCCATTCGTTGAGATGGTATTTCCATTAGGTAACATTTTCCGTAACTCTGATGTCTGGTTATTGCTTGTGCAATACAATTCATTATTTAGCCATCCGTTATCACTTTACATATATTTTTTTAATACTGTGACCATTGCATCCTAGGAACCGTCATATATATATATATATATATTTATATATATATATACGATACGTTTTAACACGAATCTTAGTCATCTTACTTTAAAATGTAAATGCATTTGCACAATTGTATCATGTTACTGAAAAAAAAAAACAAATTTATTTATTTATTAGAAAACTATAATTACACCTACCGAGTACAGTGGCGAGACAGCAAAATGCCACCTGGCCGAGAGAGTAAAATGGCCGAGTGACTGTTTACACGCGTTTTTTGAATTTTGTGGCGAGTCAGTCAGCGTGTTCAGTAACGAAGTGCACGGAAGGTGAGCTTACCCAATTATGAATCGCAAAAATATCATACTAAAACATATAAACTTGCTAATACCACTCCTCATAGAGGAATTGATGGACTTGTTAGAGCAAGAGAAAAATCGTATTTGGACGAGACGAGACCATGGGTTTTAAGGAGACCTGATCTTGGCGCTACAAATACTATTTTTCAAGAACTCAATATTTTTTTAGGGTTCCCTACCCAAAGGGTATAACGGGACCCTATTACTAAGACTCCGCTGTCCGTCCGTCTGTCACCAGGCTATATCTCATGAACCGTGATAGATAGTTGAAATTTTCACAGATGATGTATTCTGTTGCCGTTATAACAACAAATACTAAAAACCGGCCAAGAGCGTGTCGGGCCACGCTCAGTACAGGGATCCGTAGTTTTCCGTCCGTCACAGTAAGTGTCCCCACTTAAAGAGTTAAAAAACTTTATTTGAAAGCACGTTATTTAATTGGTACAATAAACACCTGCTTATACGGTTAAAATACAAACTTAGTTCAGAAATTATTTTGTATTTTTTTTTTCAAAAACTATTCAACCTATCAAGTGCAAAATAATTTTCCTAGAAAGTTTTTATAAAGTTCTACTTTTTGAGATTTTTTTCATATTTTTAAAACTTATGGTTCAAAAGTTAGAGGGGGAGGGACACATTTTTTTTTACTTCTGGAGCGATTATTTCCGAAAATATTTACATTATCAAAAAATGATTTTACTAAACCCCTATTCATTTTTAAATACCTATCCAACAATATATCACACGTTAGGGTTGAAATTAAAAAAAAATCACTCCTCACTTTACGTATAGGGGAGGTACCCACCCTTATAAAACATTTTTTTCCACTTTTTATTTTACCACTTTGTCGGCGCGATTGATATACATATTAGTGCCAAATTTCAGCTTTCTAGTGCTAACGGTCACTGAGATTATCCGCGGACGGACGGACGGACGGACGGACGGGCAGACATGGTGAAACTATAAGGGTTCCTAGTTGACTACGGAACCCTAAAAAAGGTAGAAAAAGCATTCCGCAAAGCATATTATGATCATAACATATGTAGGTACATCATGCCTCCTCAAACATAACACCTCAAAGCAAGAATATAACTAGAGACCGCATACGCGTACACCCGTAAGGGATAGACATAGATGACAATAAAATCACTTCTACAGCACAAAACAAAACAATTTACCAATGTTTTCTTTAGCCGACACAACTTTCTAAGAAAAATATCAGGTTTTCTCGTAGTAAACAGAAATTCTTGAAGAAATCGCGAGTTATGTCTGTTTGTGACCCTCCACTGCTATAAGTAAGGGCGTGGAGGGTAATAAACAAATGCGAGTCTATGATAAGGACCAACGATAATAGCACCTTCTCTGTCGTACCTATTGCAAGTGTAATAAGACCATCCCGTTCGATCTTGGTATTGTTATTACAATGACAGGTATATGGCTAGTATGTCTATGCGTTACACACTCTGAGGTTCGTAATCGAGGTGACTCGATCTGCAGAAGGGGCCCACAATACAGCACTCCACCATACAATACGTCGACTCCAAAATTTGCTTAGCTACTCAAACGCACTTCCGTGTAAAAATAAACAACGGGAAAGGTCCGACGTAAAGTAGTCGGGTTTGAGTGCTTTACCTTCCTATAGGTATACTCTCTCTTCTCATACAACGGGGTGTCGTATTTACGAACCTACGTTATAATTTCTAAAATAGTCTGTTTAGTTTGCATAAAAAGAGACTGGTTCTTTAATGTGGTTTCATGAGACGTTGCTTAAGCGCAAGACGCTAGTGACACAGAGCAAACTAAACTTTAAAGTTAAGAAGTAAAGAAAAAAATCCCTCCCTCGGACAACACTCAGACTAGCGACTTCGGAATATGGTTATGTGCCTTAGAGAACGCATGAGCAATATAGTGGAAAATTCGCAGCCAACGGATAAAGCGGATAGAGCGGCGGGGTGGTATACCGGAGCCACAGAATAACTAATAGTACTACCGTACAGAAAATTCACTCCTTCACAAAAGGCAGATTTAGGTACAAAATTATACCTATACTCGCCGCCTGCAAGCAAAATTGAAACTTATAACCGCGCACGAACCGTGAATCTTCTTTGCGCGCCGCAGTTTTATGACCGAGCTGTGAGGGTTGTGACTTGACAAGTTTTTGTACTAAAAATACCTACTGATTTATTATTTTTAAGATAAATACATATGTACGAATTACAAACGTTGATTCTGTAAACATGATTTTTTTATCCGGAGATAGTATGTCTGATTCTCACGGAAGTAGGTATGCCACAGCCGTATTCCTTTGAAAATATGTCGGTCAGTTCCTAATATTGTTTCTGGGCAACCAATATTCAATAAATTAAGGATGTTTATTTTAACTATTACCTACTAAGTAAGGACTTCAGGACCTTTCAATATCATCCGGAATTAAAAAAAAGAATTCTGCTTCCTTGTTCTTCCGTTTATTCAGACATCCGTAAACAGAACAATATATTTTATACGGATTTGATCGAGATTTAGGTTTCGAAGCCATTGTGTATTTTAAATTTTGCGTAAGCGCCACGTCACACGACTATCGTGTGAGCCGAGCGGCAGCCCACTGCCATACGCCTGCCCGGGAGGCGCGCCGGCCAAATGTACCTAAACTGCGTAGTGACACCCCCCTGCCGGAGCGGCGAGTTAATCTCTCGCCCGAGGCGTTTTTACATTTTCACTGTTGTTGTTACTAATCACCTTTGCATTCATTGGAAGGCGAGGGTGCCAAACAACTTAATTATATTAGGAAATATTGCATTTTACACAATTTATTTCAGCAGACAGTGCATTCATCCGAGCATTCCGCTAGACTTTATATTTAATTATTACATGCAGAACAGCAGTAAGTAATCAAGAGTGTAGAGCTAGGAATAGGTACCTAGCTAATTATGTCGTGCCACTCGTGGGCTCTGGGAACCTCACTTTGCTGTTTGTATTACATATATCTATTTACTTAAAGTAAATTGTACTTAGATAGGGAGTATTAAGGCAAATTAATGTTGTGTATTTATTTAGAAGATGTATGTAATGTTGTTGCAGGTGCAATCCCCATGGTGACGGCGACAGTGCATTGTGCACCCGCGCCGCTGCGGTACTCGGTGCTGGCAGTCTACAGCCTCGGCAGTCTTCTGGGTCTTTATAAGGTAACCACACAGCTTGACTCAAAATTAAAATAGCTAAAATTTAAATTAAAGTGCTACCCCACGGTGGAAAAACCGCTCGCACTTCACGCGCTTTCTTAGTGAACATGAGATCGTTGGTCAGTTGCAAATTCTAAGTCTCACAAGAGAAGACTTGTAATTCCCACTGTTCTGAGACTCAAAATTCACAAACCTTAGGAGGAATGCATGTTGGATACATACAGTGGTTATACCTCTCTAGATAAACACAAATACCTGATGTATCTAGTAACCAAAACCAAACCAGTCGCACATTAAACCAAATGTCGGAACCACAAAAATGTATCCTTTCCTTGCAGCGAACTTATAGACTACTTAATTGATTATAACAGGTTCGACCATATTATGGATGAATATTTAGCGATACTCGTATAAAATCACGTTAAATTATGCATTCTATCTACACATAAATAAATAAATTACATACAAGTAACGCTGTAGCGCTGCCAGCGCTGGCGGTAAGACGTCCGACTTTCAATCAGGTGGTCTCGGGTTCAAAATCCCGGCTCGTGCCCGGAGTTTTTCGGAACAAATGTACGGAATATCATTTGATATTATATTTACCAGTCACTTTTCGGTGAAGGAAAACATCATAAGGAAACCGGACCTAATCCCGAAAAGGCCTAATTTCCCCTCTGGGTTGGAAGGTCAGATGGCAGTCGCTTTCGTAAAAACCAGTGCCTACGCCAATTCATGTTATTAGGTTGTCAAGCAGACCCCAAGCCGAGACAAACGCTAGGAGGATGATGATGATAACAGTAATACAAGTCAGACGGAATCTCCATACTTTCATTTAAAGTTTGTTTAAGCTCTTGTTAATTCTTAAGTGCTCAGTATTTGTGCCAAAAACTCCATGTGCTAGTGAAATGCCACCGAGGATGCCAAGTGATGCCCATCGTAACTCACGGCTCCCTTACGACATTTTAAGCGGCGTTGCCAGAACGGTGCCATCACGTTGCCAGTTGGCATGCAAGGACGCTGTAGATAAGTAATGGATCAGTAGGTTTATTTGTTGTGTTCTTAGTTGCTTCTTTTCTGTTTCGAAATAAAATGATATCTTGCATAGAGGACTAATAAATAACTATTATATGACTAATAGGTATTTATTTTTATTTTATTTTATTTATTGTATGGAAAATCAACAGCACAAAATATGTATAGAAATACAATAAAACTAGAAAGCCTCTTACAGGTTCTCACTTATAGAACTAGATTGCTTACAAAAAGAAGTTACAGCCCAACTTAAACACATACCAACCACAAGTTAGTAGAAAATACAATACTCTAAAAATAACTATGAAAGGAGATCGTCAATTTTTGTTAGGCGATTTGCCCTAGATCATAAAGGTGCGTATAATTTTGAAATAGATATTAAAACATTCGCGTTAATTTCTAGATCAGGGTGGTCATTAAATAATCATGAAATTTAACGGGAAAATTGAGAAATCGGGATGAAAAACATGACTGTGATAAGGACAATATTTTAAAGCGTACATGTTTATGATTTAAAGTATAGCACAAAATAAATACCGGTTTTTTAAGAATTTCTACAAAATCTGACATGATAATGAAACGGAAATCATAATAAAATATTAAAAAGTCATAATTTGATCCTGCCGCTGATTTCTTGTATTTGGGTAAACAAGGATAATGGCTGTCAAACCATCATTGCTACTATTAACTAAACAATCGTAGCACTTATTACAAAGAGATAAGGTTTAGCACTGTTATTGCGCTACTACTAGTATCCATGAAGTTATAATTTTAAACCGGAGTACACTCTTGGGCCAAAAAGCGAGGCCTAAAGAGTGAGTAATTTAGGAAGCCGCGTCCCGCTTCGACTCAGGGACTTATAATGCCAGCATGACAACTAGTCAAAATGTCAATGTGTGTCAATTTTGTAACGAGTTCGAGTGAAATACCGCCCCCCCATATTATGCCCTCTACCGGACCGTTTTTTCTAGTCACCTATGAACGACTGTTTTACACGGTAATAAGGTTCATCAGATGAACCTTATAATCTGTGGTTAGGGAAAAAGTGCAACAATTACATCCACTTTTTATAAATCCATGGTAGTATCAGACATTACTTAATAGAAAAATAGTCAAAACGAGACGCATCCCTCTATACCACCAACTCCTTCGGTCCCACCTTGTGGCCAAAGAGCACACTCCAGTTTCAAATTATAACTTCATGCGGCAGACATGGATGACGGTTACGTCATACATTAATAGTGTCAAACTATTATCATAGCTACAAGATTAGCAAAATAAACGTAACTTCTTACTGAAAATGTCCGTTTCGTCTCGGCCCAGGAGAAGTTAACCTTATGCCAATGCTGTAAAGGCGTTAACAACTTATTTAGCACTATTTGGATCGCGGAAGGATCAACGAAATTACTTTTTATTTTGCATTTCTAATTCCCGTTTTATTTTCATGAAATATTTTGTCTAGTTTCGTAATAAAATGGGTATTTGCTTAAAAAATAAGAACAAACCCTATACGAGACCATTATCGCAAGTGGGCCCGGAATTGACGATCTCCTTTACTAATTCAATTCAAATCCTAATTAACTGCACCCGCACCTGCACCGGGAGTGCGGCCCATCAACAACTTAATGAATTTAGCCCTTATTGCTGATAAATATGCTGTCATTAAATATATCAAAATCAATTTTTAATAAAAGTTTGTTTAAACTCGTGCTTGCCCTGCACAGGAAACTGTTTTTCCTATATTTTGCAGGAGCTTGATACGTGCCAATGGGACGAAAGTGTCTAAATAAAGATATTTTATTAAGTAGATTAGGACAATCAACTTTGCCTTGAATAATGTTTAATAAACTATGTCAGTAAGACGACGCTTATGAAGTGGTATTAGATGGTGTTATTTTACACAAATTAAAATAATTTGCAGAATTATAGTTTACACGGATTTTATAGCAAACAAATTTGACAAATTTCCTTTGTATTCGCTCAATCCTATCGATATAAATTTGATATTGAGGATTCCAATTTTGAAATTCGTATTCCAACCAAATTTTAATATAATAATTAATAATTTTAATCGTCTTTAGACGTGTAAAACAATCTGAACTACGCATTATAAAGCCAAGTGACTTTAAAATGACTGAAGCTTTCTGGTGTGAAGATCAATTTGATAACGTTCCATTAATATACGAATTTACGATAAAGTTTATTAACTTAGTGGTGTACATGCTAGTGTGAATGATGCTGACTATGAATTGACGTAACCTCTCTCGCCTTCGGATGCCATCTGATGCCACAACCAGAAATCATTTTTCAATTTCAGCAGTAGGTAATAAACGATATTAGCGAAGTATCACAACCAGCTGTGTTGTCCCGGTTAAGTAATAAAAAGAGTTTCCGATGGACGGGCGCTGACAGGCAGGCGTCGCACTTGGTGCCCGCTGCAGGGAATTCACACTACAATCAACGTCACACGGAGTGCCAGACGCGCTCCAATAAAAATTGGACTAGTGTGAAAGCGCTTGCGAGTAGATACATATACCGTTTGAATGTGCAAAGTGTCGGTGACATTTTCAATTTGTTCCTTAAATCTTATACCTATATAATACTCATATTTAGGCAATGAATACTATAGTGATTAATTAAGAGATGCTGTTTCGACATGCAGTTGTATAATTAAGTACAAGCGCGAAATGCACGATAGTAAAGTAAGAACAACAATATTTCATAACTTAGGAGTCTACACCTAAGAAGTCCATTGGGAACGTTGGCATAAACTTAAACACTAAAAACGTACGGTGTTCGTTTTCCACAAAGTTTCAACTGTTATTTACCTATGCGTTGCGTACCTTGCTCGTATAGTATAAAATCGCTCGAATAAAATACCATTTATGTGATGCGAGACGGAAGATTATTTTTCAAACCAAATCCATTTCAACCAGTAATCTGAATGCGTGTCAAGGTAATGTCTATAAAGGACTGTTTCAGAAGTCATGACCTGACCTGACGATATCTCAGTATTAATTGTCACTATTTTAGACAAAACACTTGCAATGTAACATGTTCACGATACAGTAAAGTTGTACATGATTAATTCATCCGTGCATGCATTTGTTAACGTTGAATGTTGTGCGCAGGCGATGCGCGCGTGGTCGCCATGGGAGCGGCGGCTGTGCTTCGCGGCGCCGTTCTGCATGCGCGTGCTGCTGGCCGGCGCGCGCGCAGCCCGGCTCGGCGGCGGCTGCCCGCACGCCATCCTGCACGTCTTCCTGCAGGTAATTATTGAAAACCTTTACAGCGATTCGCCGAGAATTTTTACTGAGCAAAAGCGTGTAAGTAGAAGCATTATTTAATTTTCACTTCTCATGCTCGTAAAGTTCGACTTTAAGTCGTGCGCGGACGACATAAATTCGTTGTTTAAGTGCATAAAGTAAAATTTTCTTCTAAGACTAAGAATGAGGCTCAACAGCCAAACAGAGTCAAAATATACTGCACATTTTTTTTTCTTTTTATTCAGAAACAAACAGTCGTGATCAAAATTTAAAGACAAAAAATAGACCTATAGTTTCAACGAAAAAGTTATACATTAATAGGTGCTGTAGCATGCCGAAAGAACGCCAGCTACATCTCGAGGCGTCCCTTGGGACTATCCGCGCGATTGGTTTGGTTTACCGGCCAAGTTGCGCGAGTCAGGGTAGATTAGATCGTGGTTCGTCTACTTATAGATAGGTGGCGCCGATATCAAAATATGATCACCATATCATGTGTCTTTTTTTATTTTGAAAGAAGCTGACGACTAAGAAAAGAGGATATTCGCATCAATTTTAAATTCTAATTTTGTAGGAGTTTGGAATAGTTTTTGTTTTAGTCGAGAAGACAGATAGATTGTGAACCTCGAGTTGTGCAGTTGTCATAATCCATTTTGACATCCCTTTTTTCCTATTTTAATCTGAGTTTGATTATTTGTTGGGCGTGATTGGAATTAGTATTTTGTGATATCCAACACCAAGTGCGTGCGTTTACCGCGTCGGAGAGGCGTCAAGCGTTTGCGGCGGGACCCGAGATACTGTCCAACGCAGATATTGGATATTGCCTGTCACGGTTGGAGTACAGCCGCCAGACTTGAGCTTGCATTTCGCATGGCTCACCAGGTGAAACCGGCGTATCGTCCTGGGATACGGCCGCCAGTCGCCTCTAAAGGACTTGAGCCCGCACCTCGCGTGGCTCACCAGGTGAAACCGGAGTGTCACTCTAGGATACGGCCGCCAGTCGCCTCTAAAGAACCTGAGCCCGCATCCCGTGGCTCACCAGGTGAAACCGGCGTGTCGCTCCGTGAAGTGCTCTAGAGTTTAATTGGGGACTTCGCATTTTATTTGCCGTGCTTTAGTTCTATATTGTTGTTACCATTCTTACATATCTGCGATCCGCATCTTTATATTAACCGTAAATCCCCAAAATTATATTTGCCTCATTTGACGGGCGTACAAAGACCTGGCTCTTGAATTTAGGCTACTCTCATCAAGCGAATCATCTGTCACCATCCATATCACTCGCTTCATTAATCGATTACTTTCCCCGCAGCCAAATTACCAGCCGAGTCTTTATTTGTAGTACTTACTAGTTTTGCTAGTACTCCCTCGTTTTATTTTCCTTTCGTGCGGAAAGTAGACGTCTACGATATTAAGGTAATTATTGAATGTTAAATATCTTTATATCTATTTCATTATCGTCATTTTTATGTGAAGTGCTAATTTTAAATAATCTGATTATTATTCTTAATTACATTCTATCCGGGTCTACGATACTAAGGAAATTATTGAATGTTAAATATCTTTATATCTATATCATTATCGTCATTTTTATGTGAAGTGCTAATTTTAAATAATCTGTTATTCTTAATTACATTCTATCCGGGTCTACGATACTAAGGAAATTATTGAATGTGAAATATCTTTATATCGATATCGTTATCGTAATTTTTATGTGAAGTGCTAATTTCAAATAATCTGATTATTGTAATTTAATTACATTCTATCCGGGTCTACGATACTAAGGAAATTATTGAATGTGAAATATCTTTATATTGATATCGTTATCGTCATTTTTGTGTGAAGTGCTAATTTTAAATAATCTGATTATTGTAATTTAATTACATTCTATCCACTAAGGAAATTATTGAATGTGAAATATCTTTATATCGATATCGTTATCGTCATTTTTATGTGAAGTGCTAATTTTAAATAATCTGATTATTGTAATTTAATTACATTCTATCCGGCTCGAAGGACCAAATTGCTAATTTTAAATAATTTACTTAATCTGCAAAATTAAACGTGTTAATGCAAATTACGAAGTGTTTACTGCAATTCGTGACTTTTACAACTAAAGACTTATTTTAATTTTATAAAAACAAGATTAAAGTTTATATAACCCTATACTTCGTTTTTTTTTTGAGATTAGAAATTGAGTAAACATAGAAACAGTACTTGCCAACCTTTTTTAAATGTTCAATTGAAACACACTGCAAGGACACCAACAAACGATTAGTTAATATGATTAAGAGTTCACATTTGTAAATAAATAATAACAATTTGCAGATTAAATAATACAACACAACAATAAAAACACAATTTCGTCTTGATTATCACGTTAGAGACACGTGAAAAATTACAAACTGACCTGACAGGGACGCACGTACAGTCGCCATCAGATATATCGGAGCGGCCAAACTGATCACAAATGTCTGAACAACGCCCCTATTGTCAATGCGATAAAGTGCAAGTTCAGATATTTTTTGAATACCTTGGCCGCTCCGATATATTTGATAGCGACTGTACGTTCTAAAACGAAAACTTAACGTCTAGTTTTTTATCAGTATTTACTTATTTCATTGACAATCGTAACATGCACTTATTAATAAATTTTCTTAAATAAAAGTGCTTCTAAACGTTATTTAATAGTTTTATTATACACTGTGTCTGGTCAACGATGTCGGAGCTTTTAAGGTTGTGTAGTACAATCAATTTCATCGATAAATCACCACGTGTTTTTTTTTAAGTCAACGGTCATAAAATGGCGGCATTTTTAATTTTTCAAACATCTGAGCACGGGTGCATGTGGTATTTTTGCTATTATCTGTCAATTATTCGTCCTACGAATACAAAAAATATCTTATTAGATAGCTAAACATATCAGCAATCGATTAAATTTAACAATCATACGCAAACGTTTCAATAACAGAGCAAAAAAAAATATTAAACGTAAATAATAAGGACAAAAACGCATATTTTTTTCAGATTTCATTTGTTTTTGAAAAAACTAGGTCGTTTACCTACTTTTTTTTTGTTCTGTGTTTGTAGTATAGAGTATTGGCTAGACGTCGATACCAAATTTACGGATCTGACATAATTACTTAAGAAGTTACACAGGTTTCAACATGTACCTAAAAATGAGTTTATTTTTTAGAAGGAGATAAAAATAAAATAAAGCGGTAATAATAATTTAAACTTTAATAAGAAATCACAGCAAGAGTATCTTAAGGCTAACGATGACAATTAGTTGAGTAACTGTTCAAAATGGCCCCCTTGATTTTGGAGACAAGCAGTTGCTCTTATCGCAACATGCTGCGTAGACCGCCGAATCATCTCATTATCTTCTCTTAATATGTTTCCATGTTCTATTATTTTTTGCACTAATTCTTCCCTTGTTCTCGGTATGTCAACGTACACTCTTTGTTTTAAGGTTCCCCATAGAAAATAATCGAGTGGAGTTAAGTCCGGCGATCGAGGTGGCCAAGCGATATGTCCGTCACGTCCAACCCATGGGACATAATGCTCGTTCAAATAATTTCGCACATCTCTTGCAAAATGTGGGGGAGCACCATCCAACTGTAAAATCATCCTTCTCCTGTATGCTATTGGCAGCTCCATTAATGCGTCGTGAAAATCTGTTTGAAGAAATTCCAAAAATCGTGGGCCATTCATTGTCGCTGGTAGAATAATAGGCCCAACTAAAATATCGTCGATAATTCCTGCCCAAACATTCACTGAGAACTGGTGCTGGAACGAACTTTGTCTCACAGCATGAGGATTCTCCAACTGCCACAGATGCTCGTTGCGGTGGTTTGTAAATCCCGATCGCGTGAAAGTGGCCTCGTCGCTCGGTCCACATAATACGTCTCAAAAACGTTTGATCCCTGCGTACTCTTCTTGTTATCCAGGCACAAAAAACAGATCTTGCAGCGTAATCTGGTTCAATAATATCTTGTACCCGTCTAAAATTATAAGGGTGTAAACCTTCTCTTTTTAATACTTTCCAGACTGTCCACTTGCATAAATTCATCCGGTTTGCTATTCTTCTAATGCTCAGTCTCGGATCATGTGTGATTAATCTTAATATCTCTTCTTCGTCCTGGGGTGCCACAAGTCGAACACGTTCATTGGCAGGACTTCTTATGCCGTTCTCAGCGAGCCGTGCATGGATTCTTATGAATGTGCGAGCATTCGGAATGGGTCTGTTAGGAAACCTCCTTGCGTACTCTTGAACAGCAGCATTCGCGTTCCCGTTGCAAAACCCATAAACGAAATGTATGTCAGCAGTGTGCTGACTAGAATACTGACGGTCCTCCATTGTAACAAAGCGGAAAACTAACAGGAAGTCCAACAATTAACAAAAGTATCAACAATAACACAATCGAACAGAAGTAAGCTGAAGATAGCAGAAGGTTGTTATCACAACGCAGAGCGAGAGATGAGTAATTGACCTGGCAGCACCCCTTGATTTATCTACCTGCTCGTAAAAGAAAAACTGGGAGTGGGGATGATAGTTCTTGCGATTGTGTCAAAAAGGTAATTAACAGGGTCATATTTGAACACGTGTTATTTTTGAAGTATCAAAGATAGAGCTACGATTTTGGTGTGCCTTTCTAGCAAATATTCCGTACTACAAACACAGAACAAAAACAAAGTAGGTAAATGACCTAGTTTTTTCAAAAACAAATGAAATCTGAAAAAGATATGCGTTATTGTCCTTATTATTTACGTTTAATATTTTTTTTTGCTCTGTTATTGAAACGTTTGCGTATGATTGTTAGATTTAATCAATTGCTGATATGGTTAGCTATCTAATAAGATATTTTTTGTATTCGTAGGACGAATAATTGACAGATAATAGCAAAAATACCACATGCACCCGTGCTCAGGTGTTTGAAAAATTAAAAATGCCGCCATTTTATGAACGTTGACTTAAAAAAAAAACACGTGGTGATTTATCGATGAAATTGATTGTACTACACAACCTTAAAAGCTCCGACATCGTTGACCAGACACACTGTATAATACTAAATAATAAAACTATTGTCTTAGGTGATGGTAAAAGATTTGGTGGACTACGAGGTGGCTTTTGTTGTTGTATGCCACTCGGGCCTGCCTCTGATTGCTCGATAACTCTTTAACCAAACGCACAATAATACAGCAAGCAAATACCTTTACTTAAATAAGAATCACAATAAGCTTTAAACATTAAAAACTATCCAGGTATAGCTGAGAGATACTAATGACAGATGACGCGAGAAAATATTTAAAAATCGATCCATTCCTTGCGAACTTCTTCTTCTCTAGGTATTTTATGATGCAACATTCACAAGAACATTAACAATGATAAAAATAAAATATTTCGTGCTTATAACTATTATCAAAATATTGTTAAATACTCAATATAACATTTACAAATACGGAAGCATGGCTTTACTCTAAATACAAATTTAATTAAGTATGTTTAATGACGGCGTAGGCACTTTGACAGTTGTGACATGTATCTTGCCTAATAAAGAACCCTGTACATCGTTCTGTCAAAGTTTTTCTAATCTCAAAATAAACGAAGTATAGTGGTTTAATACTTTTGTTCAATATTTACACACAATTTACACACAACACAATTTAATTAAGCAGTAAAATTTCGTAGAATACTGAAACTTGTTCTTTTATTATATTATTGCTATAACTATTTGAATTTAGCGCAAACGACAGCTTTAGATAATAATGAATTACCATTAGTTAGTTTTAAGTTTTCTGTCCTTGTTTTATGTTAATAAATGTCTTTTATTTCTTTCAGTGTTTTCTATAATTAAATTAATGAAATCAGATAAAATAGGAGTTGATAATAGTTTTAAAAGCCCCCGAAATGTTTTTATGGCTTGGCAGAAAACAAGTATCTATGTCTAAATTCACATGACGAAAATTAAAAAAAAAAAACATTAAAAAATTAATAGGCGGGAACCATATTTATTTTCATGTTTTTGTTACAACTTGAAATAGTTTCACGATTAACGAAAAATCATTTACTCGCAATTGAAGTGAAAATTGGAGTGTAAAGTAAAACTCTTCCATAAAACCCATTTTACACTCGACTTTATATCAATCCTCGCTCGCAAGCTCGTTCGGACGGATAAACGCCTCGCCTGACATCGTGCGTTTTATGCACTTGTTGTACAATCTACTATTTATAGGTACGCAATTATATCCTTGAATTTTGAAGCCACGTCTAATATTTCCATACAATCGGCGATATGGCGCGCGACATAGATTTGGCGAGCCCTCACGTACCTATATTTATTATTTTATAACTTAAATGTAAGTATAAAGTAACAAGAAAATGTTTAAATATACAGTTTTAGTGAAAAACACACGTAAGCTTGTAAAGTGCGTACTTATAATAATAATTGTAGTTTTCTTTTCGCTAAAGTTTCCGCTATATCATAGCAATACATCGCAGTCAGTCCCGCCATGACAGTGAGGCAATAACCGGTGAAATGTGGCGATGACCTGCACCGAGCATCGAGCCCCTGCTAGGTACTATACCCTGCACCTATTTGGCGGCGCGCCAACTGGGCTGCTCCGCCATCCGACAATAAACTAACCTACGAACTTGCACTGACCTCTTTGCGCTAGCACGTGCTAGACCGAGCTCCCAGCGCGCTTAATCTTATGTCATTAAGTACATTTGTAGTACACAACAGTAACAAGCACGATATTATCAAACATTCCTGCCATATCAAAGAGATAGCCAAGGCAAGTGGTACTAACTTGTGGTTGATAATTGAATGTATATATACATAGGTGGTAGTGTTTATCCGGAAAGAGAAGTGTCGTGTGTTGTATGAGAACTAATGAATTCTGTAGAATTTTCTTTACACACGGACTCTATAACTAGGAAAATTGTGGTGTATCGTACTGATGTACACTGCAGTATTAAAATGCATAGATACCGGATTAAATTAAGTAAAATCTGTGATGTGGGTTAATTAATTGAATATTAAGTATTTTTCTAAGCTAAAAAACATTATACTTGTTGAAAGCTGCCTGAAATATGTATTATCACATGTTTCAATGGCAACAGCATGTGTGAGACAACATTCTGTAGATCCTACCTACGTTTCAGTTTTGATCGACGAGAAAGTGTGATTAGTCCGATCTGGTTAGAAAATATTACATTTTTAATCAACTAAAAGTTGTTTTGGCAGATACTTATATTAACATATTGAACAATTTCCAAGAAACAAAATACATTCGTAAGTACGAGTATGTGCTAGCCTTTCCTAATTGAAAAGAAACCTGAAAATTGAAATGAAACCCCAATAGTCTTCCCTAATTGAAATGAAACCTAACAAATGGCGACGTCGCTACCTAATGTCTCGAGCCAAGAAGCCGAGCACTTGCCGAGCTGTACCTATAGTTCATCGATGCGGAGTGGCTAGCGAGCCGGCTCAGATTAATTGCTAGTATATAGTGAGTAATGTGCCTAATCCAGGGCCTCATTACTGCAACAGTCACAAGGCTAGAACCGATAGCGGTGTGTGGTATGAATCACTATCGAGTGAATTAGGACTATGTAAACTATGTTATCAAAACGAATTGTAAATCTAAATATCAAATTTATTATTTTTGAATCATGTTTTACTGGGAAACTATATCATGCCCTCCGTGTTCGTAATAGGTATACTTAAAGACGTACTCGCACTCGTTCCCGATAAACGTCCTACAAGGCGTGTATTCCCAATCCTAATCGACAACAGGGTAAATGCCCAGACAACAACTAGGTATAAACAAAACGAGATCTGTAACAGTAAATGCAATCAAAGGCAGCATTTGATACGTGCATATTTGCGTAATACCTAGTATACCTACCTAATAATGGTACCTTCATCATGCACACGACTGTTTTGAAGCACGAGCCAGGGAGGATTTGGACTAATATACGATCATTATGAACCATATGTGGAAACCCTGACCAGAAGAACTTCTAATGAATCAGATGAAGAAACCTTTTATTTCCAACTAAATTTCTACAGCCGAGAGCAATTAAAATTCTGTATTTTCTTTCCATGACGAAATCCACACATAGAACCAGTTTTAATTGTGAGTGTAGTTCACCCTAAATTATTCGCCGCTTAGTAGACATAATTCCTACAAATAACTATGCGGCAGCAAACTTCAAAACAGACTAGAAGTTTGTTGCTAATGTTGCGTAGCGATCTCTACTTTGGAACTTTCTGTAATGAGTCAATCTCGCACGTCAGGCACAAACGCGTCCGGCCCAGAAGTTGGAAATTTTGGAATCTACGAGTACCAGACCGCTCCGGAAAATACGGGGTCGGCCCTTTTTAACTGAAATGTTGTGTAACGAGGGTAATATTACCCAGGGCGGGCTTAAAAAGCTTTCGTCACAACGGTAATATAATTATTGATCAATGGTGCAAACTGCTCTTTGATGCTCTTGTAATTTAAAACGCCTATCTAATTATACTTTTTCTATAAGTGGAATGTAAATTTATTTTTAGAAATACAGATCTTAAAACCTAATACTGTAATTTATTGATAAATCTTATCGTATACCATCACCATTGGGTAGGGCTTACAAACGAGCGTAATTTTCTTAAGCCGAATGTTATGCCTGCTTGGGTTGGGCGTTATGTAGAGAAAACACAAAGGTCAGCTCTTATCCGATTACCATTGGAATAACGGATGTAGGCGCAGTTATCTACTTAAAATAGATCAGATACTGACCGATATGAATAAATAATGTATAGATATGCATTAGGATTTCTAGGTCGGTAGATGGGTGAGACGGTAGGCGATTACATAAAGACCATAATAGAAGGGAAAATTAAAGGAAGAAGGCGCTGCGGGACGCCTAGACGCCCGTTTATGACTCAGGTTAAGAAAAAGGCTAATGTAGTGTCGTATCAAGTTGCGGAGAGGTTCATCTCAATGAATGGCTGTTACTCCAACGACAAGAGCCAGGCTGATGATACTTGCTGGGTACTCTTCGTTTATGTCGAAATAATAAATGTTGTATGTATATGTATCATTTTACTGCACATACACAAATAGGTATAACATAAAAACAACAGTAACATATATAAAATATATGCACAGAGGCGAGCTTATCCCTGATAGAGATCTCTTCCAGCCAACCCATGAGAAAATGAGAAAGGATTAAATACAAATGGTGAAAGACAAACTATGCACAAAAGAGACCAATAAAACGTTCGGAAACACAAAAAGCTGCAGGTAAACACTAATAAATATATACATACAAATACTGGTTGATTTCCAGCATCAGTTAAACTATAGCGGCACATCATTACCTTCCGAACGACGTCGTTACTTTTACCCACCTGTACATTTTTATGGACATTACCTACATTTTAGGTGCACTAAACTCGCAATTAACAGTGACGCTTCAGAAAATGTTAAACCCGAAAGATAAATAGAATAGTCGCGGTTTTCCTTTCGGGTTTATTTTCTAGTCTTTAATTCCTCTGATGAGTTTCCTCGCTTTCGTTTAAGTCTAGTTGGTTCGTTACGTAACAGAATACTTTATTAATTCTATAAATAAGTGGGTTTGCAACCTCAATAGCAAGCTTGGAGGGCATCCCTAGAGGGAGAGCCATAGGCGAACCGCGGCTCGAGGCAACTTTGGCCAAACTTTTGCTTAACTTGAAGATGCCGTATTTAACGGCATGTATTTAACCAGGCTACTAAATAATTGAATTTGGGTAGCTATAAAAAATAAAAATGGGTACCAAAATTAATAGGTTGGCGACTAATTTGGGGCCGTACATTATCTCAATATAGGCTGTTTTTTAATGTCTTAATAGCCATTGCTTAACTATAGGTAGGTATCAAATAATTATATTGAAAACTGAATTTATAACTGGGAAGCATTTTAAGAAGCCTTTTAATAATCGAAAACGATTACCTATTAAATTAAAAATAAGGTACTTTTAAAATATTTAGGCAGCAATTAAAGTGAATTACATATTCAATATTAGTACAATGGGCAACTTTACACGAGCTGTAATTATAAGATAAAATGGATTCTTAAGAAGTTACTAGGGCCTATGAATATTGGTAGGTAAGTATCTATAGTCAGATATCTAGAACCAAAATTCATATGCCACATATGATTTAGAAAAAATGTAAGCTGCCTTTTGTATAGTATTACCAAAATACCAACCTAGATAATAGAGCATAATGAATGGTGCCTTTTGTGTAGGTATTACCTAAATACCTACCTAGTTAATAGAAAATATGAAGGGTGAGTTTTGTGCAGGTATTACCTAAATACCTACCTATACTTCTATTTTTATAGATTAGAAAACTCGTGCGAGTGTCGTAGTTTTCCCTCATAGGGCTGAAAAAAAAGATACATAGGCGAAATGGATGAAATGCGAATGCGAAGCGAAGGCGAATGGATTCCGTACCTTCAATGGAATAAGAACCAAACTAATACCAAAAGGTCGCATCTGATGTCTATGGAAGAAGTTTTTTGGAGATAACTCAAAAATTGCTGAATTGATAATGTTCAAAACAATTTTCGTGGAAATGGAATAAGAACCAAACTAATACCAAAAGGTCGCATCTGATGTCTATGGAAGAAGTTTTTTGGAGATAACTCAAAAATTGCTGAATTGATAATGTTCAAAACAATTTTCGTGGAAAGTATCTAATAAGGCGCATCTTCTCCATTTTTTTCATATTTTCTGGACTTACGGTTCAAGAGTTACAGGGAGACACAATTTTTCTGCCTTTCGCAGCGATTATTTCTGAAAATATTCACTTAATCACAAAATGTTCAAAGATACCTCGATGTTATTTTTAAAGAACCATTGATTGATGAGCAACATGTTTATATTCAGTAATATTTTTTTTTAATTTAGTTACATGTATGGAGCACCCCACCACCCAAAATATTTACTTCTGCAATTTAACTACATAAATAAATAGCGGCATGACAGCCCTTTAATTTACACACCAATAACGTTGAAAGCTATAACGGCCAGAAATGGCTTGGTACGCAGTAAAGGCTTAGTTTATTAAATAATGTGAAACACGATGTAAAAAACAAAATTCACTACAGGGTGTCAGTAAGCGGACATGTGTCCGCCAACCGAGTTACCTAACCAACATGCATACCGGTCGCGCAAACAATTTTTTTTATTCCACGACGATGGCAAACAAGCACACGGCCCGCCTGATGGTAACTAACAATGACCCTATGGTTTGCAAAACATATTATTTCATTTTCTTAATTACCCCCTTAAAGCACCCGGGGACATACAACCTACAAAATTTCAGCTCAATCGATCTAGCAATTTCGAAGCAAATAGACATTGTGACAAGACAGAGTAGCACATGCTTCCTTTTAAACCATTTTGGTACGGAACCTTAAAAATATTCCAGTTTCCTGAAATTTTAGTGCTCCCGTAATTAAAATGATACCAGCAATTGATACACAAAAACTGGTTAATTAGGTAGAAACAAATAGCTGGCAACAAATATTTAAACCGAGTCTGGTTTAAATAATAGATGCCAAGTTAATATTTTTGTTGCCAACCTATTATTTCAAGTTCCCGGTTAAATTTTTGGTCAGCTATATATTGCTGCCGTTTTTCAATAATATGATGCCACATGTTTATAAAAAAATATTGTCGCTAAAATATTAATTCACGGCCAATTTATATTATTATATGCCTTAGAAAAGTTGCCGATTCATGTTTTAGATACCCGGAAAATTATAAGCCGTATTTAACTATGACGCATTAACGCATCACAACTCGAACAGCTTATTTGTATTTATTGATGTATTTTTAGGGTTCAAACGAAACCCTTATAGTTTCGTCATGTCCTCTGTCCGTCCGTCCGTCCGTATGTCACAGGCATTTTACTCGGAAACTATTAGAAATTTAACATTAGGTGTATTCTTTGTGCCGCTACTTAGTTTTGTAGTAATAGTACATTACTGCAGAGACCAGTAAGTAAGCTTTCCTGGCTGAGTATTTAGTAGCGTACGGCTACAATACGAAGCCAGGTAAGCTGATTACGGTCGAAGCATGTATAGTGCTTTTCTCAAACATGTAAGGAAATAAAATTACTTGTTTAAAGCTTCAGTTACTGGCTGAGTGATTTAATGTTGTATGAAAATCCTTTACGTACGTCGCGCTGAACCTGCCTTGGAATAGAGTCCCTACTGGTCTCTAATTACTAACGTAACAGGAACATTTCCGAGCATGTTTGAGAAAAATTAGTTACACCCCTCCAAACATGTAACTAAATATCAAAATGTTGCACACCAATCGATCTGTCTTTAAAAATAACATTGAGATTTCTTTGAAATTTTTTTGCTTAAGTAAGTATTTTCAGAAATAATCACCCCGAAAGGCTAATTTAAGGACTTAGCAAAGTTAGCAAACTGCTTTCTTTGTATAGGTCCGGTAGTACTATTAGTTATTCTGTGGTATAGGGCGTCATAACGCATTCACGCAAAATAGGCACACTGGATGTCGACTTGCGGTAAAACGCCCAGGATAACTAACTAACTAAAGTCAATACAACAACAAAACACGTGCTACAAGAGTTAAGTCACACTTACCTACTTATGCCTTCTGAATACCTTTTGAAAGGAGATTAAAGTATCTGGATGTTAATAAAAAGTATTAAATAATCTATTAGGTACTAATTTGATATGTAAATGCATCTTGCAAATGTGTTGATTGAATACCTACGTAAGCATAAATGGCGTAGGTTGTCTAGTAAAGGCAACACATTTCATACAAAAAAAACCCGGGTTTTCAGGTATTTATTTACCTAGGGTTTTTTCATACTAAAGAAATCCGGGTTGCTGTCTCTAGAGTTGTTCGGTTTTTAGAGCGTGGGTTTAAATTACAATCCTCTTTTATTTACGAGTATAAGGCTTTGCATCTAAGTAAGTATATAGGTATATTTAACTTATTTTAAATTTTCACTATTTCCGGCCAAATAGCACAAAGATTGTGTATCTATTTTTTATTATGTATTGCAAAATTTAAAACAAGAGTTTTTTGTGGTAGTTCCCTTTTAGACATCAGTTTCGTCCATAATAACGTGTATAAGTAGGTAGTGAGGAAGTCTATATCTAAAACTAGACAAATAGAATTCCCCAATGATTGATGCCTTAGAAAATAGAAAAGCCATTTCGAATTGATGTTATTGACAATATGATTGATGAGGTTAGATCAAATTGTTTGTTTTTAGGACAAGACATAATTCTGATTTCAAAATACAAATATAAGGTACAGAGACTTTTTTCTGGATAATTAGATACCACCCATTATTATAACTTTAAAACCCCCGCAATCTTTGGCAAGTGAATTATATTTATAACGTCAAGATAATATCGCTTTTATTTTTTTGTTTTAGTCGGTAAATGACCGCTGCCTACGTAGCAGGAGATCCCGGGTTCGAATCCTGGTCAGGGTGTTTATTTGTGTATTTATCACGGATGTTTGTTCCTGAGTTAAGGATGTTTTCCATGTATTTAAGTATTTATTCATTATCTATTATATATATCGTCGTCCGTCGTCTAGAACCCATAACACAAGCCTTATTGAGCTTACTGTGGGATTGCTGTGGGACTAGGTCGATTTGTGAAAAAGTGTCCCATAATATTTATTTATTTATTTCGAGTCGATAAATGTCATAAACATATATGAATGAGGTCAAGTCAAATTAACTAACCGAGTTTTCGTATCACATCCATTTAGATATAAAAGTATGAAGCAATGTCAACTTTAAAATAACTCTTTTATCGATAATAATGAAAGGTGATATGTGGTCACAGGGGTCAAATGCACAAGACGTTAGTAGGTCCAACCTTGTAGTTATCGTCGTAGATAATGAAGGAGTTATTTCTGATAAATAGATACATAATATAATTTTTCCTACTAAGTCGGCATCATGGTGTGAATCCCCGCACTGAAGATGAAAGAATTCATCGGGGCATACCATCTATATGAACCATGCGCGGATACAGGAGTGGGAGGGGGGGGGGGGGGGCAACAACCCCCCGAAACGCAAACCTCGTATACTACGGGGACCGTAGGTGCGGACCGAGAGATTTGTAAAGGAAAGTTTGAAAAGTATGAACCCCTCCTTACATCGGGCATTTAAAACACTTTCAATGTCTCCCGGCCTAGCCTTGCGGAAGCAAATAACATAAATAGCGATGTGACAGACAGACCTAGTCCTAACAGAAGTGTTCCTTGTTTACCTTTTTGAAATTATAAAAGTGTTTTATCCCGTTTCCAGGACGCGGTGTCACTTGGCGGCGGCGTGATCGGCGCCATGCACATCCCCGAGAAGTGGTTCCCGGGCACCGTAGACCGCTGCCTCAATTCGCACAACATCATGCACGTGCTGGTGGTGCTGGCCGTGTACTCCATGCATCAGGTGAGCAGTCTCTCTCGTAATCCAAGCAAGACAAGCATCGTAAGGCACCTCAAACGCCATTGTGTACGTGCACTTCAGCTCGTTTGTGGTGTGCGTTCCTGACGCAGCAGCTGCCGGAGAACATCGTGAGTGCAGAATGCTGGCCAAAGGTTTTTCGGGGACCCTGCGGGAACTCCTGGGTTTTTAGGTATTTATTTATGGGCTAAAGTTTTTTTACAAAATTATAATCCATGCAAGAAATGAGTCTGGCTTCGCATGGTCCATTGCAAATGATAAGATCCAGGACACCAAAAACCATCAATCGTAACTGTGGGACTTAAGAGAAAGACATAACAAGGTGACAATATGTATATATTTTTGAAAACAAATACTTAGGTAGCCAAATTATTATTGATTTACTTTTATAATGCATATTATAATATAGGTATGTATGAGGAGTTACAAGTACCTAATTCTGCGTGAGCCCTAATACGCCCAGTTTGAACACAAATAATATGATATGACTAAGCTTTAAAATACATCAAGATAACCTTTTGTAATATCCCCATATCGAAGTAGTGCGTCAGTGGAGATTCCAATTAGGTGCCTTTATAATGCTCACGACAACGATTTGTTTTGATACTTGAAGTCACGAACATGTATTTATATAACTTATTTTTCCTTACAAATTCTAGTAAATAGGTGAACATATATGTTAATGAGTATGATTATTGATTATGGAATGTAAACAGTGCGGTTGACATTTACGAGTAGCATTTGTTGTTTGAATTTCTTGGAAAAGGTTGGGAGTTTACTCATCAATGCCAATCACATTCGCATTATACGGAACCTTGAACATATAATTGTATGTAGGTATCTAGTCATCCTCTTTGCAATACATACGCTTTATTTTCTAAGATGTGTTCGATTTAATCTCACCTAGCAACCAAGATTCTCCTTTTACGCGTTACTGGGACTAGAGGGAGTCGACAAGGCTTAGGATATTAGGGCAATTAGGATAAGATATTATGACTGGGAGGGAATACATGAGGTAAATCGTTTGATTTAGGTATATTCTTATATTTCGTATCATCATGGTTAACAGGTTCACAGTCCCGAAGCAGTGTGCAACCTTATTTCGACACGTCCCCATACACATGTTTTTATCAAGCATTTCAAATTTAGTTTGCCATTGCAGGCCTGTGTAATTTGATTGGTTACCTCAATGTAGTTCATTAATAAAAATACTTAAGGCACATGTGTTTCATCGGATTGTGAACCTGTTAAGGAACGTTAATACTGACTCTTTGTTTACTAAAGACCTCCAAGCCGCACGATCTTACGCCCGTAGATCTAGTAGCCGGCGTTATGGTACTTATAGTAAATACTTATGTATTGTACACCTAACAATGATAAACCATATGTTGTAGGTGACGACACTGGACCTGGCGTGGATGTCGCGCGTGGACTGCCGCGCGCCGCTGCGCACGCTCTGACGGCCCCCTTGCTCGCTCGTCCCGCTCGGTGCCCGACACTTCGCGTCGTCATTCGCCTTCTAAAGGAACCGGCAACGCAACGGCTGGAATCATTCTTACTTTTGTTAGCCACTGATTACCTTTTGTAGTGTTGTGAGTTGCGACTAATTTGGCACAGCAAAGCCACCTAAGGCAAACCTTACTTACAGCTTTAGCTTTTGAAGCTCAGCCTAGTTCTAACTCTCAACACTATATTTAGCAAATGCTGCTAAACTGTAATTTTTTGCTCCAGTTAACAAGCCGGCGGTGATCGCTGCCGATCATTTCACTGGCACTTTCTACTCGTCTCAGAAAAAGAAACTAAGCTTTATCTTATCTTTACCACGCGATCAGTAACGTGTAACCATAACGCAAGCAAGGATGCCTTGCAAAACATTTCAAAAGCCAACTTAGTGTAAAGATTGGTGTAGACGTAAATCCGGTGTACCAATTTGCTCTTTCCGGTGGAATCTCATGGGCTTAATAAATTTCACGCGTTTATAATTTATATTTAAATTTCTGCCAGATACTCCGTTGCGTGGCTGGTAGACAAATACTGTACGTGTACATAGCTCCCGGGACTGTCAAGGAAGGGCTTGTTGACCCTACCTTGAAATGTCAGCTGCCAATTAGCTGAGTAATACGAAGCTTCCTCCCTACCTGTTTAGTTCAGGTTTAGCTACAGTCCTGGGGTAGCCTCATTTGCTCGTCTATCAACAAGCAGTGATTGTAGTCGGAAAGTAAGACGCTCTTCAGTATTTGTGATATTTTGTATCTAGAAGAGATAATACTCGTATGACTTGAAGAATGACTTGCTATTGTTATGACTTATGACCTTGGTTGTACACGGTGTAACAGTTACAATATTAAGGATAATCTGTTCAAGGAATTTGAATGCCGATGCCGTCATATTGTAAACAAGAATGTTGTTTTTCCACTTACTTTTTACACTTACAAATGAAATTAGAAAACCGGTAGGTGGTCAGCTGCAAAATATTTACGCTACAAACGCGGACACATCAACAATATAACTTAAATAAATTAGACTTGACAAAAAATCTGCATCAAGACATTTTTCAATATTTAATTAGCTTAAACATTTTTGCTATTGGTTGTTCCAACTACCATGGTAAGGCTAATTTTAAGTTCAATTCAGGCCTCGGATGTTTTATTTTATTAATTGTCGTAAGCTATATTCCACTTTGATATTTTTTCAGAAAATACGTACACACTTCTAAAACATATCTAAAGTTTATATGTACAAAAATTCTTTGCCGTCATATTGTTAAAATTACATGAAGATATTATTGTGCAAAAGAGGGCTCGCCTTAGGTTGTATAGCTTTAGTGAAGTATGTTTACTGTACCCATATCGTTTCCCCCTTGGCAGGACAACTGCGCTTAACGTTCGCCACCAATGCCACCGCATAATTTTTTGTTAATGTTCTAAATATTTGGTAGGTACGTACAAAGGCAAAGACTGTAACTGAACAACACGAGCTTGTTCTGTCAAGGCAGACGACGGTCTGGACGATGTACTGGTTTAGTGCGCCTTCCTCGATCCTGCACAACTGACACACGTCATTGGTCATCTTTACAACTCCTTCGTTTCATGTCGCCTTCGGATTTGGTAATGAAATGGACATTACAAAGTTTGTTGAAATCACTCCAAAGACGAGGAATTCATACGAGGGCAATATGTGACTTATAAATAAATTTTGTATTAGACAATATAACGGCCTACGAATTCGGATAAGGAATAAATAGATTGCATCGTTGACAGTTGTTTTCAATTGATTTGTCGAAGGTACTTTCCTGTAAGTACCTGTGCAGAAGCCACTTTTAACAATAACTAGATCTTTAAAAGTAGGTAGATAGAGTTTCCTCGTAATAGCTAAATAGAAGTAAGTTTGAGACTAAACAGCGTTTTTCTGTAATTTCTAGTCGCGGGTAAACGTGAGTGGTGGCTCGTCCGTGAACGACTCTTCTAGAGTAGGAATACAAGGATATAACCGCACTTACCGATGCCGAATCGGATTAAGTAGATGAGGAATGTCACGTAATAGTGTCGAAGCGAAACGAATGACTTTTTATCGTTCTTATGAGAACATATAGTCTTTTCTGACCGATTCGGAGACGAGAAATGCGGTGTCAATGAATTGAAAGACCATGATTACTCGTAAACAGACGAGGGTTAAGATATTCCTGGATTGTGTAACGTTGAGGGTACGAATAACGACGTGGGGAGGAATGGTTCCGTGTGTTTATAATTTTTAACCTTGGAGTTACACAACACAAACTTACGGAATAATTACTCGTACCTACATTTTAAGCCAAACTTTAAATTGTGAAGTGCAAAAAAATTATTTATACTGATTTATTGGTGTGCCGTTTATTATATTTTTACAAGCTTTTAATAAACTTGCAAAGTTCGTATATAAGTAAATAATTTAGTGACAAATACATTATATAGTGAAAAAATTGTAAAAAAACAGATTGTCTTTTATGACATCACACAAGTGTGATGATAATCTTAATATCTCATTCCGTAGTATCCTAAACTAACTTCTTACACTGAATAAAGTGAGTGGTTAATTAAAAAAATCTGCAGTTGCGATTGCTACGAAAATATGCACAGTATTTAAGAATTATTACAATTTAAAATGAATTCATACATTTTCATTAATCTGTCCTTTCTAGATGATAGCTTTAGAGTACCCTTTTCATGTTGCCAGAGGTACCCGTGATCTTACTATTCCTTCACCTTCGTATGTTTTCTTCATAAGAAACTTTACGAAAATTTATAGGTACTTATTACATAAGTACTCCATATAATAAGTCACCTTAAAGGTTGTTTAGGGGATCGTCGGAGACTCCGTTTGGTGAATGATGATGGTCCGGCGGTCTGGTGCCCCCGTCATAGTATGCGATCGAGTAGTTTTGCTTTCGCCTGGCGAGTATCAAGTATTTGTTTATGATATTATTTAAAATACAATTTGGGCACTTAAATTCAAATTGAAATTTGAAACGCACCTACTCAGATAGTTATGACTTTATTTTTCTGCCGTGTCAACCCTGATCTTACCTACGGTAGGTATAATCAAGCTTAACATGGCTGAAAATTCGAGTGATAATTAGGTATCTGGCCTACCGGTCGGTTCCAAGGCAATCTGCAAGCTTTCTTGGTCACTTACGGCAGCGGCGTGGTCGGACGCACATCGGGTACTACAAGTTTATCATGATGCACCACCGTGCTCTACAGCAGACTCATTTGCACAGCTGGAATAGGGTAAAATAATTATTAATTACAATCACAGTCAAAAAGTAGCCGAAAAACCTCGCGTGATTTGTACACAAGCCCTAAGTACCCGAGTGTTTGCTCCAACTCGATTGTAGAGAATATAATTATAAAGTCTCGTACTCTCATTGTAGGTACTTGGCATATGAAATAGTGCCCTACGCAACATTGTTCATATCTACTTTCAGTGACCAAAGTCCAAGGAGCGGTATATTTTTGTATATTCGTTGTTGTTTGCTTCGCAGCTTTATTGTGATTGTGACTATTGTGAGTGAGCATCGCGGGTGAACTAGAAAACCTTCGCTAGTTTAATAGTTTTAATCCAATGAACTAGACGTAACATACAGTAGTACGAGTAGATAGGTAGATTACAAGCAATAAATAATAGACAAAAAATATTGTTGAGAAATTTGACAAAAGTAGTAGAGTAAATTAAATAATGGAGGTACTTTACACAGCAATTGTTGAAATTTTTTATCGCGTCTTTTGATAGCAATTCTACTTTTGTCAAAATTCTGTTGTTTTGATTATTAATTTGACGTGAAGGAAGTAGTGTTACATAAATCGAAAAGTGTACTTGAGGTTTTTTACTAGACGTTAGGACGGGCACTGCTGTTGTGCTGCCAACGGCATCTTCAATTAAATAGCTACTTGTTTGTAACATCATTCATATTTTTGGAAAGCGATATTCCGATGACGTGTAAAACAATAGAATACAATTTATTTTTTTGAAAAATTACCTCCTCTACTCAGATGTTGATACCTACCTACTTTTTTTTGATCATTGTCCAATCGTTGAACTAATCTTTGAATAGTACTTTTAGGGCTGTTATTTAAGTTGTTGATACTAAAATACTCCTTGTGAATTTTACAAATTATCTCGCCATTCTCGCCTAAATATCAATTATTTACACGATTATTATATCATTAACTTAATCCACGTTTTTATAAGTAGATAATTTGTAGAAACCAATTAAATTGTTTTAGATTGATATAATGTTTAGCGAGCGTGGTTGACAGGCCGCGGCGGCGCGACGAGCGCCGCGTTGCGCGCAGCCTGAACATTCGATATGGTTTCCTTACATGTTTGGAGGATGATATTTTGAATAGGTTACGTTAAATAGTGAATGTAGGGTGATATTCAAGAGCAATATAACAGTATTTAGTGTATTAAATATACCTCTCATTTTACATGTTTCGTTCATTGTTTGGCATCAAGGTTTGTAACGTTATAAACGCGAGTCCATCTCGGGTATTACCTAGTTGTAAAGATCTATGATCCAATTTTCAAATTGTAGCCATTGACGAGAAGATGAACTATAAATTAAATTTTATTTGACTCAATGTTGGCTTTCATTTATTTACTTTATTATTTTGATAACCTATTTATTTTGAGACTTATGATAATTATTCTAGTACTAACAGCAACCTACCTTCGTTAATAAGTGACTGAAATATGGTTTAAATAGTCATTAAACGGTGTCTTTCTAAATAGATGATTAACTTTAAAAATAACTACATATATAGGTACTCCATAAGTTCCTATATACTATTACCTAGTGTACCTACTTGTTATTTGATTTACGATAATCCAAATTATGTGCCAAATTAATATTTATATAGTGGTTTTTGTAACTTACCCTAATTAACTGTGAATAATTTAGCTAATGTGGTTTTAAATAAGATACGAGTAGAAAAAATCAAACTCCACAGCGACGTTAATTGACAAAATAGTTACTCCCCAATAACAGGCAATTAAATGCATGCTAATGATCTCAAGAATTTATATAAAGGCCCTATTAACAACGACGAGGCTAGTCCGTGGTGAGTGCGACGATGAATGCTCTAGTGAGTCTATGTGTCGTGCTAGCAGTGGCTCGCGCGGCCCTGGCGAGGCCTGAACCTGGGACTGACGCTATCACAACGCAATCCGCAATACTGGAAACAACTGAAAACTGTAAGTGACGTTTTTATTTATCTATTTCACTACCTACGTAAAGTCCTTTCATTATAAGATTTATAAATCCATCAAAATTATCTAGGGTTCTCAGCGGTTCATGATGTTACCTACTGTCGCACATTTGCTAGAATGGCTTAATCAAATGATGATAAGAGGATATAATGATAAAACACAGCCAAGAGAATTGAATTCCTGACTCGATAGGTAATAACAATGTTATTAATTAGCCGATAGCAACATTCTACATTGTAAACCTGTTTGACATGAATTCATATGACATGAAACGATTCTAATTCTTCATTAAAGGCAAAATTTTGCAATTTTAACTGTACCCATGGTAGAGTCTACGAGGGCAGGTAAACCATAATAGTGTATGATTTGAAAAGAACGCGAACTAATCAACCAAATCCGATTTGCGATCCTCAACCAATTCTATTCTATACGATCACGCTTATCTACTATCACTTCTCGTGACTTAACTATATCCTGGAAATTTGAACCACTGTCGTTCAATGCATAAATCGCATCCACTGGAACAAGTGTTCTAGTTTGTATTTTTTAAAGGTCAATCAATCAATATAAGCAACGTGTCCTCCAAAGATATTCCATTGACATTTTTGCACAATCCTTGATCCTATCCGAAAAAGATCGATTTTTTTGGTATATTACAAACGGTAAATACATTTGGTCTCGCACAGTTATCCCATGGTCTTATTGCGCATGCGTTCTATTGTAGTAAATGTGACAAATCGATGCTCAGCCGACCGAAAAATAGGTCTAGCGCATTGTTACTATTTTATTTCCAATTTCTTGCAAAACGCACCTACATTGCTTAAAAAATGGAAATGTTTTTATAATTTCATGACAAAGTTCTAGTTTACATAAACCGTCACAGGGCTCACATGTTACATACTGCCCATGTGTCAAACTATCTTGTCTAAGCCCATTACGCCTAGATTTAAGGAAAGAGGGAATCAGGTTTTGGTCATTTTAACAGTTGAGGCGTGAATAACTTACAGCTATCACAAGGAAGTCGCAGGACGACACGGCGTCGGCGGTGCACCGGCGGATGCCGTCCGCCGTGCTCTTCGGCGGGACGTGCGGCGGCACGGTTGTCGGCGAGCGGTGGGTGCTCACCGCGGCGCACTGGTCAGTCAAAATGGTGCAACACAAGAATGGGGTTAAAATCTTAATTAATTAACCCCGGGTTACTTAACTCTGTACTTATTAGTTAACCCTTGGTTCGGTGCAACTGGTGCAAGTGGCCCTTAGGGCCACTTGCACCAGTTGCACCGAACCAACCTAGTAACCTTCGTTAAATCTTTGCATGCCTCGTATTCTAATCAAATAGTAGAGTATTTAACTCGAGTGAAAGACACCCATTTCACTCGAACTGAAAGTGGGTGCCTTCCATTTCATGGTTAACAATTCTATTATTATCTGTCACCTTGCATACATTTTCTCACTATTTTTACTCATGTGAATACTTCAGAACATGCACGTAGAGAGAGATATTTCGAAGTGTGCCTCCTGAAGCGTTCACTATTTCGACTTCCGAAAGTTCCGAATCTCTCTGGACTTAGATAGGTATTAGGATTTTTGCAACCTATATATTTAATATTGTTAATTTTATTAATTACCCATAAGAAAGTACACATGTTTATTTATCTTTTATTTAATAATCGTATTTCCAAGCGTTCTAGATAAGCAAATTTTATAAGTAGGTGGGTACCTAAGTAAACCAAACGCATGAATTTACAAACGCACACTTGTGCCCAGTAGCCTATTTATTTGATTTATTTCCTTACATATAACATAAGATGGATAACAATTAACAACTTTCAGTAAACGAAATCACGAATCATAAAATCATGCACCTAGCACAGGGCTCGGCAAACTTTTTTGATGGCGGAAAATGGAATTTTTGGAAGCTCATAGAGACGCAGTTTTCTATTTTTCACTGTAATATTAGTTTTTTTTATTTTAAGGGGAACTTGAAGATCCACAACTGACCCTTCAAAAAGCCGCATGTGGCTCGCGAGCCGCGGTTTGCCGACGCCTGACCTAGCAAATAGTTGTTAGTTTAGATATATGAGACAGCTATATTGGCAGTAGGTACGAAAGACTGAGCTTAGATGTAGATACTTGTGATAAGTACCCGTAATTCCAAAATAGAACTAATTCAAAAACTTGTACACCTGCAGTACAATCTTCTCATCAGCGGACTTCGTAGTGGCGGGCACGGGTCACACGGATGACGACAGCGGCGTGCAAAGGGCCGTGAAGCGCCTGGTGGTGCACCCGCGCTTCACCGTCGGGCCCTACTGGCTGCGAGCTGAGGATTTCAACATCACGCAGGTACGCTGACCCTTGTAGCTACTTGTGAAGGCACGGGTCACACGGACGACGACAGCGGCGTACAAAGGGCCGTGAAGCGGCTGGTGGTGCACCCGCGCTTTACCGTCGGGCCCTACTGGCTGCGAGCTGAGGACTTCAACATCACGCAGGAACGCTAACCCTTCTAGCTACTCTTGAAGGCACGGGCCACACGGACGACGCTAGCGACGTGCAAAGGGCCGTCAAGCGGCTGGTGGTGCACCCGCGCTGAACCGTCGGGCCCTACTGGCTGCGAGCTGAGGACTTCAACATCACGCAGGTACGCTGACCCTTGTAGCTACTCGTGAAGGCACGGGTCACACGGACGACGACAGCGGCGTGCAAAAGGGCCGTGAAGTGGCTGGTGGTGCACCCGCGCTTCACCATCGGGCCCTACTGGCTGCGAGCTGAAGACTTCAACATCACGCAGGTACGCTGACCCTTGTAGCTACTCGTGAAGGCACGGGTCACACGGACGACGACAGCAGCGTGCAAAAGGGCCGTGAAGTGGCTGGTGGTGCACCCGCGCTTCACCATCGGGCCCTACTGGCTGCGAGCTGAGGACTTCAACATCACGCAGGTACGCTAACCCTTGTAGCTACTCGTGAAGGCACGGGTCACACGGACGACAACACTACTTTTTCTTAGTCGCCATACGATACAAATTATTCCTTAACCAGATAACCTTTTTTTGTTACACCTTGTATGTTTTTAAGAATATTTAACGTACCTAATTTAAATTTTCAATAATATTTGACATAAGCACAATGCAAGTGCCAATATCAAATCGTATTTTTAAATTACGAATAGGCCTCCTAAAAAACTCGCCAATGTGAAATAGTTCTACGAAGGATAACTGCTCTTCGAAACAAAAAATGGTTTTTCCCAACTGCAGCATTGGTTGAAACGGCAAATGATAGCAAAAAATACTTATCCTTGCTCGAAGAAATAGTACCTAACCATTTAACTTTACTCTGCAAATTATATGTTTGTCTACATAAGTAGTTTGAGTAAATAGCTATGGTCCCTAAGACAAGATTTGTTTCTGGTTCCTAGGTGGGCGCCCACTGGGACTTCCTGCTGGCGGAGTTGGACGAACCGTTACCACTGGATGGGACGACCATCGCGGCCGTGCCCCTCGACGACGAGGGCTTCCTGCCTGAGGGAACACCCGTGGCGTACGCGGGCTACGGCGCGGAGCACCACGGCGTGAGTGATCCTATTATACCGTTACACTGGGACCGCTGCCGAAGCTGTAGCCACTGCCGCTGGATGGGACGTCCATCGCGGCGGTGCCCCTCGGCGACGAGGATAAAGTATGTGTATTGCTTTCAAGTTGGTATACAAGATAATATAAAAGTAATAGAGAATGTATTGCGTAGTTTTAGAAAGTACGCATCACTCCATATCGACAAAGTGGGACTTTTTCTGTAGACATACACATATTAGGTCTACTTTGGCGGTTAACAAGCCAATGTTTTGCTTGATTCAAACGAGACAAGAAATCAAACAAAAAAATTAATTTGTACAGCGCCGATGGCCTACTAGTAGACCTACTATGTAGGCTGAAAGTATACTTACATATGTAGATGTGGATGCACACGTACATTCACCGGCAATAGTATCTTCCTAAACGAAGGCCGCAAAGAGATGTGACACGCTCTTATGGCCCTAGAAATAAGAGCGTGTCACATATTTTTGCGGCCTTACTGTAGGAAGATACTATTGCCGGTGACTGTACATAGTTGGTTTCAGAAGCAAACCATAGATGGCGCTTTCAAATGTGTATTGTATTTACCTACTTTACTCTTTGGTTGTTTTACTCTTTGTCATGGGATTTCCGAAGTCATGTCATAAACAAACAAAATGGTGGCCATAGTCATAGACAAAACCTTCTAGCGATACCTACTGTAAATATGACAGTTAGATGTCTCTTCACTCTCATTTCCTCATGACTGAGGGTCGCGACAGCAATCGTCGGTAACTTTTTTCACGAAAGCTTTCCATACGGTTCTATCTTCAGCTTTTGGATACCTAGATGTCCCTGCAGGTTTGCTTGGCAGGCTTCCTCTACCGCGTCGGTCCATCGGGTGGGTGATCTTCCACGGCTTCTTTTTCCTTCCACTTGGCCGACAGTTAGATGTAGATAGAGAGATATCACCAAGATATCACTCTCCATGTGTCAACAAATATAACCCTTTATTGGAACCCAACACCATGCGTGTGGCAACCTGTTTGCGGCTGGGTGTTCGTCTTTATGCTTCACATAGGTGCCCTTGTGGTGTTGAAGTTGATGTTCGTGGCCATCACGGACTTTCGTGCCAGAAAATTGCGGGGAGCTTCCATAGACATTCCGCGCTCAATGACATTTTGCGTCGCGCGCTTGCTAGCGCTAACGTGCCGGCATTGCTGGAGCCTACCGGCATTCTTAGGGACGACGGAAAGAGACCGGACGGAATGTCATTGATTCCGTGGGAGATGGGACGGGTGCTAGTTTGGGATGCTACATGTGTAGATACATTGGCCCCTTCCCATCTTCATGGCACTTCCGTTCCGTCGTACCGGGTGCGGCTGCAGATGCGGCTGAGCGGAGGAAAATGGCCAAGTACAGTCGTCTCGGCCATGAATATTGTTTTCTCCCTTTCGGTGTTGAAACGCTCGGCCCGTGGGGATCTAGTGACCAGACCTTTTTTTAGGGCCTTGGCAAAGAGGTTGGTGGACGCTACCGGGGATCGTAGAGCTGGCAGCTTCCTCGCACAGCGCATAAGTATTGCAATTCAGCGGGGTAATGCTGCCAGCATTTACGGCACCTTGCCAAGGGGTGAATTTTTAATATGATTCAGTTTTAGTTTGTTAAGTTAGGTAAATTTATAGTTTAGTAAGTTTAGTTTATAAGTTTGTAAATGTGTTTGTTTAGTGTATATAGTATAGTGTAATTTGTGTTAAAATGTAAAATGTAATGTAATTTGACATGGAAAATAACAAATATAAACAATAGCAATACAAATGTGATATCTATATACGTGTTGCAATTTGTCAAGTCGAATCGAGGTCCTGCTACAACCTATAAACAGGAAAATGTGTTCGTTTATGTCAGTAAACACCAGTACCTACTTAGTTACCTACATTAATCAAATATGCTGCTTACTATTTCCCAAAACCACTCATGAATAGCAGGTATGCGTCATTATTAAGCATAGTAATGATTGTAGTGAAATCTACGGGTGGCCATGACCGTGACAAATACAGTTGAATGGCGAGGTAATTACCCTGTTCAGGTAATAATTTTAATGCATTTTTTTATTTTTTTTATTTGCTTAGGGTTAGATATGAGGATATCACGTGTATCATTTGTGGTATATTGTACAAAAAAAATCGGTCACATCGTATCTTGAAGAGCCTAAACTTAGTATGTTTTGAAAACTAGTTTTGTTTTAATTTTTTTTAATGGCTGAAATGTAACAAACAAAAAAAATATGTCTCGGCCTCAGCACTCCCCTCCTAAGGGTTTTTTTAAAGAACTGCGGGTCAAAAAAATCGTTTTGACCTCTAGTATTTACCTATGCGTTTGCCAAATGGCTAAACTGTACATCGATTTGCGGTTTTTCTTCGGAATTGGGTTCGTACGCCGTCCACTACTTGGCTGCTAGAAGGTTGCCGGCCCCTGGTTAACCCTTTGTCATTCTTTCTACTACCTGCTCTGCAGTGTATGGAAATTTCTACACAGTAATCTGTTTTCAATCAGGGGCGTATTACCCTATGGCCAACCGGGCCATGGCCCAGGGCGGTAGGACGCCAGGGGTGGCGGCGTGAGATGCCCTACGCGCTGGGTTCAGAGCGCCGATCGTCAGGTACCTACCGGACTATAAGGTCTTTATGGCCCGGGGCGCCAAATTTCAAAATACGCTTCTGGACTTTTCATTGTCAGTAATTGAATAACAGAAAACATAGCAGAAAATACTTAAAAGAGCCTTATTTTTAAACGGTTTTATTTAGCTTGACCCCGTATATTTATTTATTTGTTTGTATATTTATACGCATCAAATCTTGCAATCGATTTTTCGACCATTTCTACTTAACAGATTTCGATGAAATTTGGTATGCGTATCAGGTCTCCGTGACAATAACTTTTAAAAATATTTTCAACCTTCGATCTTCAAATCCTGATGCTGCAGAGACACTGCTTACCTTAACCGAGAGTCGTACACATCTGCTAATTTAACTATATTATTGTTGCTAGTAAATAAATCCTTAGCGACTCTATATTGACCATCAACTCTTCAGTTCTGATGCTGCTTAGTTACTGCCTGCCATAACTGACCGGGTGGAGACTGTGTCAATTTAATAAAAGTGCTCTAGATTTAGGTAGAAATATTTACGTTTCAAATTGACCTCCAACTCCTCGGTCGTGATGATGCAAGGTTACAGCCTGCCATAACTGACAGGGTGGAGAATGTGTCAATTTAATAATAGTGTTCTAGTTTTAGGTAGACGCATTTACGTTACATATTGATCTCCAACTCCTCAGTCGTGATGATGCAAGGTTACAGCCTGCCATAACTGACCGGTTGGAGAATGTGTCAATTCAATAGTAGTGCTCTAGTTTTAGGTAGAGGCATTTACATTTGATATTGATCTCCAACTCCTCAGTTCTGATGCTGCATGGTTACTGCCTTCCGTAACTGACCGGTTCCAGAATGTGTCAATTTAAAAATAGTGCATTAGTTTTAGCTAGAGACATTTACGTTACGTTTGATCTCCAACTCCTTAGTCGTAATGCTGCTAGGCTACTGGCTGCCATAAAGGACCAGTTGGAGAATGTATGCATTTAAAAATAGTGTTCTAGTTTTAGGTATAGGCGTTTACGTGTTTTATTGATCTCCAACTCCTGAGTCGTGACCGCTAGGACACTTAATTATTGGGTTTTGTGCGGTCCATGTCATGCTGCTACTGAAGCAATTCTCGTTGTGATGTTCCGATCGTATGCAATACGCGGTACTCGGCCTTTTAGCTTCGCATAGATTGCGGCTCGCTAAGACACTTGACCGTTGAGTTTTATCAAGTCCATGTCATGCTGCTGCTGAAGCAATTCTCGCCGTGACGTACTCGGCCTTTTAGCTTCGCATAGATTGCGGCTCACCCTCGGGCCTTCGGCCCTCGGGCTCGCTAAGTCACTTGACCATTGAGATCTGTCCAGTCTATGTCATGCTGCAGTTGAAGCAATTCTCGCCGTGACGTTCTCGGCCTTTTAGCTTCGCATAGATTGCAGCTCACCCTCGGGCCTTCGGCCCTCGGACTCGCTAAGACACTTGACAATTGAGTTTTGTCCAGTCGATGTCATGCTGCTGTTGAAGCAATTCTCGCTTGACGTACTCGGCCTTTTAGTTTCGCATAGATTGCGGCTCACCCTCGGGCCTTCGGCCCTCGGGCTAGCTAAGACACTTGCCCATTGAGATGTATCCAGTCCATGTCATGCTGCTGCTAAAGCAATTCTCGCCGTGACGTACTCGGCCTTTTAGCTTCGCATAGATTGCGGCTCACCCTCGGGCCTTCGGCCCACGGGCTCGCTGAGTCACTTGACCATTGAGATCTGTCCAGTTCATGTCATGCTGCGGTTGAAGCAATTCTCGCCGTGACGTACTCGGCCTTTTAGCTTCGCATAGATTGCGGCTCACCCTCGAGGGCCTCGAGCTCGCTAAGACACTTGACCATTGAATTTTGTCCAGTCGATGTCATGCTGCTGTTGAAGCAATTCTCGCTTGACGTACTCGGCCTTTTAGTTTCGCATAGATTGCGGCTCACCCTCGGGCCTTCGGCCCTCGGGCTCGCTAAGACACTTGACCATTGAGATTTGTCCAGTCCGTCATGCTACTGTTGAAGCAATTCTCGCCGTGACGTACTCGGCCTTTTAGCTTCGCATAGATTGCAGGTCACCCTCGGGCCTTCGGCCCTCGGGCTCGCTAAGACACTTGGAGATTGAGTTTTATAAAGTCCATATCATATTGCTGCTGAAGCAACTCTCGATGTGACGTATTCAGCCTTTTAGCTTCGCATAAATTTTTAAAATAAAAGAATGTCTTTTACGTAAATTAAGCTATTTCAAGGATTTAGTTCCCCTCCAGGACCCATAGATTTTTTTCCCACACTGTATACATATATGTACCCTATAATATACGTAGGTACCCAACTTAATGTAGGTACCCTCTAGTTTAAACACACGAAAGGTCACATACAATTAATATAATACCACTTGAGATGTCATCACATATAGTTTTCCCACCACATACTACGGTCAATAGGGCTTGTTACAAGTACAAAAGTTTTACTAAAAACTTAAAAATAAATTAACGTAAAAAAGTTTTAAGTTAAACGGTTTTATTTCAGTCAAATGTTGTACCAAAAACTAGAAAATAAAAATTTATACGTAATTTAGTCCCACATACATTGCTTCCTGGAGAGTAATCATGTAAGACGGATAACAGAATAGGCATCTCGAGTCTGATGCTAAAGGCCCTATTTGTCTCTATATCAGTGGATTAAGTCATAATCGGAAGCTTTTATCAGACTAAAATAAAAACGTGGGGCGTTGGTACGACAAAAAAATTAGGTAGGCAGGTAAAGCTACCAATGAATGAAAATCCTGTGATTCAAAATCGTAATTACATGGTAAAACAATAATAGAGAAAAATATAAGACCTAAAAATCATGAAAATCAAGTGGAGAGGCCTTTGCCCAGCAGTGGAGGGCACTCAAGTCGACTAGTAAATAAAAAATAAATAAGAATTGCTAATGCTAGCTCTTATACAAATTAATTCACCATATTTACTTAATTTCACATTTCATTTCGCAAACTAAATATTTAAGTATTTGACTCATTTTATAATTTATATATACATATTTTTAATACTACTCGTAGTACTCTCACACTAACGCCACCTCCAACAACATTAAAGCATAGCTACGTGACTTTGATCACTCTACCCTATAATAGACGCCCCACGTTTTTATTTTAGTCTGATAAAAGCTTCCGATTATGACTTAATCCACTGATATAGAGACAAATAGGGCCTTTAGCATCCGACTCGAGATGCCTATTATGTTATCCGTCTTACATGATTACTCTCCAGGAAGCAATGTATGTGGGACTAAATTTCGTATACATTTTTATTTTCTAGTTTTTGGTACAACATTTGACTGAAATAAAACCGTTTAACTTAAAACTTTTTTACGTTAATTTTTATTGTAACCAGATGTAAGTACTTACATTTACGTCTGAAAATATGGATAGTTACATTTAATGTGACTAAAATATGTAGCAACGTCTCTATTACCAAGGCGTAAAGTCTCGGATACATGTTATTGTCACATGTCAGTGTCACATTAAATGTATCCATATTTTCAGACGTGACCGTACCTATACAGGTATTCACAAACTCTGCGTACAATAAGATATGTATAATTCTAGGAGACGATGCGCAGTGAGATGCACGGCATGGAGCTGGAGACGCTAGACGACGAGGCCTGCACCAGACTGGAGCAGTTCACCCCTGAAGACATGTTCTGCGCGAAGGGCCGAGCGCCCAGGTTTGACTCTGCATGTAAAGTGAGTTCATTCATTTAACCCTTTATTTTCATACATAACTATCATCGGTCGAAAACTTTCGGTATGGCTAAAAAATAAGTTATCTCATTTTGTGAATTGACACTGTTGATTTTATTTGCGAGATCTTGACCCTTGGGTTTGCTATCGCATTCTGTAAATCGTTTCAAGTTGAATTTCTTCTTAGTTGTTAATACCTACTCGTAGTGATAATGACAAAGATAATGATAATTAAAATTCGCCACTAACAACTATCCGCCTTATTCAGAATCGTCTCTCAGTCTCAATTAACTATTAATAATCGTTTGTCCTTATCTGTCACTTTGACAGTTGTGTTTGTTAGAAACAGACAAAACATAAGTAATTGAGGCCTGAGACGCGTTTATAAATAAGAGGAAGACGTTTATAAAAACACTTGCCTGCGAGGAATGTACAACAGGGCCCTAATTCGACATGGCATAACTGACAGTAGCTAGCGAGACAACTATGAGATCACACTTTTGTGACAGTGGAAATTTGGGGTGGAATCACTCAAGAGTGACATCTAAAATGGTGGCCATAGCCATAGACAAAACGCTCTAGCGAGACCTACTGACAGATTGACAGTTAGGTGTGGACACGTGTGGACAGATGGATTTCACTCTATCACCTAGCGAGACAAGTGTGAGAGCCACGTCTCGCAGTTTGGCATGTCGAATCGCGTCGAATACGAGTAAAAAAATTACGAGTAATTTTGATAGGAAGCTTTCACACCTGGATTCGACATAGCCCCGCACTCCGTTTTATTCCTAGAAAATGGATTCAAGAGAATCAATAATTTGACAACTATTTTCGAGGTACGACATTTATCTCACTATTAGATGCGCCGTTCAAGTTCTATATTCAATTAGTAGTAGTATCCAGGTGCAATCGGCGATTTTGCTAATTTCCATTAGTCGATCAAGTTGCAAAAGTCAAGTGATGTAATGTACAGCTGATTTGCATCATTTTTTAATCAGCACAACACCTCATTTGAAGATCTGGCGTTTGTTTTTACAGTTGTTTACAGTTATTATTAGTACAGTCAAGTGCAAAAATACGTATCGAAAAAATCGTCTCATAAATATGGTACTACGCACTTATTACAACGGAATAAGATACTATGGGACATATTTTTGAGTAAGATGAGTACACCCATATTTTTACACTTGATTGTACCTATAGCTTATTTGAATGAACAATAAATAAAAAACATTTCAATTTGAAATTCCAGGGCGACAGTGGTAGTGGCCTGGTGACCGACGGCGAGGGAAAACGAAGACTGGTGGGCGTAGCGTCGTGGGTGGAAGACGATGCACTCGTGTGTGCCCCCGGCAAGCTCGTCGTCTTCTCGCGCGTCTCCGCCGTGCGCAGCTGGATCAAGCAAGTCACCGGAATATAGAGCATACTTACAACAGCAGCAGCGGCATGATGTCTGACGGCGGAGACCAGCGGTAGCTGATGGTGTGGCATCGTGGGTGGAAGACGACACGCTCATGTGTGCCCCCGGCCAGCTCGTGCGCGTCTCCGCCGTGCGCAGCTGGATCAAGCAAGTCACCGGAATACAGAGCATATTCTCAACAGCAGCAACGGCATGATGTCTGACGGCGGAGGCCAGCAGCAGCTGATGGGTGTGGCATCGTGGGTGGAAGACGACACGCTCATGTGTGCCCCCGGCCAGCTCGTGCGCGTCTCCGCCGTGCGCAGCTGGATCAAGCAAGTCACCGGAATATAGAGCAAACTTACAACAGCAGCAGCGGCATGGTATCTGACGGCGGAGGCCAACGGCAGCTGATGGGTGTGGCATCATGGGTGGAAGACGACACGAGACACACATGAGTGTGCTCCCAACAAAGTCGTATTATCTCGTGCTTCTCCGTTGGTCGCGACCGGATCAAGTAGATGACCGGCGTTAGATATAGGCATTCTCGTACTTAAACCTCAAACCGCTGGCTGATGACCGTCTGCGGGGGAGGGTTGAGGCTGAACGTAGCAACATTCTCGCGCGTCGCCGCCGCATTATAGAAATATAACTGTAACAACATTTACCTATGGTTATAGGTATAAAATGATAAGGTAAGTTGCCTACGGCTATCCAATACTTTTAACACCTCGTAACTTCGAAGTTATGTCTTGATGATAGGTACGTTGTGTGTTGTGTACCTAATTCTGTGATGCTGATGAAATATTAAGACCAAAGAACTTTATGTAACCGTGCGCACTTGTGTTGTTTATTTATTTTTTAATTATAAGTTTATACATCTGTCATAATGTTGTATGTAAGTAAATAAAATGTATGCGAACAAATCAATAGATACTACTGAATAAGTAAGTACCTACTTGTACGTGCGAGAAGAATTGAAAAACGCTACTCTTTGTGATTCATTTCTTAGCAATAAAATAAATGCATAAGTATTAGTAGATACACGTGTATTATTCTAAGAACTATGTACTCGTATTGCAAGTGCATAAAATTAGCATTATACATAAGGAAATACGTTATATGCATCCTTAACATAATAGAACTCATCCTAAATGGATGTCTAAGTTCAAATCATTTAGCTGGCTAATAGTCGTAGTGCTCATACCTAATTAATAAAAAGACAATACTGAATTGTAATTGTGACTTCATGTGACACATGCATTTTATATACACGAGGCACGAGAACTATAACAAAAACTTTTGCAGAGACTTATTAGTCATAATATTATAAAGTATCAAAATTCGACTTTATTTCGAAAAGGAAAGTCGACCAATTCCGCAGCATTAGTAGGTTAGATACCTATCGACAGTTGGTTGGAATTCCCTTCATCCTAATCAGAATATAAGCGACTATAAAATTGTGTGATTAAAAATTTTAGTGCATTTCGAACCACCCACAATGCAGGATTCCGTACCATCAACGCAATAAAGAAAAAATAGAAGGAAAAACAAAAAGGCGTATTATGCATAATATGCCGCGCACTTAAATACGTCATTTTGGAACAAAAAAGAGTTTTTAGGGTTCCGTATCCGTAGCCAAAATGGCAAAAACGGGACCCTTATAGTTTCGTCATGTCCGTCTGTCCGTCCGTCCGTCCGTCTGTATGTCACAGCCATTTTACTCGGGAAACTATAAGACGTATTATAATAAAATTTAGACATAAGGTGTATTTTGCGTGCCGCTATTTAGTTATGTAGTTAAATTGCAGAAAAAAAATTTTTAGGAAGGGCGCATGTAACTAAACTTCCAAAATTTTTTTTTTACCAAATATCATCATGTTGCATCAATCGATACGTCTTTAAAAATAACATCGAGGTTTCTTGAAATAAAATTGTGATGAAGTAAACATTGTAAAGGTTGTCTGGAAGAAATCGCTCATTAGCGATAAGACCGCCTGTTGTTACCTCTACCTAAATTTATCTAATTGTAAAATTTGTGCTTGTAACTGTATGAGGTGTGCAATAAAGAGTATTTATTATTTACTAGCTGTGCCCGCGGCTCCGCCCGCGTGGAATTCAGTCTGTGTATGTAAAAGCGGCTAATTCACCCCTAATTTCTCTCCTGCTACCCTGGAAGCGGAACTTGAAGTACAGTTGACAGATGGATACGCTAGAGGACAGTAATCCTGATAAAATATTTTACAATTACCACTAAATAAAAGTACACTCAAAAATCAATCCTTTTTTTGTCCTTATAATTTTTTTTGGCATGATATAAGCAACATAGAGTAGTACCTACTACTGTGTAATCACACCTACACACCGTCATCGTACTGTATCGTCTGATATACAGGTGTATATCATACATACAGTACCACTTTTGTATTTATATGTTCATGTCCACAGCAAATATCATCCAAATCGGTCCTCCCGTCAAATCAGTCTAAGCATGAAAGGTCAGAACAGGCGCGGTTGAAATTTGGGGGGGGGGTGTCACAAATGCAGAAATGATTGTTTCTTGTTTGAGGGGGTCAGTAATGATTTTTTCTAAGTGAGGTGTACTTGGGGGGAGGGGGTCCATGACCCTTTAGACGTTGAATTATTTTTTATAGGCTACGTATAACCTTAAGGGGTGATTACAAAACATCTGTTCAAAAGGTCATTTATTAAGGGATATTTGGCGGGGCTTACGTCATTTTACTATTCGGCACTTCCTTTCACTATGCGTTTTTGACTGATTATTCACAAACGGCTGAACCGATTTTATTCAATATAGGTTTTTTTATTTAAAGTCCTTATCAGGCCTCACTTCCGTTATTATTTTTCTATTTTTCTGGACCCACGGTTCAAAAGTTAGATGGAGGAGAAACCCTTTTCTGAACTTTCAGATCTAATATTTACGAAACCATCAGCACAGAATAACTAATAGTTTCATCCAAAAAATGCTCGGACCAATACACTGCTTTATCTACACACATATTCAAAATCCTAAATGATGTGTTCGGAAACCATTACAATGACCGCCATTACACCACCATGACCAACCTTATTGCGGGGGGGGGGGCGTGCCGGCGGTCGGGGAGGAGGGCGTATTTTCATTACGTTAATTTTCATACGTTTTTACCACACTGTCATAGATAGACACTGATGTTACGTTACTGGTTGCAATAGTGGTGGTAATTACATACGGTTCCGAACGCGGAATAGAGGATTTATGATATTGGTGTAGATCAAGATATTTATTCTTCAATGTAAGCACATTACAATGCACTAATGAACGTCAGAGAAAAATAAAATAAGTGAGTGTTGTGGAACACTCGATTGGAACTAAATTTTTGGTAATTTTTGAAATTTTTGAAATTTTTGTAATTTTTGTAATTTTTGTAATTTTTGTAATTTTTGAAATTTTTGAAATTTTTGAATTTTTTATATGTATAGATAGTTTTTATTGAAAGTACCTTTCAGGATTGACTTCCATTATTTTTTTCTATTTTTTTGGACCTACGGTTCTAAAGTGAGATGGGGGGGGGGCTTTTTTGAAGATGAAACTATCCTTTGTCCTCTCTCGAGACCCCATACTATCTCTATACCAATTTTCATCTAAATCAGTTCAGCGGTAAAAAGATCCTCATACCAACTTCCAACCCCCTTTTCACCCCCACAAGGGTTTGAAAACTATCTAATGACGTTTTTCGAGACTCAAATTATCGCCATACTCATTTCTATCTAAATCGTTTCGGCGTTTAAAAAATCTCCATACAAACTTTCAACCCCATTTTCACCCTCACCAGGGTTGATTTTCGGGATTAAAACTATATATTATCCTTTCCCGGGACTCAAACTATATCTGTACAAAATTTCATTAAAATCTGTTCAGCCGTTTTCACGTGATGCGCGGTCAAATAAACAGACAAACAGATAAACAGATAAACAGATAAACAGACAAACAGATAAACAGACAAAAATTCTAAAAATTGTTGGAACGTGTTCTGTTATCGATTCTAAGTATCCCCAGCCAACTTTTTTTCGATTATCTTCCATGTACAGACTTTCGACCCTCTTCAGCTTTATTATATGTATAGATTATTATTATTATTGTCAGTTCAGAAATAATCGCTTCGAAAGTCAGAAAAAATGTTTCCGCCCCAACCCGTTTGTACCCGTTTTGAACCGTAAGTCCAAAAAATATGAAAAAAATTTACAAGATGCGTATTACATACTTTCTAGAAAAAAATATTTTAAACATTATCGGTTCAGCCATTATTGAGTTATATTAGTATTAGTTTGGTTCTTAATATTCCATTGAAGGCACGCAACCCTCCATTAAGCGTAAGACAGTTTTAGCCGGGTTTTTTTTGGAGCTAACTTAAAACTGCTTAACCTATTGAGATACATGTATCTCCTTATTATAGGGTTCCGTAGGCAACTATGAACCCTTATAATTAAATAAATAAATATTATGGGACAATCTTACACAAATCAACCTAGTCCCACAGTAAGCTCAATAAGGCTTGTGTTGTGGGTACTAGACGACGATGTATGTAATAGATATATATATACATATAAAGTCACTTGCTCATCCGGTCCTCCGGTGACCATAGGGCTGGCTCGTTCCTCGCCCAGCGAATTAGTATCGCCATCCAGCGAGGCAACGCAGCCAGCCTTATGGGCACCTTGCCAAGTGGCAGCGATATAGGGGATATTTGTATATATAGTTTAGGTACCAATAGTTTTTAGGTTTCTGTCGGTTGTAAAAATTAAATTTTATTTGTTTTAATTATTATATTTGTAATCTTTGTTTTTGAATAAATTAAATAAATGAATAAAATACATATAAATACTTAAATACATAGAAAACATCCATAACTCAGGAACAAATATCCGTGATAAACACACAAATAAATGCCCTGACCAGGATTCGAACCGGGGACCTCCTGCTTCATAGGCAGGGTCTAGTGACCCTGCCTATGCCGACTAGGCTAGGAGGACGTTAATAATAATTTCGTCATGTCCGTTCCGTAGTCCATAAGTCCCTCTCCCTCCGCCTGTCTGTCCGCGGCTTAGCTCAGTGATCGTTTGTACCAGAAAGCGGAAATTTGGTATGTTTGTATTAATCACGCTGACAAAACGTGGACAAAACGGTAAAATTAAAAGTGATAAAAATTTTTTTGGGGTAGGTACCTCCCGTACACATGAAGTGGGGGTTTTTTTCTAGTATTCCTTAGGTAACATACAAATCCTGTTAGTGTGTTCGCCGTAAACGCATCGCCCCACATTTTGGCTGGTCTACGGGCATCCCTACAACCATAAAAAATAGGTCTTCTTTGCGTTAAACTGGTCATGATCATGACGTCGCACGGCATGAGTGACGCATGGGCTATATAACATGGCGGGGAGGCCGCGCGAGTTGAATCCGCGGCCATGCTTCGTCTCGTGTGCCTGCTGGCGCTCGCCGCCGCTGCGCACGCGCGCCCCGACGCGCAACCTGTGATCAACGCGCACAGCGCACAAGTGGTCAACAGTAAGTATCATGTTCAAGTGTTACCAGTGACTTATCTGTGGCAGTGTCTTGGACTATAAGTGATTATTTGTGCCGATACGTCTTACCCACTAGACAAAACAATCGCATTGTGATGAGAGGTTGTATTGTAGGTGTCAAAACAAAAACGGGCAACGGTTCCCCTACCACCCCGAGACGTAAACATTGATACAAAGCAATCCAAGTTTTCAAGGTAGGTAAGGTCCTCTCCTATATGTAGGAACGGTATATCTTTACAAATAGTTTACTAGAGTTGATATAGGAAAGGTAATACTAAAATAATTCCATGTGTCATGTCATGTTTTCAAAATGAGTCGGCAGGTAAACCGGTAGGATATTAATGTGCTGTAGGTTTAGTTATTCGCGTATGGAAAATCTTCTTGTGTAACTAAATGTAATTCTACCAAATATAATTCATTAGAATGGGTCTGATAAGTCCAATACGAAATTATTATTTATCAGTATGTTCTGACAGCCATTTTTGCTCAAGATAATGAACTGATAAATACAAGAAAACAATACAATCTGGGTTAGTTATGTTTTAAAGTATGTTAACGTTTCAAGATAGTTCCTAGTTATAATTATATACTATGCGTAGGTACATTTATTGACCAGCAGAAGAAATAATATAATTATAACGCGTGAACATCATAAATCAGAACACATTGACACTTGATATTAAAGACTTATTGTTTCGCTCAATTCACTCGCCTTCGTGAACCACAAATACCACAATGCAGCACGTTTCCGTAAAAAAAATAAACAAACAAGTAACTATATACCCTGGTACCGTGCATTGACACCGCTCTGGGTACCCACTTCCCATTTTGTAAAACTAGTTGACCTGACAGAACTCAATAATAATTATTCCAATAAAAAGATACTTTTTTTAGGAGAACGATGTTAATTAGGTGTTTTATAGGTATTGTACGGATTGTAGATACCTATTATATAATCAAGCTTATACCTATATTATATTGTCGCTGAAGGTATTTAATTCAATAAAATTGTACGTGAGTAATCCCAAATAACGTGTAGAGCTAATTAAGCATAAGCGCAGCGAGTATTTTTATGTGGAAACCGGTAGGTTGATTACCTGTCGGAAGGCCATGGGGAAAAACGTTGTTTTGCATCGATAAGACTAAACGAATCCATCGGCTGTCGTCACCTCTACGTTCTACCCACACGGCAATTAACCTGCCATTACACGGACAATTATCCCAGCTTCATTATGAAGTACCTAGGTACATACATGTTCCTAATACCTATTATCTGCCTACTTACTAAGTCGTAAGTATCAAATCATTAGTATGATCTGATTTTTATAAGTGCATTGTAATGTTTTCTTAGTTTAGAGTACAGTTGTCAATAATTAAGGGGACTGTATTTATGCCTTCTGTACTAAAACGGTAAAAAATATGTAAATAAGGCCTTATTACTCACTCAAGTAAATAAAATGTGTAGGTATTGATAGGTCGAAGTCAATTTAGTGACCAAATTTGACTCTGTATGGCCTATCACTTCAGTAAATCCCTCTAAATAAATATTTATTTAATCGTATGGCGTATTAATAGCGTAATTGTAGGTCTCGTCTTATTAGTCGGTACTATTATAAATCGACATCCAGGTGTAAATAGTGTAGTATACCTATAGATAGTTACCAACAGCAAAGTCAGCAAATACCTCCTATTAGGAAGTACCTCTGTCAATTCCGATAAATTGTTTTAGATAAGTCATTAAGGATTACTTTGACTTTCTTGTATCTCTATGCGTCTTAGAATTCGGCGACTACCACCATATTGGCACAAGAGCAAGTAATGTCGATATGTCGCAGGGAAATTATTAAAACAGAGATTTGAACAAATCTCTAAAGGATATGATCAAATTACGCAGGATGTTAAAATGGAGACTCCATATCATCATTTCCCTATAAAAATTCAATAATTTCACCAAATCACTGACTCTGTTTAGTGGGAAGACAAAATCGGCCAAAAAACGCGACACGATTTTTCATTTCACTAGATTTGTTTAGGAATTTGACAAAATCCCTAACCGCTACAGTAAGTTGATGAAGCGAACTCAAAAAGTCGACTAGTTTTATCATTTCGCTAAACAAGTTTAGTGAAATGATAAAGTCTCAACTGGAAGATGGTATATGGTGATTTTATTAAATCTCTGAACTGGTTTAGTGAAATGACGAAAGGAAGTACCGAATACAATATTTTACTTTACAGTTAAGCGATTTTATTAAATCTCTGACTAGATAAAGTGAAACATATTAAATCAGAGATTTTAACAAATCTCTACGGGATATGATCAAATCACGCAAGATGTTAAAATGGAAAATCCATATCATCATTTCCCTAGAAAAAATTAGTCATTTTTCTAGGGAAATGATGATATCTTATTTTAACTCCTCTCCGTCTCCATTTTAACATCCTGCGTAATTTGATCATATCCCTTAGAGAAATCTCTGTTTTAATCATTTCCCTGCGACAGATACATAGAGAAGCTTATCTGTGTGTCCATAATATGAACATTGCATTTCATTTTTGTTCATAACTAGATAATTTTCAAGTTGTACGATGGATCCCCTGTGTTACCTAAACGATAAGCGGAAACGTAAGTAAATTCAATTCAATTGTCAATATTTTCATTTTCAGAATTTTACGCACTATTCTACAGAATCGAAATGTGTCTTTGCATTTCGAGTGGTAAGATATGAAGAGGTTTTATTGTAATTGTTTGTTTGAGTTGTCTGTCATTTTATTTATTTAGTGAACTTAGTGTCTTCTTATTTGCTACTACCACTACCGCACTAGTAGTTACCTACTAGAACTTTATGCCTACTACTTACTAAGGACTACTAAGTAATTTAAGTAATTACTATCCAGTCGTTATTTGAGAATTATAATGTTTGTTGGATAAGAGATAAACAATGATTAAAAAACATTGCAATTGCTTGGTGTGGTTTTTTGTGACGTTTGAAAGTTGGATTGTGGGCAAAATAAAGTTACTTAAGAACAATGTTGAAAAAAAGAACTATATTTTACGCTCGTAGTGTTGTGGAGCTTATTAGTAAGTATGTATGTTTATTTTGATACGTGACCTTTATTTCGACGTATCTACATTCAAACTTATTTGAATATATTTAAGAGCCAAAACCACACTCTATAACAAAATGTGTCGTTTTCAATTCAAAGGTACATCATTGTGGGTTGTTCATCATCATCATCAGCCTATACTAGTCCACTGCTGGACATAGGCCTCCCCTAATGAGCGCCATAGCGCCCTGTCTTCAGCTTGCCGCATCCAGCATCTGCCAGCAGTCTTTCGCAAATCGTCATCCCACCTGGCCGGAGGGCGTCCTACACTACGTTTGCCGAGACGCGGTCTCCACTCAAGAACACGTTTACCCCAGCGGTTGTCAGTTCTTCGCGAGATATGGCCGGCCCACTGCCACTTCACCTTGCTAATTCTTTGAGCTATGTCGATAACTTTGGTTCTCTGTCGGATGTATTCGTTACGAATCCTATCCTTCAGAGAAACTCCGAGCATAGCTCTTTCCATAGCTCGCTGAGGGACTTTGAACTGGTGGACCAGCCCTACCGTGAGAGTCCACGTCTCAGCTCCGTAGGTCATTACGGGTAGGACGCACTGATTGAAAACTTTCGTTTTCAAGCATTGCGGTATGGATGACGAGAAGACTCGACGTAGTTTCCCAAATGCTGTCCAGCCTAGTTGGATCCTTCTCTTGGCCTCCTTCTCAAAATTGTTTTTACCTAACTGCAGGATAGACCCAAGGTAGGTGTATTCAGAAACAATTTCAAGAAGATGGCCATGTACGACGACCGGTCCTGGATCAATGTGGCCATTGATCATGACTTTGGTTTTATCCAAATTCATGCCAAGACCGATGTGTCGCGAGGCTGAAGCTAGGCGGTCCAGCATCTGGGTCAGCTCCTCTAGCGACTCCGCCATTATGACTATGTCATCAGCGAATCGCAGGTGTGAGATGTAATCGCCGTTTATGCTTATGCCCTTACCTTTCCAGTCCAGCGTCTTAAACATATCTTCCAATGCGCTCGTGAACAGTTTCGGGGATATAACATCCCCCTGCCTCACCCCTCTGCGCAATTGGATGGGTTTAGACTGCTGGCCCTGTACTTGGTCACTCATAGTGGCGGCTTCAGAGAGACATCTCAGCACCTCGATATAACGATAGTCCACTTGGCATCGCTGTAAGGATTCCAGAACAGCCCAAGTTTCCACGGAGTCAAAGGCCTTCTCATAGTCCACAAAAGCGAGACACAGGGGCTGATTATACTCTTCGGACTTCTGTATAATCTGCCTCACTGTGTGAATGTGGTCTATGGTACCATATCCTCCGCGGAACTCGGCCTGTTCCGGGGGCTGGAAGTCGTCGAGCCTCCTGGCGAGGCGATCTGTGACCACTCGTGAGAAAAGCTTATAGACGTGGCTCAGAAGTGTGATGGGTCTGTAGTTTTTAAGGAGGGCTTTATCACCCTTCTTAAAAAAGAACACCACCAAACTCCCGCTCCACGCCTTAGGAGTTCTCCCACTGTGAAGGACGGCGTTGAAGAGGTTCTGTAGCTCCTGTATAACAGGAGCTCCTCCTGCCTTCAGAAGCTCTGAAGTAATACCGTCCTCACCGGGGGCTTTTCCATTTTTAAGCTGTCTCAGAGCTAGCACGATCTCGTCTTGACTGATGTCTGGCAGTTCGTCGGTATAGTGGCGTGTCAAGGTGGCTCTGGAATCATGGCCGTCTCGTCGGGAGTGGGGGGCATGTGGGTTGTTAACAGAGTTTATTTCGAAATATTTTTAACGCCTTATTGACAACCGACAAAGATGTACCTTTGACTTGAAAAGGCATAGTCAGCCATTTGTAGGTACCTACTATATTTGTGTGATATTTATTAAAATAACAGGCGGTTTCCACACTGCTGCGGTTTCCGCATGCGGCGACGGTGTGCAAACGAGATAGCGCTATGGAGATCTATAGCGCTGTCACGCTTGCACACTATCGCCGCATCCGGTTGCAGCGTCAGTGTGATAATCGCCAAAATAAGTACCTACCCTAGCAAGGATGATTAAGACATGGATTGACAATGCCTATACAAAATCGCGTTCCCTTATTTCAGGCTAAAGCACTAGCGTCATCTATCGGTCACCATAAACACTAAATTCCTACTTAACCTTTCTGTTGAGCCCATTGGTTGACTGGTAGAGAATGCCTTATGGCATTAAGTCCGCCATTTGTACCATCTCATTTTATGTAATTAAGATTACATAAATAAATTCTAGTTTCTAATATTTTGTTAGGCGATTAACGCTGAGAGAATAACTCGACTCCAGACTCAACAGATGGCGCTGTGGCACTCAGTACCGAAAACAGACGTATAGCCTGAAGGTTCGAGGAACGCGATTTTGTATAGGCATTGTCCATCCATGTCTTAATCATCCTTGTACCCTAGTAACGTCATCGTCACAATCATCAAGTCACTCAAGAGTTTTGGGTTTCCATCTACTATACTTACTTTACTCTTTGGTTTCCATACAAGTCATACAACCGCCTGTCTTGGTTATTTCTGAGGTATTTAATTTGGAATTGAAATCAACCAGGTAATTGACAGGAGCAAATCTTATTATAGTGCAATTTAAATCATGATTTAACCTAGCATTTGTTCACTTGCTATGCACGATTACAAAAAAACAGACGAATTTAATTCCATTATTTTATAATAATCTATACATATAATAAAGCTGAAGAGGGTCGAAAGTCTGTACATGGAAGATAATCGAAAAAAAGTTGGCTGGGGATACTTAGAATCGATAACAGAACACGTTCCAACAATTTTTAGAATTTTTGTCTGTTTATCTGTTTATCTGTTTGTCTGTTTATCTGTTTGTCTGTTTATTTGACCGCGCATCACGTGAAAACGGCTGAACGGATTTTGATGAAATTTTGTATAGAGATAGTTTGAGTCCCAGGAAAGGATAATATATAGTTTTAGTCCCGAAAACCAACCCTGGTGGGGGTGAAAATGGGGTTGAAAGTTTGTATGGAGAATTTTTAGCCGCTGAAACGATTTAGATAGAAATGAGTATGGAGATAATTTGAGTCTCGAGAAACGTCTTAGGATAGTTTTAAAACCCTTGTGGGGGTGAAAAGGGCGTTGGAAGTTGGTATGAGGATTTTATTTCCGCTGAACTGATAAAGATGAAATTTGGGATTAGGTATGGGTCTCAAGAAAGGACAAAGGGAGTTCGAAATTTGTATAGGCAATTATTAACCGCACAATCGATTTAGATAAAATTTGGTATGGAGATGTTTTGAGCTCTGGAAATGGAAATAAAATAGTTTTTCTCAAACATGCTCGGAAATGGTCGCATTTTGTTCGTAAATTGAAGACGCAAAGTGCTCAATTTTATTCTTTTCAAATTTAAAAAGTAAAAACGCAGCGGAAAAAAATGAGTTTCCATAGAATCATTTTACTCCTAGGAGTAAAATGACTGTATGAAAATCCATTTTTATCCGCTGCGTTAAATTTTTAAAATCTACGATTGCAAATAAATGACTAAGGAAATGTTGCATTCAGCCATGTGAAATAATTGCAAACACGTTGTCGCGATTGGAGATGCGCGCGCATTGGCGCATGCGCGTATCGGACGATTATTTGTCTGTGGTAATATATTTGAAAAAAAATTATGCAAAATAAAAGGCGGCAATTCGTTGTGAAATAAGTTATCGTTTTCTTTAATATTAATTAAAATAGAAAACAGTATGAGCTCAAATGATGACAGTGAGATGGAAATAGACGGCACACCGTGTCATTTGAAAGAAGAAGTAAGCTTAATAATGAACAACTTGCTTCCTGCTAAGTCGCGGGACAAATATAACAGGAATTACGACATGGTACGTTCATGCTGTGGGAGGACAGCCAAAATGCTAGAAATACCTTTTCGTTCACAAATTGCCCTGGAATTTCTAATATAACATTTAACATTAACTAATAACATGCCTTATTTTTTGTATTGTACATACTATGTCACTTAACCCTTATTAATAGTACATTACATCAGAGGCCGGGAAAACAAGGACTTCCGGCCAAGTAGGCATAGACAGCGTTGAAACAAAAAAAAGACAACTTTTCAGGCCTAGGCCTGCAAAGTAACTTTTTTTTTGTTTCAACGTCCAACGTCATCCAGACAGCGTCAAAGATGGCGGGAGGTTTTATGAACAGCTGATTTTAACTTTTTAATTTTTACTTCATGGTCGCTTTTTAGATTGAATAAAACATTTTCCTTTTGGTTTTTAGGGTTCCGTAGTCAACTAGGAACCCTTATAGTTTCGCCATGTCTGCCCGTCCGTCCGTCCGTCCGTCCGCGGATAATCTCAGTGACCGTTAGCACTAGAAAGCTGAAATTTGGTACTAATATGTATATCAATCACGCCGACAAAGTGGTAAAATAAAAAGTGAAATTTTTTTTTTATTAGGGTACCTCCCCTATACGTAAAGTGGGGAGTGATTTTTTTTTCATTTCAACCCTAACGTGTGATATATTGTTGGATAGGTATTTAAAAATAAATAGGGGTTTGCTAAAATCATTTTTCGATAATGTAAATATTTTCGGAAATAATCGCTCCAGAAGTAAAAAAATATGCGTCCCCCCCCCCCCCCCCTCTAACTTTTGAACCATAAGTTTTAAAAATATGAAAAAAATCTCAAAAGTAGAACTTTATAAAAACTTTCTTGGAAAATTATTTTGAACTTGATAGGATGAATAGTTTTTGAAAAAAAAATACAAAATAATTTCTGAACTAAGTTTGTAATTTAACCGTATAAGCAGGTGTTTATTGTACCTGTAGTTTCTACAAAATTACAATGAAATGACGTGCTTTCAAATAAAATAAAAACGGTGAAAATCGGTTCACGCAATAAAGAATTATCCCATAAAAATCATCTTCCATACTTTATGCTCGCGCGCAATAGTTTACTCAATTTGCCGATAGATGTCGCTGTACATGGAACTCTCATATCATATCCTACATGGCGGTGTTATTAACTCTTAAGTGGGGACACTTACTGTGACGGACGGAAAACTACGGAACCCTACAGTGAGCGTGGCCCGACACGCTCTTGGCCGGTTTTTTATTTTATTTTATTTCATTACATGTTTGAGAAAAGCACTATACATGCCTCGGCGTGAAAACGGATTCACGGCCTCGTATCTTTATCCGGCCTCGCTACGCTTGGCCGTCTATGCCTACTTGGCCGGAAATCCTTGTTTTCCGAGCCTCTGATGTAATGTACTATTATCTCGGAAATTATCACTTAAGCGGATGCAAAAGGGGTGGAGTTTACATGGGGAAGAAACAACCAATAACCGCTGTACGTATTTAGATGAAATTTGTATTGAAATAATTTGTAATTTTTTGGTCGAGACCCTAAAAGTAAAATATGACAAAAATTTCAAAAATTGCAAAAATTTTAATAACTTCAAAAATTAAAAAAAATTAAAAAATTTCAAAAATTTTAAATAATTCTATAATTTCAAAAATTTTTAAAATTTCAAAAATCTTTATAATTTCAAAAATTTCAAAAATTACAAAAATTAAAAAAAAAAAAAAAATTTAAACCTCAAAATTTACGAAAAAGTCAAAACTTTCACTTAAGTTCCACGACACTCACGTATTTTATTTTTCTCTGACGGTCATTAGTGCATTGTAATTGTGCTTACATTGAAGAATAAACATCTTGATCTACACCAATATCATTTTTAGTATAGTTCGGAACCGTATTAAATTACCACCATTATTGCAACCAGTAACGTAACATCAGCGTATTATCTGTGACAGTGTGGTAAAAACGTATGAAAATTCATTACCTACGGTAACGTAATGAAAATTAGGGGTTAATTAGCTGCTTACTGACACAGACCGAATTCCACGCGGGCGGAGCCGCGGGCACAGCTAGTTTAAAATATGAATGGATATTTGGGTCACATCGAAATAAAGATAAGTGCCGATAAGCACCATTTTCTTAATTTGGTACCTATTTTATATATGAACCTATCTATAAATCTTCGGTATTAAATTATACTGGGCAAATTCAAACTGTCCTTGATTGCGTTTTGGCTTTTAATAAAATTGTGCAATTTTCATCCATGTCCATGTTAACTATCAGAAAAGAAAATATTAATTATATAAATGAAACCTATATACGACCGATGTACCTACTTGTTTGACCTATACATATACTTAAATGAATTAGTCCGATTTCATTATTCAGTTATTTACAGCATTATACAGGTATTTTTCAAGTTCCTAACTTAGATACATTAAGTACTTACACTCAGCAAAATGGAAGACATGTCTCGGGTGTCTCGGGTAAGATTTGTCAAGTGTGTTGAAAACCATGTTAATTGCCTTTATTCCGAATACTGGTTCAATTTTGCTGTTTGTGAGTAAATATGTGTAGTTTAAATGTCATTTTGCCTTTTCAGATAAATGTGCAGAACAGGTATCTTAATGAAATTGGTCTCTTTTGATTTTTATGCACAGTCGAATTCTCCAATATCTTTTCTAATAAACTGTACAAATATTATGAATATTATGATACGAAAACTTAACCTCAAATATATGTATTTGCTTTAAGCACATTCATGCATGCAAATACAATTTAAATAGAAATATTTACAATATGAAATTACATTAATCGGTATAGAATAAAATCAAAACATACAGTCAGTATTTGTACAATCTTAATATTTGTATAGTTTTAGGTCTGCTACCATTGATTTATTATGTATTCTACGAGATATGACATCTAGAACAAATTTTGTGCGCCATGTTTGGCGGTTGACAGCTATGACTGAATCAAAGAGTAGTATAGACTTGTAGTGATTTTCACTACAACTTTTGGGACAAAATATTTCTTAGGAATGTCATCTCCTGTTACTCAATGTCTGGTACACATATTTTTGTCCAATTAATCGTATAAGTAGATATTGGGGAACTCGACCGTACCTAATTGAAATAGTAAATTCTGGACGGCCACGTTAAACAAAGAGCATTTAGTATTTAGCCATACGTTGTATCAGCTTTGTTTTATTTCCAGCAATAGGCAATGAGGTGCCAAAAGCAGAAGTAGTGTTGAGAGCGGAGACGCCGGTGCACCGGCAGTATCCGCACGCCGTGCTGTTCGGCCGAACTTGCGGGGGCACCATCATTCATCCCAAGTGGATCCTCACCGCTGGCCACTGGTAGGTTAATACGTTATTACCCAATAAAGAGAAAATGTCCCGCTCACCACACAAATACCTGAGCTTCATAACAATCATAAACATCATAATCGTTCTTCGTTGATTTACTTAGACATATTTAATATAGGAATAGGAGATTTACGGCAGCATTGGCTTGCGTGTGATGCGGGAGACGAATTGGTATGTCCAGATTATTAGGTGTATTCGAATTATAAGATCAATCCTACCTAGACCTATTTTATAGCAGATTGTTTGACAAGGGTCTAAAGTAGGCCATATTACCACGAGGTGAAAGAAAAATAGCTATACAAATTGTTCGAGTGGTAATATGGCTTTGAGTTATACATTCTAAGTATTTTTCACTTCAATTGCAAGAAAAATAAAATAAAATAAAAATACTTATTATTTACGCAATGTTTATGCACAAATAATCTAAGGTGACAAGTTTTTTTTTCCTAATGAACTTTAGGGGAAAGGGAAAATATGGTTTAACTTGACGGTCTTTTTATTTTTTTTTAACATTGAGTAACAGGAGATGACATCCCTAAGAAATTTTTTGTCACAAAAGTTGTAGTGAAAATCACTACAAGTCTATACTACTCTTTGATTCTGTCATAGCTGTCAACCGCCAAACAAGGCACACAAAATTTGTTTTAGATGTCACATCTAGTAGAATACATAATAAATCAATGATTTTTAACTGCTTTGACACAGATACCAAATATAAACACCGCGAATAAATGCCACAGACAACGGTAGAATTAGTGCATTTCCAACAGATTTTAATCTTTTCTCAGTTAATTTTGTATTAAGCAGAACGTCTGCTAACGATACCACAATGCTTAGAAAAAATGGAAAAGTAGAAAAGTAGGGCGTCCCCCTAAGACGCATATGAGATATAGTGGAGAAATTCGCAGTGTGTCTCAGTAGCTCAGTTGGTCAGAGCGATGGGCATGTATCCCAGAGTCGCGAGTTCGAGTCTCGCCTGAGGCAGTAGATTTTTCTACTTTTCCATTTTTTCTCAATGATTGTGAAGTAGGAACTAAAAAACACCTCATGTTTTGAGAAATGAATTGCGTTTCCTGATTAGTAGCTGTATTCTCGTTGGTTGAAGTATCATTGTATTTAGTAAAATACAATGATTATATTATTAATACGCACCAAAAAAGAATCCAGCGTTCCGATTAACTTCGATGTGTGTTGTGATTGGTGGATAAGCGTTCTGATTGGTCAATTTAAAATGTTTTATAATCATGAATATGTATACACATTTTCCCTAGAGGCTAAATGTGCTAATTTAGTCCGCCTTGGTAAGCATAATATGACACACTTATTGAGCATGAGCAGTGGAATAGTATCTTATACAATCGTGATATAATTAAGAGCAAGTAGGTAAGGTACGAGATTGAAAAGCTTGATTATGTCACTATTGCATAGCCTAACCCCCTTGTTCATAAACGTCTCTGATATGTAAATTAACTAATTTTCGAAACAGACAAAACATAAATTAACTAATTTAAGCCTGCGAGACGTTTATGAATAAGGGGGTTTGTATAAGTACAATACTTTTTCTACGAGTGCTCAATATAGGCAAGCCGGTAAGAATTGAATTCGATGAAAGACCTGCTGCCTCTATACAATTGATTACCTTAAACCTACTTAGTCTTATTCTTGGGTCCAATTCTAGACAACAAAGTCACCGGAAGACTTGGTCACTATTTCTGAAGAATACCTATGACAACTATTTCACTTTATAATTTATATATATCTAGTAGTGTTAATACTTAAAAACTGCAAATAAATAAATAAAAATTGATTATGTTTTTCGTATAGGTATAAAACATTATTATTCAAGGTCCATTATTATGCAATTAAAGAAAAATATGTCAACAGCGTGTTAATCGCGTTATAGCTAAAGTCAAACGGTGGCCAATTCCTTGAAGTTGTTATCGGCAAGACGAACTTTCAGGGCACGTGTAGATAAAAAGGTCAAACCAGACCAATGTTATTGCTGTTAAAAAAAAAAATACGACAATATTTCCGATAACAGCAGGGCCGCGATTCGAAAAATAAACACACACACTAGACAGACACAGCTCCAATACAACCCAACTCAACTCAACTCAACGCTATACATTGACATTTGCTATTCGAACAGATTTTCATTCAACATTGGTCTCACATTAGTCTCATATTGGTCTCACATTGGTCACACATTGATCACACATTGGTCTCACATTGGTACAACATTGTGCGAGACCAATGTGACACTAATGTGAGACCAATGTTGAATGAAAATCTGTTCGAATAGCAAATGTCAATGTCGTTATAGCGTTGAGTTGAGTTGGGTTGGAGCTGTGTCTGTCCAGTGTGTGTGTTTATTTTTCGAATCGCGGCCCAGACGTCATGTTTCCCGAACGAACCACATCGGCTTTCATGAATTTTAATACATGGAAAAAATTCTGTAATAAATCTATAAAATCAATAGCCATTAAAAAATATCTGTATCAATAGTTTCTTTGTAAATCGTATCTCTTTGTGGTTTCGCTTGGGAGTATTTTTCCAGTGCAACCACCATGATATTTTTATTAGGTACTGTACTACACACCGTATAAGCACATGTTATACATAAAATAATTCTTAATAATATTCTTACACAGAATATCATTTAATCATACTTGTGCCTTCTGGGTTGGTATTTTAAAAACATATAGCATTCTTTTATTTTTTAACGAGGTATATTTATTACCTCTACCTACGTCTACCTCTTAGTACCTCTTGGCCCTCAGAGCGGAAGTAGAAGCTCCACGAACCTTCCTACCTACTAGACATTTGTAAAACGTATAAAAAAATTGCATACGCAAAATAAATAAACAGTTACTAATAATAATGCCCATACGAGTAACCATACATAGGTACATATTTAACCATACAACCATACGTACTTGGGTAATATACCCATTCAGTTAAATCTATTATAATTATAATTAATAGGTAGGTATTTTACGCTTAGACGAGTAGCCTATAAGTATTACAGAAGGTAATTGGAATAATATCCGGCTGCTTTTTGGCTGCTTCCTAAATGTGCATCGAAGCGCATCGCGATATTCGCGATGTAGGTACCGAGGTAAGTACTATAGAAGCATTGTGTCAGAATTCAGAAATTGTAGGTACATTGCTTCAATTTTTTTAAAGGTTAGGATTACTGAGTAATTGCTACAGTAGTTAGGCAATGGGGATATTAATTTATTGTTATCTAGGTCAATTAATAAATTATAATAGGGTGGGATTGTGAGGTAGGTATATTTACACACCTACCTGAATTTTATTATGTTGTATAATGTACCGATTGAGCTCTGCATTGAATCCTAGCCATTCGAAGTTGCCTAGTACCAGCATAATAAGTGAGGTAATTATTAGATAATCAAAACCAATGTTTGCGAGGAAAACCTACTTAATCATCGTCAGTACGTCTTAAACAATTAACTAGATCATTAAATGCATAATGCAGCTTCTCTTCATAATTATTGAGTTCTCATATTTTAATGAGATATCTGCTCACCATCAGGCAGGCCGTATGCTTGTTTGCCACCATCGTGGTAGAAAAATAGTAGTTTTCGATACAAGTGCGAGAAGTATGTCATTTTCCACGAGTACCGAGGTTACTTGTCAAGACTCGGGACGAGTGAAAATGACACTTCCGCACGTGTGTCGAACAACGTTTTTTAATACAATTGCGAAAAAACAACAATGAAATAAAATTACATTTATATTCTTCAGTGCAGTGTACGAAAGACAGCTTCATTCAATCGCGCGTTGTTCAAGTAATACTATTGGGTCTCGCATAATACTCCTTTATGCCCAATCGCGCGTTGTTTAGGTGGGTCATTTATAAGCGGGTCTCGCATAATACTCATCTATTTAAAAATTATCAATCAGATTACTTTTTAGCACTAGTGTATAAAATCAAACTTTACGCACGATTTGCAGCTACATAAACTAAACTTTTTGAGCAATTGTATTAAAGAATATATTACGATCTAATCAAGAAACCAGATAATGGTAATAGGTACTTATGCGCTAGACATAAAAGTTCATAGTCCTAAAAACCTTTATAGTCCAACGTAAAAAATTAAAAATGTACATCAATTTTCGCATGCCTGTATGATTTGTTATGTCTCTTATATATGTCGGTAATACAGTTTTATTTTTATTTCGTTAACAAGTTTCCAATTATTATGTATGTGGCATTCTTACAAAAAAAATTATATGTACGAACCGAATTTTCTGGAAACCTTGGTAAACATACGAAAAACAATCACTCATAACCACATTATACTTACCCAAAACAAGCATTAAAAATAGATGTGCATTTTTTAAACAAAGCCTAATAACTTAACTCTAGTTCCCTTGAACGCAGCACGCTGTTCACGTCCGGGCGTACCATCTTGGCCGGCACGGGCAACACGGAAGACGACAGCGGCGTCACCCGGGCGGTGAAGAAGTTGCACTTGCATCCACTGTTCGCCGTTGGACCCTACTGGGTCAATTCCGACGAGTTTGGCCTTAAGCAAGTAAGTGCTTAGAAGGGGCTCTATAAATAACTTCTTAGGCCCGAATTTATTTGTGGGACTCTCGAAGGGAACCATAATAACCCATAAAGGACCACACCAAAAAGAGTTTTCACAGACCACTACGCTGTGAAAGAAGTATTGGCTAAAATGGGACTGTCAGATAACACTGATTGTAGAATGTGTGGCGAAGAGGTAGAAACAATGAAACACTTAATGTGTGAATGTCACGCTCTAGCCAGACAGAGAATGAAGGACTTTTGAACTGGCTATCCAGATCCAGGAGAACTTAAAGCACTGCCCTTTAGCTCCATTATCCAACACATGGCTCTAAGGTAAGCTCTTGGGTAGGTGTACTAGGGGGCAATTACACAAAAGATCCCTTTGGGTCGAAGTGTATCCATATGGGCCCCGAATCAAATAAGATAAGTGTTGTTAAGATGATACTAAAGGCATCATGCCCTGGTCAGCACGTTGTATGCGCCGCTACGTTTAACCCGAATTGATAAAGTGTTGACAAAGTGATTTCTACGTATTTTCAGGTGCACGCTCGGTGGGACTTCATGTTAGCAGAACTGGAGTCGCCGTTGCCACTGGACGGCGTGAACATGTCAGCTGTGCCGCTCGACAATGGAGCGGATATTCCGGTGTCACAGTCCGTCGACTACGGCGGTTACGGCGCAGAGTATCACGGGGTAAGTCTAGCTCAGGCGCGGAAACGCCCCGGCACGCAAGCCTATATAGTATGCTACGGGGGCCACAGGTGCGGACCGCACGATTTTATGTGAAGGAAATTACCCCCCTGAATGAAATCCTGGATCCGCGCCTGGTCTAGCTGAGCTGTATTTACTTAACCTCAACATATCCACTAGATTTAGGTAATTAATACGCCACTTATTTCGGTCTTACTTACAGTCCTTATAAATTTATTTACACTTTATTGCATATAAAATATACAAATGACGGACTTAATGCCTTAAGGCATTCTCTACCAGTCAACCACTGGGCCAAAAAGAGATATGTTCAAAATATGAGAGATATGTTGTAAAGAGACTATTCTTTCTAATAATGAGGCCATTTATTTAGATGCTGCAACACCCCTCATTCTGCGTCATTAGTCAAGTGGCGCTAATTTAACTGGCACCAAACCTCAAAGTAGAATGAGGTCCTACGTTATAGTGGCAGACCAACTAGAAGGTGACACCGCCTTTTGAAATTTTACTTTATCTCCATCTGTATAATTCCAAGTGCCGGATGCCACCTGACGACACCTGAAGCGATTGCATGACACCGCTTGCTATAGACCTTGGTCATCACTGTTTCTAATAACATCGAGTCAGTGCGACGCCATTTGCCATTTCTTTCTAATTCACAAAACGTAATTTATTCGTTGTCCAGGGCGTGATGCGGTCGGACATGCATGGGATGAAGCTAAAGACGGTGAGCAACGAGCGGTGCGCCAGCCTCCCGCAGTACGACAAACAAGACATGCTGTGCGCAGAAGGCCGCACGGACACGCGCGACTCCGCTTGCAACGTGAGTTAAGAGGCCTTATTCCCAAAACGCGCGAATTTCACGAAATGCTTCATTTTCTTCGAAGGCTATGGCGAAATATCTTAGTTTTTTTAAATCAACTATTGATGCATATAATAGTTCATTTCTTTATCTAGACGGCCATCGGAGCAAAAATTACATTTTAAAAATAAAAATATGAAAACAATTGGTTGTCTTTGAAGACCTTTCCGGATTTTCCAGTTATATGTAACGTTTATTTCCAAACTACGCAAAAAAGGGTAACAATTCTTATTCAATTTGGATAAAATTCAATTGAGTATATCATGTCTGAGACGGCCATCGAAATAAAAGTCGAAGATTCATCTTGGATAATAGACAAAATACCTTCTGATTATATGCCAGTTTTTTTATGAAAACACGGTTACATTTAATTTTTTCCACGAAAACCCTATAAATATTTAGCCCTAAAAATATTACCATAACAAAGTTAGACTATATTTCTATCACGATAAAAAAATATCATTACTATAGTGGTCAATTTGAAAATAGTATGAATTTTTAAAAATGACCTATAAATCACACTTCACAGGACACTTTTTGTAAGAATCGTATTTTTGGGTACTTAATAATAGTAAATATGGTTCTAAAGTATTTTTTCGAATTACTAATACTTCAAACTATCTTATAAATAGCATTTTATGCGGCTTTTTCCATTAATACAGTTTTTCGACCTTTTAGGGAATAAGGAGCCTTGACGTCGTTAAAGATTGATCACATCGTATGCACACATCATAGGCATTCTTATGAATAAGTTACTTAATCCTCCTAAATAACGGTTGCGAAAGCAAGTACTGCCTATCACCTCTCAAAAGCCAGAACCGGATTATTCAAAGCCAGGTCTGCCTCGCGCTAGGTTAGAGTTGCTGGTAGATGAGATCGAGAGAGAGAGCTTGTCAGTTTTTGGATAGGTATCTTTCTTCGAGTAAAAGAGACACTCTCGCTTAAGAAGTTCGTCATCATCCTGACCTGGTTGACTTATAATCATGTTAGCGATTAAGGAACCTAGTTATAATTAAGAGTCCGGTAAGATTTGAAAACGAAAATCGCTAATAATGAAATAACGACCCTGAATTGTATTTGCTAAGATAGTTTGAAGTCTTGTTATTGCAAAAAAATATGTTTAGTCCATAATTATTCTTATTTATTTTATTACCACCTGCATAAAACTCAAGCAAAGCTCATGTGAAAACATTTCCCATTCTCACTTTTACAGTACTAAAATGTCTTATGTCTTGTTAACCAATCAAGTACCCATTCTTTGAGCATATTTGTGTGTTAAGACTGCGTCGACCGTCCAGTGGCGCCCTCATCGGGGGGATTGTATTTCCTAATAAACTAATCAATTTCTGTATAATCCATCATGTTAAGTTATAGTCCTACTAATTCCGCAACTTATGATATATGTGATACAGTTTTATATTACTTACTTTTGGCTTCATCACCTAAACAGAAAAAAGTGGCCACCATTTGTCGTTTAGGTATTGAAGCAAAAAATATACAAAATGTAACTATGTGACAAGGATCAAAAGTTGCGTAATCAGTAGGACTACAACTTAACACTGAGGGATTATACATACATTGATTCGTTTATTAGGAAATACAATTTTATTACAACTAACATTAATTATAGAAATTGCATTTAATGTGAACCGAGACTGAGGCTGTCTGATTTCAGTCCGGGGTTCAAGTTTCGACGAAGGGATATTTTACGGAGATTTGTCCTAATCCCCCCAATGAGGGCGCCACTGGACGGTCGACACAGTCTTAATCTTAATTCCGCAAAGGTTTCATGTCATCAAAAAACTTTACCGTACTCTTAATTTGAGTATAGTCTCTAAATATAGTCGTAACTCGCAGGGTGACAGTGGCAGCGGTCTAGTGACGAAGGAGAACCGTCGCCTGGTGGGCGTGGCGTCGTGGGTGGAGGACGACGCGCACGTGTGCAGCCCCGGCAAGCTCGTCGTGTTCTCGCGAGTGTCCGCCGCGCGCCCCTGGATCAGGCAGGTCACCGGCCTCGACTTGTAACCGCGAAGAATACCTGACTGAATACTGACCTTACTTTATACCTACCTTACACCCCCTAAGGGCTTTAGACCATCTCCGAGGAGGCATCGACACCGCGGAACTGCGCCGCACATTTCGCCACCAAAACTCTCGTGTCGCTCAGGGTTCGTGGCGAAATGTGCGGCGCGGTTTCGCGGTGTCGATTCCGAAAGCTATCGCTTTCAACGCCATTTTATTACAAGTAACATTAATTATAGAAATTGCATTTAATGTGAACCGAGACTGAGGCTGTCTGATTTCAGTCCGGGGTTCAAGTTTCGACGAAGAGATATTTTACGGAGATTTGTCCTAAGGTTATTCGTTAATGGGATCTCCCCGTTTTACATAAAGTAGGTTACCTAAAATAGACTAGATGTAACTGAGTAAGCTTTATTTAAGCAATATCGACATAGAACCTAACAAACTTTTTTTTGTTAACCTACTACCTACAAAAATGAACCGCGAGTAATAACTGACTTGTTTAAATAGGTACCAAAGATTCAAAACAAAGGTAGTAGGTATTACCACGACGTATGAACTTGTGGGAAAGCAGATTGTTGCGCCGGATAAAAGTTCGGTATGGACGAAATTTGCGAGGGCAGTACTACTTACACAACACAACAACATATTTGTGTATTGTGTCTAGTTAGAGTAGTAGTACTACGAGTAGGTAGTACTATAACTCACTATAGGTAAAACTTAATTTTTACTTGTTTTGTACATACCGAAATAGTGACTAGTGTAATTTATGTTTGTAATATTTAATTACACAGTAATACACAGTAGGTAGTTGGCACACACCTACTTAAAACTAATGTGCCATAATAACATTAATAACGTACTAGGTTACATATGTATACCTACTTATTTATAAGTTTTTAATGCTGGACATGACAATGATTTCATTTTTTTTTATTTTTGTTTGTGGACCCAACTTTGTATTTAAGTTATGTTCCCTAATTGAAATCCAAAGTTTGTGATGCATGTTGTACAAAAATAAAAACGTATATATGTTAAATATATCTGTGATTGCTGTTAATAAATATTTATTTATTTGCATCGCGTCTTTTTTATTTGTCATTACGTCCGAAAATTTTTTGAGAAACTAAACCTCCTTAAGCTAAGATCTCTTGAAGTGAGGTTTTTCATGGTAGTTGTATTGACGCCGGAGAGCTACCGCCATCTTCAGGTTAAGACTTAAGACTTACTTTAGATATTTAGGGGTTACCTTGATTTTCTTGCATCTCAGGATTCGGCGGGTACTTACGTTATGGCTACCAACAGCATAAGTATTAGCATAAGAGCATGTTACAATACAATACAATACAAATACTATTTATTGAACACCTCAAAAAGAAAACCAGTACAGAAAATGCACAAAGTCAGAATAGAGGTAAACAACAGGCAGTCTTATCGCTAAAAAGCGATTTCTCCCAGACAACCTTTAGGTAGTGGAATATTGTGGCAATTGATTGCAAAACATTTTATTCCGCGTATTCAAATTTGACGAATTTCTCGTTTGTAGGGGTGGCCACCGAGGGATGAAATTTCATAAGAGAGGGATGGCATTTGGGCATATCGTTTGCCACATCATACAAAATTCAAAAAACAAATACCATCCGATTTCGATGATTGTAAGTGCGTTTTTCCTAAGTTCTCCTCCACGGATAGAAAAATTCACCTTGCGTCCGGCTTCCAACTCTGATGGTTCGATAACTGCCCGGCCTGGGCGGATGGCAATTTGTTTCCGGTGTCTGTATGTGATGCCAATTTTCAAGCGAAGAACAAGCATGCCAATTTTCAAGCGTCTTGCCAGACAATTTTTTTTTTTCGTCGTCCTCGTACAGGAAATTAGTCCAACCAGGAGGGATGGCATTAAAATTTTGTTATATAACCAGGGTACATCCTTTCAGGCAACCGCTGTTGCAGTCGGTTGCCTCGCGATAAAAAAAAAATTTTTGCACCTCCCCTGTTGTGTGCAGACCGGATTACCACGTTGAACCAAGCAGCGCTGACCCGCTGTACCATTTACCAGGTCATGTAGGGAGATGAATAAAAACACTTATTTAGAATTGTAAAGACATCTGAGCAGTGTAGTTGCAGGTGTTTCCCCGCTGGGAGTTGTTGTAGAAGTGAGCGACGAGTATGTGTGTGTGTGTGTGTGGTGTCGTCCGCTGCTCCTCTTATGATGGGGGCAGGGGTTGGAGTGCCCGCATTGCTGCTATGACTCCTGTGTCATGTCGCATCCCACTGCGGTGGGATGGTCGCTCGTCGTCGTTTTGAGGACGACTTGACGTCTGGTGTGGCCGCGGCGGGCCCGATGGCCCTGCCGCAGCGATGGTGTCAGGTGCGGTCCGCGGCGGCCCCGATGGCCCAGCCGCGGTGATGTCATATTCTTCGTGTCTTAGCCCTGGCGTGCCGCGGCGGGCCCCGTGGCCCAGCCGCGGCGGCGGTGTCTGCGGCGGGCCCGATGGCCCAGCCGCGGTGATGTCATCTGCTTCGACGCGAGTCCCGGCGTGCCGCGGCGGGCCCGATGGCCCAGCCGCGGTGATGTCATCTGCTTCTAGTCCCGGCGAGCCGCGGCGGGCCCGATGGCCCGGCCGCGTCGACGGTGTCCGCGGCGGGCCCGATGGCCCAGCCGCGGTGCTGGCGTCTGCTGCTATCCGAGGTGTAGCAGGGTCCGTGGTAGAGCCCGGGCCCTGCGCTCGGGAGGCCTGATGTAGTGGGGCGCGATGTTCTGGAGGTGTTCGTAGCCAGAGTTGTCCGCGCGGTCAAACATGACCCGCGCGAGTCTGACTACGAACTCCTCCAGGCCCTCCCACTGTAGTTCTTCGGCGATGGTGGCGTTCCTCTTGCGTCTCGGTGCCTTGGCGAGGATGCGTAGCGCCATCGTCTCTTGTCGTCTTAGCTTCTCCTTGTTTGTCCTGCAACAGAAAGAATACCAGGCAGGTGCGGCGTAGGTAAGTCGTGTTCGAACGTAAGCTTTGTACAGTCCGAGTTTGGTCCGTACAGGGAGCTTACTGTTGAACACGGGGTATAATTTCGTGCGGGCGGTCAGGGCTCGGCGGCGTGTTTCCGCGGCGTGCTGCGTCATCGTGAGCCTTTTGTCGATGGTGACCCCCAGATATTTCACTGTGGGCGACCATACAAGAGGCTGACCTAAGAGAGAAGGAGGAGGAGGCAGTTTAATGGCATTAGTAATAATAATGGCTTGCGTCTTGCCCACGTTGACTGATAGTCTCCATTTGGAGAGCCAGTCAGGAAGGGCGTCGAGCGTCGGCTGGATCTTCTGGACTGCGTGTGCAATCTTGAATGACGACGTGTAGCAGGCGGCATCGTCCGCGAAGAGGGCGAGCTTGGCGTCGCCAACGACTGGTATGTCGTCGGTGTAGCGAGCGTAGCAGGCCGGTGACAGGCAGCTCCCTTGTGGAACGCCCGCTTTGATGGGGCGTTCAAGGGAGTGGGCGCCCTCCACTTGGACGTGGAAGCGTCGGTCTGCCAGGAAGGATGCCAATGTTCTCACGATGCGTCGGGGAGCTGTGGACGGAGAAAGTTTGTAGATTAGACCGTCGTGCCAGACTCTGTCGAAAGCTTTCTCCATGTCTAGAAACACGGCCACGGTGTGCTCCTTTTTGTTGGTGGCTTGTCCCATGTGATGTAGCACTCGCGTTAGCTGCGTGGTGGTCGAGTGCTGGGCTCTGAACCCGTGTTGCTCCGGCCTAGGAGCGGTGTGCGGTGTGAGATGCCGGAGCAGCAACCTCTCGAATACTTTCGAGCAGTGAGTGAGCAGTGTGATGGGCCGATAGTTATCCGCTTTTCTTCTGTCCTTCCCAGGTTTGGGTAGGACGATGACTCGTCCAGTTTTCCAGGCGGTCGGGAAGTGACCCGAACGCATTATTCCGTTGAACAGGCGTGCCACCGCCGCTAAGGTGTTTAGCGGCAGGTGACGAAGCGCCATGTTCGGAATGTCGTCCGGGCCCGGCGCCTTCCTTGGGTTGCAGTGTCGCCTGATGGTTGTTTGGACCTGTGAAGGAGAGAAGTAGATCGGGTCATCGTGTGGTTGGATTGGCGTGCTGAGGTATTCCTGCACGCGCTCCACGATGTCGGCCGAGTGTAGCGGGTTTGAGTCGGGGTTTGGTCTGAATTGGTGTTCGAGACTGAGGGCGAGAATCTCTGCCCGGTCCCGAGCTCCGTATTTCAGCTTTCCGTCCGCTCCCTCTAGCGGTCGTATCGGTTCCGGTGTAGTGCTGAGTTGCTTGCATAACCTGTGAATAGAGGGTACATTATCAGTTATACTTTCAATGTGTTCTTCCCAGCTTTGGGCGCGATAGTCGCTGAGTTTTTCCCTTAGCAGTCGTTCTAGGCGGTTGAGCTCTGTCTTGACCGACTGAGCCCTTAGCCTTTGCCACTGCTTCCTGTACCAACGCTTTTTCTCCAAGAGGGCCTGTAGTGGCCTGGGGAGAGGTTTGCGCCGATCGGTGTATGGGGTGAGCGACGAGTACAAGTGCTCGTCTATTTTATAGGATTTCTAGCGTGCTCGTACTAGTGGCTGGTATGTGCCGTGTGAGTTATATATTTATTAACGAATAAGCTTACAGTATTACATGTTTGTAGGAGGGTGAACATTGATATTTATATGGGACATTTCTTCATAAATTAGTACAAAAGGCTTATAATCTATACATTTCGGGTGTTACGACATAACATTAGTAAAATTAGACATAGATCAGTACTTAAGAACTAGAAATGTAGACACAATTTTATACACTTTATTAAATTACAAAAATAAACAAATTGGTATAAATCGAGAAAATGATTATCTTAGATCTTTTCAATGTTTTCAATGTTTGTATTTGATTTAATAACAATCTATTGTATGAGTGGAATGCCCCGCTTTAAAAACATGCAAAAATAATTATGAGTTGATAGCAGCGCCCTCTATATTTCCGTTGTGACACTTGCGATAGTGTCGGCGGGAAGGGTATCTAACTCTAGTAGTTAGTACCTAGATGTCGCTTACGGCTGCTGTACAGCCGAAGTAGATCAAAATAAATGCAAAAAAGATGATTGAAGGCATTGAAAATTTCGTCAACTCAGTAACTTGACCCATAGCTTAATTGGTAAAGCGATCGAGCCCCGGCAAGGCGTATCGATGCAGGTTCAAGTCCTGCTGGGTTGATTATTTTTTCAATGTTTTCAATGTTTGTATTTGATTTAATAACAATCTATTGTATGAGTGGAATGCCCCACTTTAAAAACATGCAAAAATAATTATGAGTTGATAGCAGCGCCCTCTATATTTCCGTTGTGACACTTGCGATAGTGTCGGCGGGAAGGGTATCTAACTCTAGTAGTTAGTACCTAGATGTCGCTTACGGCTGCTGTAAAGCCGAAGTAGATCAAAATAAATGCAAAAAAGATGATTGAAGGCATTGAAAATTTCGTCAACTCAGTAACTTGACCCATAGCTTAATTGGTAAAGCGATCGAGCCCCGGCAAGGCGTATCGATGCAGGTTCAAGTCCTGCTGGGTTGATTATTTTTTCAATGTTTTCAATGTTTGTATTTGATTTAATAACAATCTATTGTATGAGTGGAATGCCCCACTTTAAAAACATGCAAAAATAATTATGAGTTGATAGCAGCGCCCTCTATATTTCCGTTGTGACACTTGCGATAGTGTCGGCGGGAAGGGTATCTAACTCTAGTAGTTAGTACCTAGATGTCGCTTACGGCTGCTGTAAAGCCGAAGTAGATCAAAATAAATGCAAAAAAGATGATTGAAGGCATTGAAAATTTCGTCAAATCAGTAACTTGACCCATAGCTTAATTGGTAAAGCGATCGAGCCCCGGCAAGGCGTATCGATGCAGGTTCAAGTCCTGCTGGGTTGATTATTTTTTCAATGTTTTCAATGTTTGTATTTGATTTAATAACAATCTATCTTAGATCTAGTTACACAAAAACAACAGTAATTTTAAGCTATCTGCGACATCCCCTCTATTTCCGCTCCAGTCCAAGTTGGGTCAGTTCGGGTTGCACAGAGCGGTTCCTCATCACTTCAGGAGCTTAAATACCGCGAGCCATCCGGTTGCCTCGCTGTCACTGAAACTACGCGTCAATTGCTCTGAATATATTAAGGCCTCTCCTTGCTTAGAACTCTCTGCATGGCAATACTGCGATTGTGAGCATGCCACGTGACTTTAGACGCTGATATTAACTAAAAAGCAATTCAGCGCACTGTTACCTCACTGGAAAGTGACAGGATTTAAAAGAGCTCCCGTTAGACCCCCGGTCAGGATCTGACGATGGGATCCTGGAGAAATCGTGCGACCATTTCAAATATTATACCCAAGTAACACATCAAAGCAGTATAACGGCCGTCTTACAGCATATCTGTATGCTTTTAGCATTTTGAGTTCGTTTTATAGTAGCATTATAAACGTTTATAGTGCTGATATAGGTCTTAAATGGGCACAAATTACCCAGCTTGAGATCCTATACAGGTCATTTAATAGCATTACAGGCGCATTATGTCTGCGCTATTAGCATTATCGTTGTCATGGAAAGTGTCAATCGCATTAAGGAAGCATTAGTACGCTCTATTAAGTTGTCAACCGCATTAAAGAAGCATTAATACGGCCAAAAAACTTGCTAATCGCAGTAAAGAAGCATTAGTACTCTCGATTAAGTTGCCAATCGCAATACTAAAGCATTATACTAGCATAAGAGTGTAGTAAAATAAACCTTACGTCTATGCAAAAACGTCTCTAATACCGACGGAACAAATGTTATAATACAATGAACGTTGTGATTTAACTACTTTGTCTCGTAATATAAAATGGACGAAGGCGGTACAAAAAACTGAATGAGTGACATGTCATATTTGTTTGCATCGTAACAAAATTTATAAAAGTTTTTGACTCTTTTACGTTATTATATCCTTCAAATATTACTGCGCAATGTAGTTTACTGTAAATGTGTATATAAGTTTCATGGAAAATTTTCACGCGCCTTTGATTTATTGTGGTTTTGCTATAAAATATTATAAAAAGATATGCGTCAAATAAACAAAACAATTGTGTAATCCTCGTATAGAACGAGTTTTGCATTATTAACATAATAGTGTTGGTTGAGCAGTAGCAGTAGTCTTAAATTAAGTTATTTCATTATTATATAGGTATTTTCCTTGTAAAAATAGGTCCGCATGATTTTATTTTTAGGTTATAAATTATTTACAAAATGGCGTTGGTCTATATAGGCAGAGAGCTAGCCACGTCAAATATGACACAATAATGAGAGCAACCAAACCCCTCTAGTCAGTTTGGTATACTATGCTTATTTCTAGATCTGGACATCTGGCAGCTTTAAAGTGGTGGAGGTCAAAGAATGCAAACCATTTCAAGAAAACAAATCCTAGAGATCTGGGTTTGATGCTATATTATGAGAAACTATACAAGTACTATACAATATTAAGAGAAATTATACAAAAGTTTCTGTTGGGGGAAAGTAGTGCCAAACGATGTATAATATACAGTCGTGGCCAGATAATTAAGGACAAGATTATTTTTGCCATACAACTGCATACAAATATGATATTTTAAATTTGATAAAAATATAAATTTTGCTTATGCTATTTATATTTTAAAAAATACTGACGTATCCGTGTTTAAACAAGACTTAATATGGGCCATAAACATCTTCCATAAAATTTGAACTTTAAAAAATACAGACAGGTCAAATCAATACTTTTTGTAAATAGGAACGATTTTCATACATCGTTCCTAATTATAGTATGAACTTATAATATAAGCAATAGCAGCTAAGTGACACTTAAAAATAGCTTATTAATGCCTACAGCATTACACGTGAATAATTATGCTATTAAACAACATTAAGCATTACTACTTAAAATTGCTATTGTAGACCCTAAGGCACTAAAACAGCTAAAATCTGTATAGGGGCTGTTCATAGATTACGTCATCAATTTTTTACCCCCCCCCCCCCCTAAAATCATCGAATCCTCCCCCAGCCAAATAAAATGACGCCATTTAAAAAAAATGCGTTTTTAGCTTAATTGTAAAATAAAAAACTATTTAGTACATAATATTTTATAGCATTATAAGTTTATAGAAACACGAATTTCATTCCTTTTTTTTACACATTGACCGCCCCCCCCCCCTCCTACGTCATGCTACCATCATCCGATGTCCAGACCCCCCCCCCACTTGAAATGACTTAATTTATGAACATCCCCTTATAGTGAAATACTTGGCTTTATAATGGTTTACATTATTGCTATTATACAGCATTAGGAATGTATTACCTACTTATAAATGCTATTGTACACCCTAAGGCATTAAAAATAGCTGAAAGCTGTATCGCGAATTTACGTGGCATTATAATGGCTAATATTCATGCTCTTAAACAGCATTAAGCATTTATTTGTGCTATTGTAGAACCTACGGCACTAAACCACACCGAAGCATTAGTGTAGCAAACCAAAACACAACTGTACTGCATTCAGCTTGTACAGCTGAATGCAGTACAGTTGCATTTTGGTTCGCTGCACTAAAACTAAAGGCTTTAAAAAAGCATTTACATATGCCATGATACAACCGTTATACAGCTTAAAGCATTATATAATGCTATTGTAGAACCTAAAGCACTTAAGTGCTTTTAAACAGCTGAAAGCTGTACAGTTGCGTTGTGGTTTGCTGCACTAAAGCTAAAGGCTTTACAAAAGCATTTAGATATGCCATTATACAACCGTTATACAGCTCAAAGCATCATATAATGCAACAAGTTGCTCGGTGAACGTATATAAGGGTTTATACGGTCCTTAAGTTCGAAATAAGTTTACTATTCATATGTTATAATGCTTCCTGTGTTACTTGGGTAGGCATACGAACACCTATAGTTATTTGAGTATTTATTTATTATGGTAAGTAGCTCGGACATTTGAGAAAAAAACCGGCCATGAGCATGTCGGGCCATGCTCAGTGTAGTCCTCCTCCCCACATATGTATAGTATTGTATGAAAATCCATTTCAGCATAGACGACGATGTTAAAATTGGCGACCATAAAAGCTCTATCGAAAAGTATGCGCTAGTAGTTCTGTCTACAAAGTCTCAATTGAAGCATTATAGGCGACGAGTAACAAAAATCATTACGACATCGATAATCGGTAACGTAATGAAAATCTAGCCCTCCTTCCCGACCGCGGTTATCCTCCTCTCCGACCGCCCGCACAATCCAGTTGGCCATGGCGGTGCATTGCATGCAATGACTGCAATGGCGGTCGTTCTAATGGTTTCCGAACAAGTCATTGAGAATTTACAATATATGTGTATGTATGTGTAGATGAAGCAGTGTATTTAACTGTACATAATTAGGTATTAAAACACTCGTGTGATATTATACACTCTATGTATTGTAATGCCCTTCATTATGTTGCAGTCACTATAAACTACTTTTATAACATCAGTGTAGCAGCAGCATAAGAGCCTAAGCAACAATTTGTAAGAAAATTAAGTCAGTAATTTTTACTAAGATAAGAGAAATGCGTGTGCTATAATTATTAAAATACCCTAGAAACGTAACAATCACCAATAGCACAGCACAATCAAAATACGACAAAACTCGAAATCCGCCGGACAGTTTTGAAATTTGGTGTGTATGTTGATTAGAGCTCCCGTTTTATTGTCCGCACCATTTGACATTTGAGGACCTCGAGGAACCGCCAGCACCTTGGAAAATGTCCTCCATCCTGAAGAAATTCGCTTTTCCCTCCGAATCTACGCACTCTATGAAAATATGATCTAGGACAATATTAAAGCTCATTAAATTCTACATAGAAACATGCGTACTATTTTGCTGAATGAAAAAATGCACCTCCTTAGATATATCACTTGAGGAAGTGAAGTGTATCGTCAATGCCTTTCCAGGGGATATTCTCATGATATGAAACTTGTGAGAATACAAAGTTAACGTTTATTTATAGTTTTGTATGTCAGCTACACCAATATCAACATTTTAACCGACTGCGACAAAAACAGTAAGTAAGGTAATGGTTTCAAAACTGAAAACTGAATACACCCTGTAGCCTAGGATGCTAAGCGGATTTCTACAAGTGACATATCCCTTAATTCCATTTGATCTGAACAATGAATCCATACTTATATATCTAAAAAAAAAACAATATGGCGGCCGCAAGAGGTCACCAAATATGAAATCATGTTTTTTCCTTGGTGCCTAAACTATTGCGCGGATTTCGATGAAAGATACACCAAAGGTCTGTAATCAACACACCAGTGCCATGCAATGCAAATTTTCTAAAATGTATGAAGGATGAATCACTTAGACTAAATAGGTAATTAGATGATAAAACCCTATTTTTGCTCTTAATTAGAGGTCAATCAATAGTGGCAGCAATGAAACTCGACACCTATTTTCTCTGGGATCCTAGTATGCATGTCTGAAAACAAGAGCTTCGAGGACCACCAGAGTCGGTTGCCATCATGCAAAGTATATCCATTTTTAGTTTTTTTGTACGCTTACAAAAAATGTAATCGTAATGCAATGAATGTGTATGGCAAACGAAACTTCATTAAATTCCACACAAAAAAATGTACGACACCACATCACAAATGTGTATCCTTCTTTTAGAAATATAGTTCAGAAGTCAACATGGAATTTTTGAACTATTTTTGATCCCCCCCCCCCCTCTTATTTTTAGATTTTTTCCTACGCTTACACACAATTACCGAGCTGGATTTCAAATTTCATCCTTCTAGGTCATCTGGAAGTGGGTTAGATTTAGGTACTATATGTCAGTCAGTCAGTCAGTGCTAAAATTTACGACTTTTTGACCTTCATATCTTTATAACCGTTTGAGCTAGCTTCATGAAATTTGGGCTTCTAGATGTCCTTATGGATATAATTAAACACACGTAGTTTTATGTGTTTACGTTAAAGAGGTTTTGAATTATAGAAGGGTCAAAAGTGGCACCAAGTGGTTCGTGTAATATACACTCGGCGCTGGCTAGCCAGTCCCTTTGCTTGAACTTGGCTTGACACGCTGCCGCGTGTCTACATCTAGGAATTCTTATAAAAGTATTATTGAAGATTGAATTAGTAGATTATTACGTACTTGAATGTAAGCCAAGGCTTTTCTTCCGCTGTAATAGAACGTCGAAAATTTGTGTCCACGCCAGTAATAATCACTCCAATTTTGCTTAGCAAATAATCAAATGACGCGGTTGACAATTGACATACGGGTGCAATTTTTAAAAAAATCTTCGTGTTGCCTTAAATCTTGGTAATCTCTAGCAAAAGACCCATTTATAGGTCTTGTTTGTAAATATGGATGTACCCAGTGTCTTCTGCGTTTTATGACTCGATTGTACAAAAACCAAACTGAAAGTATCACCGCAGCGTTCTGAATAAGTTCCGTGTCCATTTTATCGACAAATAGGAACTATGTTCACCTTAACGTTCGAATGTGAAATGAACGCGAGACGGAAGTAACGCGGGACGTCGCGCATCGCAGCTCCGGACGGAGATGCGGAGAAAACTCGGACGTTGGTGCGTTATCTCCGCATGCAAGTCCGTTGCTCCGCGTCTCGCAACGAGACGCGGCGGCAGTGTGACAACCGCCTTAGGGTAGGCAACGCGCATGTGAATCTTCAGGAGTTACAGGCGTCCCTAGGCTACGGTAACTGCTTACCATCAGGCGGGGCGTATGGCTATTTGCAACCGTCGTGGTATTGAAAAATATTTACTGAATTTTGTTTTGTTAATAAGGGGCCCATGAATTGCATTGCCTAGGGGCCCCGGGAGTGGTTAATCCGGCCCTGCTCACGACATAGTATAAAACAAAGTCGCTTTCCGCCGCTGTCTGTCCCTATGTATGCTTAGATCTTTAGAATTAAGCAACGGATTTTGATGCGGTTTATTTTAATAGATAGAGTGATTCAATAGGAAGGTTTATATGTGTAATACATGCATAATGTAATAGAGAAACACTGATAATTTTAGAGGTTTCCAATGTGATGTCGTAAATAAACACTTTTTTTTGGCTTACATTGCAAACGCTGGCTGAACCCTACGAGATAGATCAAAATAATGTACACCTTAAAAAGGTCTACAAGAAAGTTCCGTGTGAAGCCGGGGCGGGTCGCTAGTTTACATATATGCCTGAGTTACTGATTAGGTATTTCATTTCAAATTGAAATTAAACAGTTAATTGAGAGGAGCAAATCTCATAACCGTGCAGTTTAAAGTATGATTTAATTGATTACAGAAAGCATTTGTTCACTTGCAATGTACGATTATAGAAAACCAGTCGAATTTAATCCCACTACATTATTTTGGCTTAAAATATGAAAGTATATTTGGGCCATACAGAAATACAGTTAAGTGCTAATAAGCACAACTTTCCTATATTGGTATCGTTTTATTCTAAATTAACCTCCTAATTCTCGGTATTAGTAAATTATAAGTACTAGGTAAAACTGCACCTGATTTCGTTTTGGCTTGTAATACTATAGTGGGATTTGTTCCATCCATTCCATGTTCATAACTATCGGAAAAGAAAATGTGAACTGCATAATTGGTGCCTATATCTCTGTATGACCGATGTACCTACCTACTTGTTTGAAATCTATGAAATGAATTTGCCGAACTTAATTATTCGGTTATTACAGCATTACGCAGGTATATCTCAACTACTTTACTTACATTAAGTACTCGTACACTCAGCAATATGGAACCCTATACAACGGAGTAGACATCTCTTGGGTAGGATTTGGAAACTATGTTGAGAACCATGTCGATTGCCTTTACGCCGAATACAGGTTCAATGTTGCTGTTTGTATGTTGTGCATTTTGTAGTTTAAATGTAATTTTGCCTTTTTAGATAGATGTACACGAACAGTTATCACTGTATCAGATTTGTTTTCATTACCAGCCATAGCTAATGAAGTGCCAATAGCAGAAGTGGGGTCGACACGACACTACACGGCAAGGGACACGCCGGTGCACCTACAGTATCCTCACGCCGTGCTGTTCGGCCGGACTTGCGGGGGCACCATCATTCATTCCAAGTGGATCCTCACCGCTGGCCACTGGTATCCGTTATACCTACCCTATAAAGAGAAGACGTCTATTAACCCGCACACCACATAAACTCCTGAGCTTCCTAACAATCATAAATATCATAACACAGCTTGTAAATCGTTCTTCGCAGCTATAACGTTCACTGTTCACAACAAACAATAACTTAATAAGGCGGTGTCCAGGTAAGGAGATTTACGCACTTGTGCTCTTCAGCAAAGTCTTGCCACCTAGAATAGAATAGAATAGAATAGAATAGAACTTTATTGCATTCATGTTAGTGTACAGGTCTTGCAATATTTCTCACTTTTCACAGATCAACATGAGACCCCTAAATACTAGGCATCATCGCCGAAATCACAGACTATAAATATATTGAAGTCCAATTATTGTAGCTCCTCTAGCCTGACATACCGACTTATTAATCGAACGACCCGAACGTAAGCGAAGCGAAGTTCTTACAAACAACTTCGGACACAACTGTCACCTGGCTACTGAGAGGGCATTTCGATGGCTTTTTGATTTTGAGTGTTTATTCCGCGATAACTTTAGTAACGTTTTTCTGACCTTATATTCCTGCTCTCTGAAATTATAGAGGTTGTAGCAGAGATAAATATAATTTGAGAGTTCGTATCAAGGCGTTATGGAGCTAGAAGGCGAAAAACGATCTTCATAAGGGCCTTCTTATATTGGTCAAATCGTTTGCAAGTAAATCGCGAGTTCTCAGTTCGAGGCGGACTGCTAGTTTAAATTATAACAGATTCGGGTTCGGGCGGGTCTCCGGGATGAGACATTGCGCGTGATCAATGTTTTGGCTTTTTTGATGTGCGACCTCACTCACTAAAAACCGGCCAAGAGCATGCCGGGCCATGCTCAGTGTAGGGTTCTATAGTTGCCGGTCTGTTACAATTAGACCCCGTTATCGGAGGTGCAATTTGGTAGCTTGACGTTCTTAGGGAATGGTAAAAATATTTATGATGTCGATATCGATACTCTTGCTTTTTCTTGTCAATTTGTTTTATATACCATTTTTAGACTAAAATTTTACGTTTTTTTTGTCACCCATGGTAATCATTGTCATCAGAAGTAGAAACCATTATAAGAAGAACAATAACGATATGGTTGCTATTTTACTTTTCTAATGTTTCGAGTTGCAGGGCCGTGCCTGAATGCTCTTGAGATAAACCTTACCCATAGAGATAATATAATACTAGCCACCTATACTGAAAATAAATTATTTACGTCAATAGATAGTAAATGTCATCTTACAACAATATTTTCGATTATTTAGCTGTATTTAGGAGCATATTTTATTCGTATATAATATTTCATAATATTAAAAATGCAGTCACTTCTCGCAGAATACCCTAAAAATTAAGATTGAAAATTGGTACTTATAAAAATGAAAAAGGTAAATAAATATTCATTTTTTAATAAGTCATGTTTTACAAAATAATCACGTTTAATTAAAGTCACTCTCATTATGTCAAAGGAAAAATATCGACACGCAGCTAGTATTTCAAAATATTTTTTACCCATCCCTAAGAATGACAAGCTACCAAATTGCACCTCCGATAACGGGGTCTAGTCGGGGTCATCCGTTCAAAGGGACATTTTGCGTCCTTTTAATATGCTCAACCGATTTTATTCATTAATATTGTCGCTGAAAGTACTTATCAGGCCTCACTACCATGAAATTATCCAAAAAATGGAGGGGGGGGGGGGGGGCGCACGCACTTTTTAAAATTTTCGTAGCTATTATTTACGAATATATTGATTTTATTCAAAAATTGTTTTAGAATACCCCTATTCTTTTTGAAAAACCTATCCAACAACACCCCACATAGTAGGGATGAAGCGAAACCCCCCCCCCCCCACTTTATGTTCATATTTTGTTTTACCAATATATACATACGTCTGCTTTTTAGCTCCTTCCTAAATGTGCATTCAATTGCATTACGATGTACATACCTAGGTACTAAGGAATATTGTGTCACAAATTGTATATCACTTTAAAATATTGGAAGGTTTATATGTGCGGTTATTTAATTGCTATATCTCAGTATAGGTATATGATTGCAAATATCTTATCTTATCTAAACCAATTTAATATTTTATCAACAACTCAATTTGGATTTAGGCAACGTAAATCAACTGAGGATGCGGTAATGGCTTTAACGTCATTGGTAATAGAGCAATTGGATAAACGGCAAAAGTATATTTCTGTATTTTTGAACTTTATTTTATCGTATTATTTATCGTATGGCTACATATCACTGGATATAGATAGGCATTTCTTCTCTGGGGTAATGGGAAACCAAATGATGAAAACAATCCAGTGAGTGCTGCGAGGTCCAGATGGGACAGTGCAGCTGCCAAGTTTGTTACTCTTTTAGCACCACCCAGGGATCACGTGTAGGGTTGGACTTGAGAAAAGCTTTCGATACCGTCTGTTTCCATCCTTGTGCATAAACTAGAAAGACTTGGAATAAGAGGAACACCGCTTTGTTTACTTACGGACTACCTAACTAATAGGAAACAAAAGGTAAAACTAAATAGATAACTGTACAGGGGGGTTTGAGGAAATAACTTATGGCGTACCGCAGGGAAGCCGTCTCGGTCCAACTCTTTTTCTGGCCTATTATATAAATGATCTCTGCAGTATGCAAATCACTAATGCTAAAATCTTCTCATATGCTGACGACACCGCTGTAGTTTTTACTGGGTCGACTTGGGATGAAGTAAGGGTACGTGCTGAGCAAGGGTTACGGCAAATTCAAAAATGGTTGCAAAATAATATACTTACGTTAAACACAACAAAAACAAACTATGTCTGCTTTAGTATTTGTAACAAACAACACACAACCTAATAGTGATCATTTTAGTATTAAAATACATACCTGCGATGATTGACCTCAGGAACCTGCAACTGCCCGCCGACCATCCAAAAAGTTGCACAAACAAAATATTTAGGTGTCTTCATGGATCAGCGGCTCTCCTGGTATCCGCACCTTGAATATGTCTCCTCACAAATCAGAAAGTTGATCTGGATCTTTAAAACTTTAAGGCATGTGGTACCAAGGGGAATGGCTTCATCTAGAAACTCTGCCAAAGACCTACTAAATGAAATATATATTGCTTTGGTACAGTCTGTCATTACTTACTGCATACCTATCTGGGGTGGTGCCGCTAAAATGCGTTTCTTAAATTGCATCTAGAACGTGCGCAACGCAGCCTGCTGAAAGTCATGCATTTTAATAGTATAAGATTCCCCACTGAAACACTATACAGTATGACATTTGTCATACTGTATAGTCAATACGAAGATTGTTTATTCGGCACATAGTTTTAAAAAAAACATAAGACATTACCATATTACGACAATTGTACACATAGAAGACGAAAAAAGAAACCTATTACTGTACCTCAAAATAAATCGAAATTTGCAAAACGGCACTACCAAGTACTTTCTGCGAATTTATACAACTTTATAAATAAACAACTAAATATAGACAGTAAACAGTTTTATGAGTGCAAAGAAATTATACCGGCTTGGCTTAAAACGAAATCGTATGAGGAAACTGAGGAATTACTTACCCGATTTATCTATCCAACATAATACACAAAGCACGTGTGTGCAAGAATAAGAATGCTTTGTGTATTATTATGTGTACACACACACACACACACACACACACACACACACACACACACACACACACACACACACTGCCCAGAACAAACGGGATTATTACATTTTTTGTTTTATTTTGATTTATACCTTTACTTGTCTTCTATAAAATGTGAATTAAGTTTTGTATAACTAATACCTGAACATAAATGTAACACAATTTTGTAAGAAATGATTTAGTTAAAGAAGAGCGGTACCTCCTGGCACAGGCTATATTAAAGCTTAAAAGGATATACCAATCACTAAGTTTATGATGATTATTGTGAAAGTAAATAAACATTTTTAATTTTTCTTTTTTTTATATCTCGGTAACACGGTTTTTTAATTACGTTACTAAATTTCCAATTATTAATTCATATGGTTGTCATACAGAACTACTAAAACTTTTTAACCACGTACCTACCTAACTAATGGAAACGTTAACATATGTGCATTTTTTAAAACAAAACTCCAATACTTAAACCTAGTATTCTACGCAGCACGCTGTTCACGTCCGGGCATACCATCTTAGCCGGGACGGGCAACACGGAAGACGGCAGCGGTGTCATCCGGAAGGTGAAGAAGCTGTACTTGCATCCAAAGTTCACCGTCGGACCCTACTGGGTCAACACGCACAAGTTCGGCATTAAGCAAGTACTTAAGTGTTGTTAAATATTATAATGTCATCTGTCCCGTTGTCTGTAAGTCAAATCTTGCAAGTTAAATTTGACCCACTTCCCGGTTTCCGTAGAGCTGAAATTTTGCACGCATATCGCGTGACAATGCAATATAATGATGACATGGAGCTGATCTGATGATGGACTGAAAGGTGGCGATAGGAACTCCTCGGCTACTCAACATTGTGTGTGCCGTCGTGATTGGGCTCGTTGCATTCGTTTTGGAGAGCAGTTGAGGAATGTATAAAGAAGAGTACAGTTAGCAATAAAAGCTTATCACAAAGAGACTTAAGAGGATGTTAGAACCACCATATCTTGGTTACCACTACCAAAGCAACAATTTAGACAAACTCAATTTAGACTTTTCAGTAGCAAAATGTGATAAATTTGACGCCCATGCTGACTGGTACGAGTGCTTTCTACGTGATTTCAGGTGCACTCTCGATGGGACTTCATGTTAGCGGAACTAGAGTCGCCGTTGCCGCTGGACGGCGTGCGAATGTCGGCTGTGCCGCTCGACAGCGGGGCGGACATTCCGGTGTCACTACCCGTCGACTACGGCGGCTTCGGCGCAGAGTATCACGGGGTAAGCTTAGCAGAGTCATAACTCCTTACACTGTTTCTAATGACCCAAGTAGCAAAATTTGGCACTAAAAAAGTCCTGAGATCATTTTAGAACGTGCTAATTAGTGTTCATGATTAGCACTATAATGGTGTCGTAAACCTTTACCTAACCCCAAATAGGCCCTAGTTTTATCACTGATTTATTCTATAAACATTACATAAAGGCTCTCACTGTGATAAATCAGCTCTATTATTGAAATGCCTGCAATGTTTATGTCACAATTAGGAACTATTAAAGTAACCAAAACATGTTTATAGTGCTAATTTGCGCCGTAAACGATTCCAGTGATTTTTTTTATCACCAAAAGCCTCGTGTTGTGTGCTGTCGTCGTCGTGAGGTTATTTCACAAGAAATTAAACAAATATATTTGTAAGTCATTCGCCATGTCCCTTTAGTTCCTTAAAGTGACATATAAAGGTACATACTAAAAAACATTCGTGAACCGTAATTCTGCCGGTACTTGCACTTGCGAAAATAATTGTATTGACAAAATCATTATGCTAATTTCAAGTTTGACAATGCGCCTTCATAATTTTACTGTTTTAATTAAATTTTAATTAATAAAATTAGGACTTGTCCCGACTGTGGCTGCTATAGTACACATGGGCTCCAGTCGTGCTGCTAATGTGCTATCACTTTCAGAAAACGGCAGCCATATTTTAATGGATTTGGGTAGCCCTATAGCGATGTTGAGGGAGCATTTAAAAAGCTAAAACGTTATGTAATGGTCGTGCAAAGTCCTTTTATAGTGCAGATTAATCCTGTAATAGTGTTTGCGATACTGCTACAATACTAGTACTATAAAAGCTAATTCGACGCATTATTAGTGCATAATAGGTACATAAAAGTGTCAGTAAAAAGTCTATAGTATTAAATAGTACTATAATTGCTTTTTGCAAATCTATTACAGTGCAACACTTTAAAGATTCTTTTTTATGGTCCTTTAAGCGTTCTAAGAGCTAACTTATAGAACTAAATTGCTCTTTAATTTATAGAACCAAAACGCTCTATTAAAAACCTTTATAGTACAAGCAGTCACAATGGTTACCATTATAAGCCTACTATATCACTGATTGGTGATAAAAGGCCTTAGTTATAGAAGCTTTTGTTACTTGGGGACGTACGTTCAGCCGGTGGTCTGCCGATGCCTATAATAGTTCGACGCCATTTACCATTCCTTTTCAACTCATCAAACTTAATGTATTCGTTGTCCAGGGTGCGATGGGGTCGGACATGCATGCGAGGAAGCTACAGACGGTGAGCAACCAGCGGTGCGCCAGCCTCCCGCAGTACGACAAACGAGACATGCTGTGCGCTGAAGGCCGCACGGCCACGCGCGACTCCGCTTGCAACGTGAGTCACATCACATCGTATCATCCTCATCACAAATCGTATTATGAATAAGTAATCTTGCAAAATGACGGTTGTGTTCGCGACGCATTTGCTACTTTGTAACTTTTGTAAGTAGCAACTTAAATTAGTAGTTTAATAACATAACCTACTTTATTTATAATGATGAACCTTGAGCCTTACGACTTCTGACGCCACGATGTACATTTAAATGATATATGCAAGCGCATTTCTGGTCAATATTTCTAACCTTATTAAATTCAAAAATATTCAGCTACATTCCTACCTACTGTCACACTCACATCTGCCACCTCTCAAAAGCCCGAGCCGGATTATTCGAAGCCAGCCAGGAGTCCAGGACAGCCTGGCGCTAGGGTGGCTACTGGTAATTGGCGAATTGGCCTAGGCATACGGTTCCGTCTCGCGTAAGAACTGGTTTGCTGTTAATCGCCAACATACTTATTGGTACTTTTCGAGTTAATGTCATTTATTCAAAGGAGGTATTTAGAGGCACCAACAACATCTAAATATAGTCGTAACTCGCAGGGTGACAGTGGCAGCGGTCTAGTGACGAAGGAGAACCGTCGCCTGGTGGGCGTGGCGTCGTGGGTGGAGGACGACGCGCACGTGTGCAGCCCCGGCAAGCTCGTCGTGTTCTCGCGAGTGTCCGCCGCGCGCCCCTGGATCGAGCAGGTCATCGGCTTCGACTTGTAACCGCGATGAAACAACTTTCAACTTTCGCCCCCTAAGGGTATTTACACATTTCCGCTGCGGAGGTTACACACCCGAGAGAGGTCACAGTTCCGTGGCGTGGCGCCCGTGAAAAACCCGACTGACTGAATCTATTCTACAGTTTTCAACAACCCTTTGTGAAGCTATATAACATTAATAATAATCAACCAATGTGGACCGAGATCCGTGGATCCGTGATTCGATTTCCGACGAAGAAATATCGGATTCATGGAAATTAATTCATCCCATGATGATGATAATTAAATTAAAGAAGAGGTTTGCATCCGCGCTCCGGTTCCTTCCCCTGATGCAGAGGTCATTCATCGCGGTTAACGAGGCAATGCTGCGAGCGTGATGGACCTTTGCCGTTGGCGCGGTGACTTTGTTGAAGAGGGTTTTTTACGTGTTCTTTAACCCTTTGACCGCCAAAGACGTCAAATCACGTGTGCGGTAAGACGTTCCCTCAACGCCAGCCTGTGATATCACGTCCAAAATTTAAGCGAGTTGCCTTAGCGCGCGCTGGCGCTGAGGCCACAATTTTTCCGTCCGATGCTTGGCGGTCAAAGGGTTAACATAGTTATATAAAACTATGCTATTAGTTTTATTTAGGAGTAGCTTTTATTTATTTTTAGGATAATTGTTATAGTAGTTGATGTGACTGCTACATAATGAAGGGCATTAAAATACGAATGTGCTTTTAAAAACGAACTAAGTGAGTTTTATAATTATAACACACGAGTGTTTTAATGCCTAATTATGTACAGTTACATACATTACTTTATCTACAAACATATTATAACTCCTTAATAATAGCCATGTACATTTCAACTGGAAAGTAATCCGAATTCAATAGAACTTCAACGGATAGTTTGGGGGTACTACGAAGACTCTCCTGAGTTTTCGACCTCGACTCTCTTCAGTCTGGCTTTTTTCAGTTTTTCGCTTATATCTCATAAACAAAGCACTTTTTGTATACACGTTGTATGGCAAAGTTAAAGAGCAATAAATTTCCTTTATGTTAGCTGTCATTCCAATATAGCGGCGGAACAAAAAAAAATCTGAAACTTTTCAAGTGCTATGGACACGTGAGAGCTTAACGGAAAATAATATATCCAAAGGATGCCTGGAAGAGATCGCTTAGTGGTAAAACCGCCTGTTTTTGTCTCTCTTCATATGTAAATAGGTTTGGTGTGCTTTATTCTTATTCCGAGGTGTGCATTTGTGCAATAAAGAGGATTTTACATTACTTTTACTTAACATCAACAGAGGTCATATGTTATTGGTTTTTTAAGAAGTTAAAATGGCTGGTTCTTCCTCCTAGCATTTATACTGGCTTTAGCCTGGGATCCGCTTAGAAATCTAATCCCATGTGTCTTGAACATAGCTTTATAATAATAATTTATAGTTAAAAATGTTAGTTTTTAAATAATATTTGTTGCTTGCAACACTTTAGAACGAGTTGGTCTATGGCCTTCCGCCAGATCGCTCTCTGCTTTCTGTGCTATAACGGATTGTACGTGCATTTGTAATTAAGCTTCAATAAAGTTAATTTTGATAATTTACTAATCGCAGTTTGATCTACAGTCCATAGGTCGCTGGTTCATATCCGGCTCGAAGGACCAACAATCGCATGTATGAATCACTAACTGCAATTAGTAGACCAGGATTCGAACTTGGTGGGGGGAAAAAACCTCTAAATTATATATTTTTTGTCAGTTTTTTGCTTATTTAAGGCCAAATATCAACGAAGATACAACGCAATAAAGTTAGACAAACTTTATTAAAATGTATGTAGAATAGTATTACTATTTTAGTACTCAATTCCATGTAATTTTGTTTATCAATTAGCAATATTTAAAAAAAAGGTTTTCGTAAAAAACTAGTACCTACGGCCAATTCATGGGATTAGATTGCTAAGCGGATCCCAGGCTCAATTAAGCTAAAGCCAGTATAAATGCTAGGAGGAAGATTCATTAATTTTGACGTCTTATAAAACCAATAACATATGACATCTGGCGACTTAGCATGACTTACGTTGTCGCGCGCGACTGCATACTTCGAGTCGCTCCTGAAGTATGGAGAGTCGCGCGACAACGTAAGTCATGCTAGCAGGGCTGTGGATATTAAATATAATTTTTAAGAAAAAGAAACCGACTTCCATGGGGGTAGCCGGTGAAGCATTATTGTAGATGGTGCACTTAGAATCCATACAATGAAATAACTTGCTTAACAAACATAGCGAAGAGGAAGAATCGCCAAACATGAACTATGCGTCGTTGAAGAGTTCCGTTCTGATCATCATCAGCAGTTCCACTTCATCAAATGTCACTCTTTTGAATGAAAATGCTTGACTTGTTGATAATAATTTTTAAGAAAAAAAAACCGACTTCAATGGGGGTAACCGGTGAAGGATTATTGTAGATAGATGGTGCACTTAGATTCCATACAATGAAATAACTTGCTTAAAAAACGCAGCGGAGAGGACGAATCGCCAAACGTGAACTATGCGTCGTTGAAGAGTTCCGTTCTGATCATCATCAGCAGTTCTACTTCATCCAATGTCACTGTTTTGAATGAAAATGATGGTTTTGTTGATAAAAATATAAAAATCACTATATGTATGCCTTTAAGATTTGAGGAGTTCCCTCGATTCCTCATGGATCCCATCATCAGAACTGCGTTTTGACAAAAACGGGACCAATCTGTGTATATATACTTACAATCAAAAAAAGAATTTTCAAAATCGGTTCAGACATGACGGAGTTATGGAGTAACAAACATAAAAAAAAATAAAAAATAAAAAAAATAAAAAAAAACATACACGCCGAATTGAGAACCTCCTCTTTTCAAATCTTGAAGTCGGTTAAAAATACAAAAATCACTATGTGTAAGCCCTTAAGATTTGAGGAGTTCCCTCGATTCTTCGTGGATCCCATCATCAGAACTTGAGCTTGACGAAAATTTGTCCTGACAATTAAACTTGCTAAACAAACACAGCGAAGAGGACAAATCACCAAACGTGAACTATGCGTCGTTGAAGAGTTCCGTTCTGATCATCATCAGCAATTCTACTTCATCAAATGTCGCTGTTTTGAATGAACATGACGGATTTGTTGATAAAAATATAAAAATACTATATGTATGCCTTTAAGATTTGAGGAGTTCCCTCGATTCCTCATGGATCCCATCATCAGAACTGCGTTTTGACAAAAACGGGACCAATCTGTATATATATACTTACAATCAAAAAAAGAATTTTCAACATCGGTTCAGACATGACGGAGTTATGGAGTAACAAACATAAAAAATAAAAAACAAAAAAAAAAAAACATACACGCCGAATTGAGAACCTCCTCTTTTGAAATCTTGAAGTCGGTTAAAAAGTAACGTAAAATCCTCTTTATTGCACAAATGCACACCTCAGAACAAGAACACCAAACCTTACATATAAAGGGAGACAACAAAATAGACGGTTTTACCGCTAATATTAAGCGATCTCTTCCAGACAAGCTTTGCTGGATATATTATTTTCCGTTAAGCTGTCACGTGTCATAACACTTGAAAAGTTTTCAGAATTGCTTAATTTTTAGGGTTCCGTACCTCGAAAGGAAAAAAACGGAACCCTTATAGGATTACTTTGTTGTCCGTCCGTCCGTCGGTCATGACCCTTTTTCTCAGGAACGCTTGGAGGTAGGTATCAAGCTGAAATTTATATCAAATACTCAGATCTACTGTCCCTTGGAGCTGTGAAAAAATCAAACTTCTAGGCCAACGCAATCAAAAGATACAGCCGTTTATGCCGCAAATTAACGCAAATTTTCGAAACTCGCAAGGGAATCAAAACCTATAGGGTACTTCCCGTGAACTCAGAATCTTGAAATTTGGTACGAAGCAACGTCTTATAGCAAAGATAAAGGAAAAATTGCGAAAACCGTAAATTTTTTGTTACATCATATAATAAAAATATTTTTAATAATTTTAAAGTTACTACCCCTGTATACCTACAGGTTTGCACGGAAACCTCGGTGCGCGAGTCCGACTCGCACTTGGCCGGTTTTTAGGGTTCCGTAGTCAACTAGGAACCCTTATAGTTCTGCCCCTGTCTGTCCCCTATACGTAAAGTGGGGAGTGATTTTTTTTTTCATTTCAACCCTAACGTGTGATATATTGTTGGATAGGTATTTAAAAATGAATAGGGGTTTACTAAAATCATTTTTCGATAATGTAAATATTTTCGGAAATAATCGCTCCAGAAGTAAAAAAATATGCGTCCCCCCCCCCTCTAACTTTTGAACCATAAGTTTTAAAAATATGGAAAAAATTTCAAAAGTAGAACTTTATAAAAACTTTCTAGGAAAATTATTTTGAACTTGATAGGATGAATAGTTTTTGAAAAAAAATTACAAAATAATTTCTGAACTAAGTTTGTAATTTAACCGTATAAGCAGGTGTTTATTGTACCTGTAATTTCTACAAAATTACAATGAAATGACGTGCTTTCAAATAAAGTAAAAACGGTGAAAATCGATTCACGCAATAAAGAATTATTCCATAAAAATCATCTTCCATACTTTAAGCTCGCGCGCAATAGTTTACTTAATTTGCCGATAGATGTCGCTGTACGTGGAACTCTCGTATCATATTCTACATGGCGGTGTTATTAACTCTTAAGTGGGGACACTTACTGTGACGGACGGAAAACTACGGAACCCTACACTGAGCGTGGCTGTATCTTCGTTAATATTTGGCCTGAAAATCTGGTATCACAGCTAACTTTTAGGAAATGTATTGCTTTTTGACTTTGCCATAGAAGAAGTGCTTAGTTTATGAGATATGCTAAGAACTGAAAAAAAATGAGCGTCTTGGCCTCCCTCCAAATTTCACAGGGTCCTCGAGGTCGAAAACTTAGAATAGTCTTCCTAGTTAGTATTCCCCCAAACAACCCGTTAAAGGTCCGTTGAGTTCGGATATTACTTTCCAGGTGAAAGGAGACCGTCAATTCCAGGCCCACTAGCGATAATGGTCTCGTATAAGGTTTGTTCTGCAATTTTAAGCAAATACCCATTTTATTACGAAACTAGACAAAATATTTCATGAAAATGAAACGGGAAATAGAAATACAAAATAAAAAGTAATTTCGTTGATCCTTCCGCGATCCAAATAGTGCTTAATAAGTTGTTAACGTCTTTACAGCATTGACATAAGGTTAACTTTACGTGGACTGAGACGAAACAGACATTTTTAGAAAGGAGTTACGTTTACTTTGCTAATCTAGTTTATTATTCTAGTTTGACACTGTCAATGTGTGACGTCACCGTCATCCAAGTCTGCCGCATGAAGTTATAATTTTAAACTGGAGTATACTCTTCGGCCACAAAGTGGGGCCGAAAGAAAGGGAGCTGCATCTCATTTTGACTTAGGGCGTTATGACGGCATTATATCATGCTCTTTCGATAACGAAACGCATTTTTTTTTTCAATTTCGTAATGAATGTCTGATACTCGTATGGATTTATAAAAAGTGGATGTAATTGTTGCACTTTTTCCCTAACCACAGATGAACCTTATTACCGTGCAAAACAGTCGTTCATAGGTGATTAGAAAAAAAACGGTGCGATAGAGGGGATAATTATCCTTACATTAAATATGTTTGTATGCATGTTGTTGTTGTCGCGAATAAATGTTTTCTATTTCTATTTTTTTTTAATTATAGGGGCGGTGCCTCACTCGCACTCGTTACGAAATTGACACACATTGACATTTTGACTTGTTGTCATGCTGGCATTATTGTCTAATGACGACATAACTCCCTAAGTCAAAACGATACGCAGCTCCCTGTATTACTCTCTTTCGGCCTCACTTTGTGGCCCAAGAGTATACTCCAGTTAACAATTATAACTTCATGGATACTAGTAGTAGCGCACTAACAGAGCTAAACCTTATTTGTTTGTAATAAGTTCTACAATTGTTTAGTTAATAGTAGCAATGATGGTTTGACAGTCATTATGTTTGTTTACCCAAATACAAGAAATCAGCGGCAGGATCAAAATATGACTTTTTATTATTTTATTATGATTTTCGTTTCATTATCATGTCAGATTTTGTAGATATTCTTTAAAAAACCGGTAGTTATTTTGTGTTATACTGTAAATTATTTTCTCTATTTGTAATTTTCTTATTCTCTTCTTGCTTGACACAATGTACTACCGAATATTGTAACATGGTCCCTAAGACTCCTGGGGTTACAACACCCCACGCATAGCTCCGAATGTTTCAATGTTTCAATTACTAATAAGTGGTGAACGGTGTTGGTCACACATATTGTACACATTCACGTAGTATTTTTAACTTAAGCCCTATTGTAGTGATTGTTTGTTTACCTAAATAAATAAATAAAAAAAATCATAAACATGTACGCTTTTAAATATTGTCCTTATCACATTCATGTTTTTTCATCCCCGATTTCTCAATTTTCCCGTTAGATTTCATGATTATTTTATGACCGTCCTGATCTAGAAATTAAGGCGAATGTTTTGATACCTACTTCATAATTATACGCACCTTAATGAGCTGGGGCAAATCGCCTAACAAAAATTGACGATCTCCTTTATATAACTACTGGGCTACTTGTCATAAGTACTTTAATTTACAAAAACAAAGGAGATCGTCAATTCCGGGGCCCCTACCGATACGGTCACGTATAAGATTTTTTCTTCTTTTTTAAGCAAATGCACCTTTTATTACGAAAATGAAACGGGATTTAGAAATACAAAAAAATGTTACATAAGTCGTTTACGTCCTGACCTGATACGTGCGCCACCGACGATTTTTCCACGCCGCCGCCGCCGTTGATTTTGACCGGAGTAGAATCGGTGTGGCATATTTTAAATCTTATTTTGTTTTAATGCCCGGAAATGGTAGTGAGTGGCCAGTATACAACGTATTTTTTAAAGATGCTTTTGCTTCTTTACTTATTCTTTGCCGCCTTTGCCGGTTACGTTATTTTTAAACTTATGGTAGATGTCATATACAAAGGAAAAAATGACCTAGGCCTCCGGTGCCTAGGGCTGGGATCGAATTAGCGTCTTCTCCATTCGCGGCAGAAAATAAACAAATCAAAATATTTATTAAAAATAATTTGATTTGTTCTTCAGATGTACGTTATTTTTGCTGTCATTTCGATGGTATCGTAAGATTTACGTCAATTATATTTTATATTTCTGTTTCCCTTACACTTCAATTTAGGTAAGTATTAATAAAATGCACCTATGAACGTCAAAAACACATTTGTATAGAAAAAAATAAAAAGTACAACATCATCATTATCATATTATTTGCTTTTCCCGGCTGTTTAACAGAAAGCATTTTGATTTAAGTACTTACTCTTTATTTTTCCTTAAATACCAGTGAAGTAAAGTTTTTTTAAAGAGATTCTCATTTGTTGTTTTTAGGGTTCCGTAGTCAACTAGGAACCCTTATAGTTTCGTCATGTCTGCCCGTCCGTCCGTCCGTCCGCGGATAATCTCAGTGACCGTTAGCACTAGAAAGCTGAAATTTGGTACTAATATGTATATCAATCACGCCGACAAAGTGGTAAAATAAAAAGTGGAAAAAAATGTTTTATTAGGGTACCTCCCCTATACGTAAAGTGGGGAGTGATTTTTTTTTCATTTCAACCCTAACGTGTGATATATTGTTGCATAGGTATTTAAAAATGAATAGGGGTTTACTAAAATCATTTTTTGATAATGTAAATATTTTCGCAAATAATCGCTCCAGAAGTAAAAAAAAATGTGCCCCCCCCCCCCTCTAGCTTTTGAACCATAAGATTTAAAAATATGAAAAAAATCTCAAAAGTAGAACTTTATAAAAACTTTCTAGGAAAATTATTTTGAACTTGATAGGTCAAATACTTTTGGAAAAAAATTACAAAATAATTTCTGAACTAAGTTTGTAATTTAACCGTATAAGCAGGTGTTTATTGTACCTGTAATTTCTACAAAATCACAATGAAATGACGTGCTTTCAAATAAAGTAATAACGGTGAAAATCGGTTCACGCAATAAAGAATTATCCCATAAAAATCATCTACCATACTTTATATACAATAGTTTACTTAATTTGCCGATAGATGTCGCTGTACGTGGAACGCTCATATCATATCCTACATGGCGGTGTTATTTTAACTCTTAAGTGGGGACTTACTGTGACGGACGGAAAACTACGGAACCCTACACTGAGCGTGGCCCGACACGCTCTTGGCCGGTTTTTTTTATATTTCTTCCACGATTTCTCGAAGTGTTCGAAGACGGCTGGATCAGTTCTTTTTTGTTTAAATGGCCCATCCTCATTAGGTTTAGTTTGATGTTGGGATCCTTGATCGACATTTCGACACTTCGTAAAGTGAAACTTTAGATAATCACTATAAAATGTTGTCAACTTATAAACTTTTTTGAATGATGGTTCAATTTTGTTTAACAGATTCTTTGTATCTGATGCTGGTGACGCGCGTCAGGTTCACGGATTTATCAAGGTTCATCGATGTTGATCAGCACTCATATTTTTGCTATTAACATAGAACTTCGCAAGCCGCACGCAGCGGGGATGATTGGACGAAATGAGTAATGCAAATAATTGAAAGAAACTGAAATCAGTTATTTAATCAATGAATCCAATCCATAATTTTTTTGCATGTTTTTAGAGTGCGGCATTGAAAGTTTAGTTAACTTAGTTACTTGATCCATACTATCCATAGCTTAATTAGTAAACCCATCGAGCCCCGGAGAGGCGTATCGATGTTGCTTAAATTCCAACTGGGTTGATTATTTTTGTATATGATTTAATAACTAGAATCCAATTCAATCCTTCGAATAACGATAAAATAAAACGTAGACTTTATTTCATTATCAAATTCGGGCTACGCAAAGGCTCTTTCTTAGTCTTTTAGAACTTACAATCAACATTTTCTCTCAAGAATTAAGTAAAATCTGTATTAATTGTAAGAATGTTGGAAATAAAGGCTATTTTATTGATTTTAAGTCTTAGTCAATTTATTTAATAATACGTATTCTAAACAAACTATACGTAGAACAGTTGACTAAAGAAATGTATTCACTTTTTCACCGTAAGTATTGCGTTTTAAGAATAATCAGGTCCAAAAGTGGATACATCTTTTTGTAGGCAACTGTACTACTTAAATAATTCCACACGGAGTTGATTCTTTTACAGCCTGAACAAAGAATGAACAGATTATTTCTCCGTCTCATTTATTGTTTGGTCGAGTAGTAAAATATCAAAAGGTTGCATTTACGCTATATGACTTGTCAACCATGGATTGGACATGAGTGACGGTTACAGACCTTTCACTCATAATTGTGTCGCTTAACTTCAAACTCAGGTAAATCCATTCGACCCTCTCAGCAAATATCTACCCTATTACCTTTTGTATTAACAAAACCGCATAATCTGACAGATGGATTTACCCGAGTTTGAAGTTAAGCGACACAATTTACACCAATATTTTTCGTAAAAATGGCTAATACTCCGTTTATTGGCCCGCAGATCAATTTTTCGGCCATTTGCGCACCGGTTATCGGTCACTTAAATCACCACAAATATGATTCTTATCAATAAGCGAATATTGTCTATAGTAGTATGAAAATGCCATTTACAATATACCTACTGTTCAATTTTGACATTGGAAATGTCTTTTCGTTCGTTCCAGTATAGGCCCCGATTTCACGAAAAGGTGCGATCCCCTTATAACTCGGAAAGTTGTAAAGATATGATATTCAGAAATGGCTCAAAAGACTCATATTTACGAGAGCTGTAAGATGCAAAAAGAATTTTTCTAGAAAATCAAAAAAGAAAAAGTTATGGCCGGAATAGTGAAAAAAAGAATAATTTTTTTCCAAAGGAGACCGTCAATTCCAGGCCCACTAGCGATAATGGTCTCGTATAAGGTTTGTTCTGCAATTTTAAGCAAATACCCATTTTATTACGAAACTAGACAAAATATTTCATGAAAATGAAACGGGAAATAGAAATACAAAATAAAAAGTAATTTCGTTGATCTTTCCGCGATCCAAATAGTGCTTAATAAGTTGTTAACGTCTTTACAGCATTGACATAAGGTTAACTTTACCTGGACTGAGACGAAACAGACATTTTTAGAAAGGAGTTACGTTTACTTTGCTAATCTAGTTTATTATTCTAGTTTGACACTGTCAATGTATGACGTCACCGTCATCCAAGTCACTTTGTGGCCCAAGAGTATACTCCAGTTAACAATTATAACTTCATGGATACTAGTAGTAGCGCACTAACAGAGCTAAACCTTATCTGTTTGTAATAAGTTCTACAATTGTTTAGTTAATAGTAGCAATGATGGTTTGACAGTCATTATGTTTGTTTACCCAAATACAAGAAATCAGCGGCAGGATCAAAATATGACTTTTTATTATTTTATTATGATTTTCGTTTCATTATCATGTCAGATTTTGTAGATATTCTTTAAAAAATCGGTAGTTATTTTGTGTTATACTGTAAATCATAAACATGTACGCTTTTAAATATTGTCCTTATCACATTCATGTTTTTTCATCCCCGATTTCTCAATTTTCCCGTTAGATTTCATGATTATTTTATGACCGTCCTGATCTAGAAATTAAGGCGAATGTTTTGATACCTACTTCATAATTATACGCACCTTAATGAGCTGGGGCAAATCGCCTAACAAAAATTGACGATCTCCTTTTTGATTTTGGCGTTCGATATTTTGGAAACGAAGAATGATATCAAAAATTTGAGAAGAACTCCTCTGGACAATTTAGTCAGCTACAATTTAAGCCTAAAAAAAAGACGATCGGGTTAAGCGTCTGCCCTGTAGCCTAACCTTTTTGAAAAAAGTATGAACGACATTTTTCACATCAATTTTTTTTTAACTGACTTCAAGATTTCAAAAGAGGAGGTTCTCAATTCGGCGTGTATGTTTTGACATTGGAAATGTCTTTTCGTTCGTTCCAGTATAGGCCCCGATTTCACGTAAAAGTGCGATCCCCTTATAACTCGGAAAGTTGTAAAGATATGATATTCAAAAATGGCTCAAAAGACTCATATTTACGAGAGCTGTAAGATGCAAAAAGAATTTTTGAGAAAATAAAAAATAAAAAAGTTATGGCCGGAATAGTGAAAAAAAAACCCATTTTTTTCCAAATTTATGATTTTGGCGTTCGATATTTTGGAAACGAAGAATGATATCAAAAATTTGAGTAGAACTCCTCTGGGCAATTTAGTCAGCTACAATTTAAGCCTAAAAAAAAGACGATCGGGTTAAGAGTCTGCCCTGTAGCCAAACCTTTTAAAAAAAAGTCAGAACGACATTTTTCACATTAATTTTTTTTTTACTGACTTCAAGATTTCAAAAGAGGAGGTTCTCAATTCGGCGTGTATGTTTTTCTTATTTTGTTATTTTTTGTTTTTTTTTTTATGTTTGTTACTCCATAACTCCGTCATGGGGAATCGAGGGAACTCCTCAAATGTTAATGGCCTACATGTAGTGATTTTTATCAACAAATCAATCATTTTCATTCAAAACAGTGACATTTGATTAAGCGGAACTGCTGATGATGATCAGAGCGGAACTCTTCAATGACGCATAGTTCACGTTTGGCGATTTGTCCTCTTCGCTATGTTTGTTAAGCAAGTTAGATTCTCAGGACAAATTTTCTTCAAGCTAAGTTCTGATGATGGGATCCAGGAGGAATCGAGGAAACTTCTCAAATCTTAAAGGCATACATAAAGTGATTTTTGTATTTAAATCAACAAATCAAGCATTTTCATTGAAAACAGTGACATATTGATGAAGTGGAACTGCGGCTGATGCCATAAACATGTGAAATGTAAAATGAGAAAGGAATTCTTCAACGACGCATAGTTCACGTTTGACGATTTGTCCTCTTCGCTGTGTTTGTTAAGCAAGTTATTTCATTGTATAGAGTGCACCATCTACAATAATCCTTCACCGGCTTCCCCCATTGAAGAAGTCGGCTTTTTTTTTGCTTAAAAATTATTTAGCTATGTGGCTACCATTTCTCGAGTTGACTACGGATTTGTAATGTAATAATTTTCTTGTACTTTGAACATTATTATATCCTGCTTATTAATCTAAAAATGAAATATGTATACTTAGGCGCTACGGCGACAATTATTCAAACTTCGATATGCGTGTGGAAATTTTTCCATTTGTTTGTTCACAGCAGAGTTGGGCACACTTGATTAAAATCGGTGATCGATTACTAATCATCGCTGATTGAATAATCGCTGACTAAATCATAACACAAAACAATCAAGTCATTTCGCCATGAGTAAATCATTAACGACGGGCGCTGATTGAAACTAAATGAACGCTAATCAACTAACTTGTTCAATGTGATTGACGAATGTATGATTAGAGTGTTCTTAAGCTGATTTATATTATTTATATTATTACTTGAATAAGGCGTTTGTTCTCAATTTCACATATTGAACCAGATACATATGTATGTAGAAATTTTCATTATCCTAAATGAAAATGAAAATGAGAATGAGAACGAGAACGAGAACGAGAACGAGAATGAGAATGAAAATGAAAATGAAAAGCGCATGTGGAAACCGCAGCTGTGTGATAACTGCCTTAACTGTAGCCGAAAACCGCAATAAAACCGAACAGGCCGTTTCAAAGTTAAATGGGAGCATTCATTTGTACACTCATACCAAAAACTAACAAAAAAAAATTCGATATTTTGGCCACTGGCATTGACGCTTTTATTGCTCAATATTGAATCTGCACTATACAACTTAAGACGTAAGCGCCAACCGCCAAATGATACCTTTAGAAATATTTATTGTCACAAATAGCCATTTATCCTAAATGTATATTATACTCACCTAGGTGCCGCCTCTGTTTCGTCAGGGAAAAAAAGTGAAGGAGCTAGTAGCTACGCAAAATCTCATCAAAATCTAATCATCTAATCAACTAAATCGTTAGTTTAACTAAGCATACTGTCTTACTAATGTAATTACTTCAGCTAATCATGAGTGAAACTAAAAATCGACATGATTTACTCATGTCGATGGTCAATCAGATTAGAAAGCTCATGATTGAATTCGTAATCATGTTTATATGATTATGAGTAACGTTCTCATTTTTAACTTTAGTTTCAATCACGTTATTTTTCGCCCAACTCTGGTTCACAGGCGTTATGTCGAGGATACTTATGTTAATCTAAGAATAAAATAATTATCATTCAACGTCGTAGTTTTATTTTACAACATTTTCCTTATCCCGACTTTCTTGTCGCTCAGCGACAATATTTTTTCGACTTCCGTAGATTCATTTCCAATGTGCTCGATAGTCGTGTGAGGCACGAAATCTGTGAATTTTTTTTTTGTTTTTTTTTATGTTTGTTACTCCATAACTCCGTCATGGGGAATCGAGGGAACTCCTCAAATGTTAATGGCAAACACATAGTGATTTTTGTATTTTTATCAACAAATCAAGCATTTTCATTCAAAAGAGTAACATTTGATGAAGTGGAACTGCTGATGATGATCAGAACGGAACTCTTCAACGGCGCATAATTCACGTTTGGCGATTTCTCCTCTACGATGTGTTTTTTAAGCAAGTTAGATTGTCAGGACAAATTTTCGTCAAGCTCAAGTTCTGATGGTGGGATACATGAGGAATCGAGGGAACTCCTCAAATCTTAAAGGCATACACATAGTGATTTTTGTATTTTTATCAACAAATCAAGCATTTTCATTCAAACGAGTGACATTTGATGAAGTGGAACTGCTGATGATGAACAGGGCGGAACTCTTCAATGACGTCACGTTTCACGTTTGGCGATTTGTCCTCTTTGCTATGTTTGTTAAGCAAGTTAGATTCTCAGGACAAATTTTCGTCAAGCTAAGTTCTGATGATGGGATCCAGGAGGAATCGAGGAAACTTCTCAAATTTTAAATACATAAAGTGATTTTTGTATTTAAATCAACAAATCAAGCATTTTCATTGAAAACAGTATGTACATATTGATGAAGTGGAACTGCGGCTGATGCCATAAACATGTGAAATGTAACATGAGAAAGGAATTCTTCAACGACGCATAGTTCACGTTTGACGATTTGTCATCTTCGCTGTGTTTGTTAAGCAAGTTATTTCATTGTATATAGTGCACCATCTACTATAATCCTTCACCGGCTTCCCCATTGAAGAAGTCGGTTTTTTTGCTTAAAAATTATTTAGCTATGCCACATAGTCAACTCGAGAAATGGTAGCCACTACCATTTCTCGAGTTGACTACGGATTTGTAATGTAATAATTTTCTTGTACAGTCGCCATCAAATATTTCGGAGCGGCCAAGGTAGTCAAAAATATCTGAACATGCACTTTATCGCCTTGGCAATAGAGGCGTTGTTCAGATATTTGTGACCACCTTAGCCGCTCCGATATATCTGATGGCGAACACAACTATCTGATGGTGTACTTTGAACATTATTATATCCTGCTTATTAATCTAAAAATGAAATATGTATACTTAGGCGCCACGGCGACAATTATTTAAACTTCGGTATGCGTGTGGAAATTTTTCAATTTGTTTGTTCACAGCAGAGTTGGGCACACTTGATTAAAATCGGTGATCGATTACTAATCATCGCTGATTGAATAATCGCTGATTAAATCATAACACAAAACAATCAAGTCATTTCGCCATGAGTAAATCATTAACGACGGGCGCTGATTGAAACTAAATTAACGCTAATCAACTAACTTGTTCAATGTGATTGACGAATGTATGATTAGAGTGTTCTTAAGCTGATTTATATTATTACTTGAATAAGGCGTTTGTTCTCAATTTCACATATTGAACCAGATACATATGTAGAAATTTTCATTATCCTAAATGAAAATGAGAATGAGAATGGGAATGAGAATGAGAATGATGCTGATAGCCAAACACCGGATTGACGGGGGCAAAAGTGCACCAGTGCTAGTGATTAATTAAAAATCGACTAAATTTATCGACATCGTTAAAAACAATTTAATCCATCCTTATCAAAATGGCTAATGGCTAAGTTTGAATACATTTAATTGTGTGCAAACCTCTTTCATTTATACTTATCACAAGTATAAACAACCGATATCTGACATTGACGGTGTCGAGTCACTGGTGACAAATATTGAAATTATTTCATTCAGTACAACAATTATTTAGCATTCCGATTAATTACGCCTACCTTTTTGTTTTTTTTAAGTCGTTTAAAAATGCCTCGCAACAAAAAAGATGTTTCATTTTCATGGAAAACTGACCATTCAGATATAGTAGATAGAGATACGACTTACTTTTGCAAGAAATGTAAATAATTAATTAATTGCTCATAAAGTTTATTTATGTGTATGTCCTTTTTTCTTAATTCACATTCTTAAACTCACACAACGGTTGTACGTATTTTTTTATCGAAGTCAAGTAATATAATTTTAAACAAAAAAGAACCGACTTCACTTAGCATCCACCTTTCCAACAGCAAATGCTCGAGCTGCTGTAAAAAATACTCAAATCACTATAGGTGTGCCTATAATAATTGAAGAGTTCCCTCGATTTCTCCAGGATCCCATCATCAGATCCTGACCTGGTGACAATGGGACCAACTGTGAAATATACTCTTTCATAATTATTTTACTTGTTTTTTTAAAGTGGGTATTCCACTCATACATTAGTATGTTATTTAATCAAATACAAACATTGAAACATTGAAAAAAAAAATAATCAACCCAGTTTGACTTGAACAAACATCGATACGCCTTACCGGGGCTCGATATCGCTTTACCAATTAAGCTATGGGGTCTGAACCCATAGCTTAATTGGTAAAGCGATATCGAGCCCCGGTAAGGCGTATCGATGTTTGTTCAAGTCAAACTGGGTTGATTATTTTTTTTTTTTCAATGTTTCAATGTTTGTATTTGATTAAATAATATACTCTTTCAATCAAAAAAAAGAATTTTCTAAATCGGTCCAGCCGTCTTCGAATAATCGGTGAACATACATAAAAAAAATAGCAAAAACAAAGATCCCGACGAATTGATAACGTCCTCCTTCAAAATCTTGAAGTCGGTTGAAAATTAATATAATTTGTCAGCTGTAGAGGTCCATAGGGTCCTCTAAGTATGAAAATTAGGAAAATAACTTTAAAGGCTGATAGAGCTTCATTTGTAAGCTTTTACATGATATTTTCATGAGTAAAGTTCATGAAAAAATGAGATTTCGAAGGAGGAGGTTATCAATTCGTCGGGATCTTTGTTTTTGTTATATTTTTATACGTTTTGCGGAATGCGTTATATTTTTATACGTTTTGTGGATGCGTTTATCCTATATTGCGTATGCGTTATATTTTTATACGTTTTGCGGAATACGTTATATTTTTATACGTTTTGTGGATGCGGTTATCCTATATCCTATATATCGTATGCGTTATAATTTTATACGTTTTGCGAATTTTATTGCGGAATGCGTTATATTTTTATGTTTTGCGGTTGCGGCATATGAATTTATTTGAGTATATATTAAGTCGTTTACCCTGTTTTGGGAATGATTTTTAGCGTATTTTACGTACCTGATTTATTAATTTAAAGGAGTGCGTACTCTATATACTTACGGTTCATATGTTTTGGTATATAAGCAATGACTTGGACTGAAGTAATTACTTAATACTTGTGTGATTCTAACATTATTTATTTATGACAGAGTAACTAACATTACCCATTGAACGATTATGTTCATTCTTCAAATCCACCACCTTGATCCTTCTATGAAGTGTTATTTATATGACTGAAATTATTTTACTTTTGAGCTGAAATAAGGCATCTAACTTTTGTACCAACATTGAGTTATAAAACAAAAATATTATGAAAATTTTAACAATGTTCTCTGATAGCTACTTATATATCCGGAAACAAAAAAACAAACAAACGTACACGGCTGAAAATGGTTTTATTGTTTTTCAAAGTATTCCCCTTGATGATCTATGCACTTTTGCATTCGCGTGAACCAATTTTTAAAGCACTTCTGCCACTCCGCCTGAGGTACCTCCATAACGTGTTGTTTGAATGCGTCGACAGCATCTTCAGCGGTCGAAAATCGTTGACCGCGTAATTTATTCTTTATATTTGTAAATAAATAAAAATCGTTGGGTGCCAAGTCAGGGCTGTACGGCGGATGACCGGTTAATTCCACATTTTGACCCTCCAAAAATAGAGTTGTTTCGCGTGACGTATGACATTGTCATGATGAAGAATGATTCTTCGTCGCTGGTTAGTTTTACGAATTTGTTCAAATACTTCCGGTAAGCAAATGGTCGTGTACCACTCTGAATTAACCGTTCTACGGTTTTCTAGTGGCACTGTAGCTACATGGCCATTAATACCGAAGAAGCAGGCCACCATTTGTTTCAACGTACTTTTTGCACGAGTAACTTTCGTAGGGTTCGGCTCATTTTGAAACACCCATACCGTTGATTGTTGCTTCGTTTCGGGATCGTATGCATAGATCCAGGATTCGTCACCTGTATAGATGTTATAAACGGCTTTTGAGTCACCACGGTTATATTTTTTTAACATTTTATTGCACCATTCGACGCGAGCATCTTTTTGCTCTTTTGTTAAGTTGTGGGGTATCCAACGCGAACAAATTTTTTTTACAGCCAAATAATTATGTGATATGCTATTAATGCTGGTCATAGAAATACCCAGAGTCGCCTCTATCTCGCAGTACGTAACATGTCGGTCGTCCATTATAAGTTTTCGCACAGCCTCGATATTTTGTTGTACAACGACCGATTTCGGGCGACCTGCCTTAACTTCGTCCGTAAGCATACTACGTCCACGATTGAACTCACTAAACCAGTGATACACAGTAGTTTTAGATGGGGCTTCATCACCAAAAGTTGAAGTTAGTTGATCTATGCACTGTTGTTGCGTTAAACCACGCCGAAAATCATAATAAATCATAGCACGAATATTTTCACGAGTGAGTTCCATTCTTGCTGCGAGATGACATTTAAAACCCGTCAAAAACAAAACACGAGCGTTAATAAGAAAGAAAAAATATACCGGCCAGTACTTAAAAAAGTTCAAATTTTACCATGGAGGTCAAATATGCTATTTAAGAAGATTGTAATCCCGGTTTCCGGATATATAAATAGCAGCCTATGTATAGTGAGACTTGTATTTTATCACCATTCACATTAATTAATGAATAAATATAATTATATTGTTGGAAATACAATTATTGGCAAAGAGAAAGCCACTACAATAAAGTATTGAAATCCAACTGAGAGATTGAATCGTGCTGGAGTGAGTTATGGGAATCCATATCAACTACAACTGAACGAAAATAGTTCATAAGTTAATTCAGACTTTCATTCTAATAGTCGTACATCATCTGTAAAATTTGATAATTAGATGAAGAGTTTGGTAGTTAGAAACAATGCCTCACTCTACGTACAATGCTATTCGCTCGTCCTTGAAGTTTGAATTAGCATAACTGCCTCACACGACATATTTCAATGACTTATTTCGGCATGACCACAGTTAGCGCAATAATTGGAGCATTTGCCTTACAAAAGGTGAAGTAGAAAATGTTTTAATGTTTATTGGTAGGCTATAGGGTGGTTATTAAAATACTAGATTTGAGACTTTGGGGGGGGGGGGGGTGCGTTGGCCGCCATCTTGGTTTAAACGTGCCATAAGTCCGTTTTTGAACCTTGGCGCTTAAACGGTTATCAGTATGCCTAAAATGTCTATGCAACGTATGAAGAACATAAAATTGTCTACAATATTTCCATACACAATACATCTGTAAGTCTTACAGATGTAAAGATACAGGGGGTGAAAAGGTGTATATTTTCTTCTATCATAAGAATTTTATTTATTAGCTTCAAAGTTTTGTGCTTCGAGATAAGGAAATGAAGTCTCTACCACAGTTTTGTCATCTTCTAATGATTCTTTTAAAAGATATTCAAAAATTTGAATTCACCCCTAGAGCGCTTATAGAGGGGGTGAAAGTAGTAAGTCTCACAAACAAAATCAGTGTTCTATTACTCATCATAAAAAACTACTAGGCGTTGTCAGGTATAGCTATGGATCAATTAGGGTATAATTAATTTAGATTTGACAAAAAACATATATGATTTCAAACAAAAAAAAATTTTTTTTAAAGAAAGTGCTTGCAAATATTTTAATTTTTTTAAACTTCATATAACTGTCAAGTTATTATTAAAATATCGTACAGGCTTTAGCATTTTTTACATAATGCTTGAACAGTTGACTTTATGACAAAAATGTCTACGAGAAGTATAAAGACAATGAGTATGAGTATTTTTTTCTTTCTGTAACTTTGTATCTTCTAAGACGTACAGAATAAATACAAATACAAAAAAAATAGAGTCTTTATAATTTTCTTAGACATTTTTGTCATAAAGAGAGCTGTTCAGGCATTATGTAAAAAATGCTAAAGCCTATACGATATTTTAATAATAAGTTGACAGTTATATGAAGTTTAAAAAAAAAAATTCAAGCACATTCTTAAAAAAAATTTTTTTTTTCTATGAAAGCGTATATGTTTTTTTATCAAATCTAAATTCATTATACCCGAATTGATCGATTGTTATACCTGACAATGCCTAGTAGTATTTTATGTTGAGTAATAGAACATTGATTTTGTGTGTGAGACTTACTACTTTCACCCCCTCTATAAGCGCTCCAGGGGTGAATTCAACTTTTGAATATCTTTTAAAAGAATCATTAGAATATGACAAAACTGTGGTAGAGACTTCATTTCCTTATCTCGAAGCACAAATCTTTGAAGCTAATAAATAAAATTCTTATGATATTAGAAAATATACACATTTTCACCCCCTGTATCTTTATATCTGTAAGACTTACAGATGTATTTTGTATGGAAATATTGTAGATAATTTTATCTTCTTCATACGTTTCATAGAAATTTGAGGCATACTGATAACCGTTTAAGCGCCAAGGTTCAAAAACGGACTTATGGCACCTTTAAACCAAGATGGCGGCCGCGCCCTCCCCCCCTCAGGGTCTCAAATCTAGTATTTTAATTACCACCCTATAGCCTACCAATAACCATTAAAATAATTTCTACTCCACCTTTTGTAAGGCAATGTATGGAAATGATTCCCCAATGATTGGATTAAGTCACTTTGGTTGAATTTTAGGATTAATTTTGATTTAATTAAATAGCTAGGCATCTCAGAGGTTTTCTTGGCGTTTCTTTCCTCTGGTGTGTAGGTTACGAAACGTTGGTAGCTTCACTTAATAAAGTCATTAGTAGAGAAAATGAAAAACAAAAAAAATAAAAATATATATAAAAATTAGATAGGGTCTGAGACAGTCCACCCCACCGCACGAACTACAGGCGTGTGTATTTGGGAAAAGAAACCCCTATCACACATTAGCTACCCTTCCTAACTATGTTTAAAATAAATAAATATTTTTTCCGAGAAAATAATTTAATTGTATAATTATTGTCTGTATTCGTTAACACTGTCGCTTTTAGGGCGTAGGGGATAAATAAATAAAAACCATATTTGCTTATAGTAAAAAAAAAAACATTTAAATAAGACAAGAGTTAATTTCATCATCAATAACAAAATTTTACAAATTAATTTTCTAGTTATTAATCTTCACCGCTAATATTGGGAAGACGTTGTCTATATGGAAACTACCGAATAGCCTTTTCTTTTACAGATATCCTGACACCATCCTACAGCTTCACCACTAAAACCCCGCATCAATAACTGGAACTTATAACCGAATATTTAATTTATTAATTAATTTTATATACCTATTTACTTAATGTCTTTTCGTTGTAAAGTACCATTTATAGGAAATAAAGTTTAAAATAAATATCCTTGTTTTGTTTCAACAACCTCTTTATCAGTCTCCCAAAAATTATCGGGTTACTACATAACTAGGGATCTACCACTAAAACTTTCACGAGCCATTATTAGGAAAAACCGCTGGGATTGTCTGACAAATCATGTTTATATAGGAAATTAGATTATTGGGGTTGTAGTACTTAACGCAGGGTTGTAGTGTTCCTTTCAGGAGGTAAGTATGTATAGTCATCAGAGCTTAGAAAATTGTAGTATTACGGGGTTTCAGTAAGAGTAGAGGGTTTCCTTCATAGAGAGCCACTTTGGCTTTCTAAGCGTTCTAAGTTTCAGCTTTCTAAGTTTTACCGTCGTTTAGTACCTTCCTTTAGTAGCTTCCAATAGCTCCTCTAGCTTACAGCATAAAGAAGCAAGTTTATTTATGAACGCGCGTCGCGTTCTCTTCACCTCGCACTATTAAACGTCAGTTCAGATTTGCCCCCGTCAATCCGGTGTTTGAACTGATAGCTGCCTTAACTGTAGCCGAAAACCGCAATAAAACCGAACAGGCCGTTTCAAAGTTAAATGGGAGCATTCATTTGTACACTCATACCAAAAACTAACAAAAAAATTGTCAATATTTTGGTAAAGGTAACATTTGCCACTGGCATTTATTTACGCTTTTATATTGAATCTGCACTATACAACTTAAGACGTAAGCGCCAACCGCCAAATGATACCTTTAAAAATATTGTCAGTGTCACAAATTGCCATTTATCCTAAATGTATATTATACTCACCTAGGTACCGCCTCTGTTTCGTCAGGGAAAAAAATGAAGAGCTAGTAGCTACGCAAAATCTAATCAAAATCTAATCATCTAATCAACTAAATCGTTAGTTTAACTAAGCATACTGTCTTACTAATGTAATCACTTCAGCTAATCATGAGTGAAACTAAAAATCGACATGATTTACTCATGTCGGTGGTCAATCAGATTAGAAAGCTCATGGTTGAATTCGTAATCATGTGTTCATATGATTATGAGTAACGTTCTCATTTTTAACTTTAGTTTCAATCACGTTAATTTTTGCCCAACTCTGGTTCACAGGCGTTATGTCGAGGATACTTATGTTAATCTAAGAATAAAATAGTTATCATTCAACGTCGTAGTTTTATTTTACAACATTTTCCTTATCCCGACTTTCTCGTCGCTCAGCGACAATATTTTTTCGACTTCCGTAGATTCATTTCCAATGTGCTCGATAGTCGTGTGAGGCACGAAATCTGTGATTTTTTTTGGTCGCTACTAATATATCATTTTTAATTCGTATTATTTTCTGTGGCCGGAAACAGGTTCCATTTAACTATTTGTCGGCCGTCTTTAGTTGGCGGGCCGAAAATTGGTTTTATATTCACTAGTTCTCGGCCTACTAACGGCCGAAAACGCGAAAACAGATTTTACGTGAACCAGATTATAGGCCGCTAAAAACTCGGTATTTCTATAGCTCATGTACTGTATTGGAGGCCCGAATCTGGTAACAAATGCAACACAATGTTGTAGATCATAAATACGCTTTATGTAGATGACTCTAAGGTTTTCACAATATTCCCAAAAAATGGGCATCAATTAAAACTGGTAATCGGCTTGCTGGCCGAGAACTAGATTTTGAAGCAAATTGTTAACCTATTCACCAGCCATCAAAAATATCAGAAATTAAGATAGGTTTACAAGTTTTAGTCCTTGAATATTGTAAATTAACATGTTGTACGCTCACAAACTCAATAACCACCAGGTGTCGTATTTCCCGTGCTCCACTATGAATTATCAACCGAGTTCAAGATTACGAAGGAGGAGGTTTATTCAGAGCAATGACGCGTAGTTTCAGTGACCGCGAGCCAACCGGATGGCTCGCGGTATTTAAGCTCCTAAAGTGATGAGGAACCGCCCTGTGCAACCCGAACTGGTAACTTGGACTGGAGCGGAAATAAAGGGGGGGTGCAAAAAATGTTTTTTTTTTCGCGAGGCAACCGATTGAAACAGCGGTTGCCTGAAAGAATGTACCCTGGTTATATAACAAAATTTTAATGCCATCCCTCCTGATTGGACTGATTCCCTGTACGAGAGCAAAGGAAAAAAAATAAAAAAAATTGTCAGGCAACCGCTTGAAAATTAGCATGCTTGTTCATCATCACATACAGACACCGGAAACATATTGCCATCCGCCCAGGCCGGGTAGTTATCGAACTATCAGAGTTAGAAGCCGGACGTAAGGTGAATTTTTCTATCGGTGGAGGAGAACTTAGGAAAAACCGTTGAGTAACAGGAGATCCCTAAGAAATTATTTGTACCATGAGTTTTAGTGAAAATCACTACAAGTCTGACAGTGGCTGTTAGACCACAGACATGATTAAAAAAAAAATCAAATACTAAACGTAAAGGCTTCTTGCATGATAATAAACTGTAAAAATAATTCTAAAAATAGTACTAAAAATAGTAAGACTGACTGACTGACTGACATATCAACGCACAGCCCAAACCGCTGGTTCTAGAGATTCTAAATTTGGCACGTAGGTTCCTTATGGGGTCTAGGAGTACACTAAGAAAGGATTTTTCAAAATTCACCCCCCTAGGGGATGAAATAGGGGTTCAAAGTTTGTATGGCGAAACAAGATTAGTTTTATTTTATTCCAAACTTCACAGGGGTATTCCTAACGATAAATGTTTTAACACGTGCTTCAGGTTTTTTGAAAATTCAACCCCTAAAAGGGGGAAATGTGGTCACAAAGTCTGAAAATCAACATGGGTATTGTTTCTATGGTCTATCGGGTCGTTGATTACGAAAACAATAAGGATTTTAAAATCCAACGTAGTAGACGGGAAATAACATCTCTCCTGTTGGGGTGCGATGGGGTTGAAATGTCAAAATATCAAGTCAAGGTCAAGGGTGTCGTTTTTGTGTTTTTTTGGGACATTAATTATGAAAATGGCATCGATTTTGAAATTTACTACTGTGTACATGAAAATTCTTGATATTATTTGTGCCAAATTGCAATCTAATCTAAATAAATAAAAGAAGAAACTGACTGACTGACTGACTGACAAATCGTCACTGACAAATGGAGATAGTTTGAGTTCTGGGGAAGGATATATAATAGTTGTTATCCCAGATGTCATTCCTTAAGCGGGTAAAAAGTAGCGTGGATTACTAATTTTCTAATTTTGCAGAAAAGTATACAGAAAGTTTGAGTCCAGGGAAGGAACATAAAATAGTTTATATCGCATAAATCAACACTTAAGGTGGTGAAATAGGAGTTGAAAGTTTGTATGGGGAAAACTTGGTATAGAGATAGTTTGAGTCCCGGTAAACGAAATAGGACAGTTTTTATCCCAAAAATAATCCTTATGGGGGTGAAGTGGGGGTTGGAGGTTTGTATGGACAAATTTTAACCGCGAACCGATTAAAACAAATAAAAAATTGTGGATATAGTTTGAGTCCCGGGAAATAATAAAGGACAGTTTTTGTCCCGAAAATCAATCCTAGAGGAGTAGAACAGGGGTTGGTAGTGTGTATGGCGATTTATTAACCGCTGAACCTATTTAGATGATTTGGTATAGAGACCCTTTTGAGTTCTGGGAAAGAATATACAATAGCTGTTATCCCAGAAGTCATTCCTTAAGCTGGTAAAAAAGAGGGTGGATTACTAATTTCACGCAGACGAAGTCGCGGGGAAAGCTTCTATTCAAGAGTAGAAATCTGCATTAATCATAATCTCTTAGTAGTAGTAAGTCGTTGCTGGTATAACAATTTAACAATTATTGCAATCATTTATTTAAAAAAAAATGCGAACCGCCTTCACCAAAACATGGTATACCGAAACCTACAGAGTGTAACAAATACTTTTCCGAAAACCTCATCTAAATCGGTTCAGCAAGGTACATACAAACATACAAGTCTAACTGAGTACCTCCTTTTTTAGTACTTTTAGTACGCGGGCGAAGCCACGGGCAAAAGCTAAACATATATTTATTGTTCAACAGGGGCGATTTTGCTAAAATTGTTAATGCGAGTCAAATACATAGAAAAGGTTTTTATGATTTGAATTTAAAACTTAAATATCGAAATATCACCCGTGTTATACGTACCTATTAGTCGGTTACTAAGTTCTGTTACCAGGTTTCTGACTGATAAAATATAAAATAAAAAGTGAAATAAAAAAATGAAGCAATGATTTAATAATTAATAGCTTAATTTCTAATGAACATAATATGGTATAATAATATACAAATCAGATGGGAAATTTACTGGAAATCCTTGTAAAGCTCAATATTGTCTGAAACGCAAACACGCGGTAAATTTATGAAAATTATACTTTACAAAAGTGAATCAAATAAATATTGCACCTTTGTTTAGAAGGTTCCATTGCTTGTTTGTAAGAAACCTGTTTATTATAGGTAATTTCGTGACCACCATTTAGTTTCCTTGCGATTTTATCGTACAGATATTCCCATTTGAAACATTGCCTATTTTTAAGTTTTGCACTAAAGACATAGATTTAGACTGCTATGGAACAAGCAGGCTTGCAACGTGTTGTCTAGTATTTTATTGAGCAGACCCACGTGAACAATACATATATCAAATTGAAGCTAAATAAAATAGCTACCGAATTGTGCAAGACTTTTGCGTCTTAAACATGATTAAAAATAAATAGAATTTAAAATCAACATTAACAAGAAGAAGTGTAATTTTGACGTACATTTTTTACGCCTTTTTCCGAGTGTTATAAACAATTCTGAAAAACTGCGACAATAATTTTCATTTCAATATATTGTAATCTATTGACTATTAAATAAGCTTTTAAATTATATACATGAATAATTAAAATGTTGCTACCTATTCCTATTTATTTAGTGAAAACTCTAGTAACAGAACTTAGTAACCGACTAGGTACTTACTCAATGTTTTTTCATCCGTGCGAAGAAATCAATGTCATTTTAAGTAAATATCAAGGATCATTAACCCCCAAAGTTCGTATTGAAAGGAGCTTGTCGGCAAAAATAGTATTTTACTCCATTCGTTCCTAAAACTCTAGGGTAAGGAACAAAATAAACATTAGGTATAAATAAAACAATAATTTAGTTAATTACGTTTCCTTACAAAATTTGTTTAGGCAGAATATGAATTTTGTCAAAACAGTGTTACGTTAGTTTTGTTAAAGCTACTCTTTGATTCAGAGACAGCTGTCAACCGCCAAACATGGCGCACAAAATTTGCTCTAGATAGCTCATCTAGTAGAATACATCAATGGGAAAAACAAACATTTTCAAATTAACATCAGAGCTGACAGGTAAACAAATCAAGATGTCACCATACCATAGGGAATAATACGTTCTGACTATACTGCACTGTTGCCATACAAATGAGAATAATAGCGCCCTCTTGACAATAATCATATATTTCTGGTCAGACTTTAATTATATAAGGTGCTAACAAATTAGTCACGGATATTTTAAGAGATAATACATTACATTAAAACAATTAACTTTTAACTGTAATTAAGGAACCATTGTATGTTTTTTTTTTGTTTTCATTTACCGAACAAAAAAATAATTATAATTAATTTATAAAATAACCATCCCCTATAATGTACCTGTCAAGATGTTTAATTATTTATTAGAGCTTTGGCTACCAAGATGTTTAACACTGTATGTCATGTCACGTCAAGTTTTTTTTTCTTAAATGTCATTATTATTCGGGTCAAAAGACGTCTAATTTAATTATCTTATTAACAGGGTGTTTCAACGTAAGAAATTTGTTTCCTAGTTTTCTCCAAAAAAACATAACAAAACCTATGATGTTTCATACTTAAATATACTTGAGAATCGAGTACTATCAGCGGCAAAAATATCCGTGACTAATTTGTTAGCACCTTATTTATACTCATAATTATTTTTACATGATTTTTAAAGTGGGGCACTCCACTCATACAATAGTATGTTATTCAATCAAATACAAACACTGAACCCATAGCTTAATTGGTAAAGCGATCGAGCCCCGGTAAGGCGTATCGATGCCAGGTTCAAGTCCGGCTGGGTTGATTATTTTTTCAATGTTTTCAGTGTTTGTATTTGATTGAATAACATACTACCTTATTTATACATATATATCTAATAAAATAATAAAATTATTTATATAAATGAATTATTAATTATAATATGGGTACTTTTATTTTTGTAAGTAATATATGTGTCGCTAACTTCGAACTCGGGTAAACCCATTGGACCCTCCCTCTCAGCAAATATCGACCCTATTACCTTTTCTTAATACCAAACTCGCATAATCTGACGGATGGACTTACCCCAGTTTGAAGTTCAGCGACTCATATAAGTATTTATACCTCATATTGATAACATATTATATTTTTGTATAATATATATATTGATTAACACACTATATTTTTGTAACATATAAGCCGCGCAGTATGCTATCCCGCACACCTCACTGGCTCCGCAGAAAACCAGCGCCGTTGACAACGCTAAGTCGTGCCAACTGCATTGCTGAGTGGAGACCATTTCAGCCTCACATCGTTTCTGTTATGTATACTTCTTATTTAATATTTCTGTAAATGTGCTGATGTGTTGTCTGAATAAATTTTATTCTATTCTATTCTATTCTATATCTCATGTAGGAGACTTATCAAACTAGATTCAGTGTCGTGGGCTCTTCTACTATACTTTACTCTTTGGTATATTAGTGTGATATAGTATCAAATTCTTGTTTTTTTTTCGGAATTTTTTGACCTGGTTGCTAACCCTTTAAGCAAATTCCCATACAAAAATACTAGTGTCAGTGTATACTGTATATTCTGTGCTGGCGCCATCGCCACCTGGCCAAACTGTAGACAGTTGCGTTTCCTTCCCTATTCATCGTAAGTATTCATCCCACTGGTCCCGTCCCGTGATCTCAAACTCTTCTCAATGTACATGCATACCCTAGCTTTTGTTGGGACGGTCCTGGACGAATTGTATTGTGTATTAGGGGCGATTCAAAGAAAACAACAAATTATCATGTTCCTGAAAATTTAATGACTTTAATAGAAGAATAACTAAATTAAAACAGCAAGTTAGAAGAAAAAATCATTCATTATTAACATCATCTTTTTATCTGATTATGTTCAAGCAAAAAGACCAAATTAATCAATGACCTAACAAAATATACAACAAAAGTCATTAAATAATTAAGTCCAACCAATTAGTAAGTCTACCGTGGACAAACGACCGAAACAATAGATACGTAAGTATTATTGATCCAACATCACCACTAAATGAACAAGTTACATAATAAAACATACAATTTTGAATAATATTGTGATTAAAAAGAAAAAAAGCTAAATAATTCTTTCCTACTATAATATAAAGTGTCGACTACTTATAATATGTATAACTATCCATATGCTTACTTCAAATTTTCACACAAAGAGCAGTGCGGGGGAAGGCCGGCATCGCCCCGCTTGTCGCGCGACCGGTCGCACGATTGTCGCCAGTCGCACCGCCGGTCGCGCGACCGGTCGCACGGTTGTCGCGTCGCACCGCCGGTCGCGCGACCGCGGCGGCCGGCCGGGCGCACGCTCGCCTTATCCGATACACACCACAATCTCGCTAAACACTAGTCACTTACGCCAATGTTAGACAAATAAGAAAGCGACGACTTCCCAAACCCAAATGACAGTCCTACCACTCTGCAATGTCCCGGCTCGGGCGTGCACCGTGCACGGCTCTGCTAGTATAGCGTGGCGCACGCGATGACGCGACTCGGCAGCGTCCACTTCTGTACAATCAATATACACGGGAGCGACTCCCGCTCCCGCTCCCGCCGCTCGCTGAGCAGCTAACAATTGTTACTTCGTAAATGTTAAGCACGTTATGCTCTCCGTCGGAATTATAACAATGTAGCTTTTTTTGGAGTTTTAATTTTTTTACAATATATAGGATTTGTTTCTATAATTAATTATATCTAATATTTACAATGGAGGTGAATGGACAATATTCAAAACGCTACTCATTATCTCGAAATTAATCCTGAAATCCTACCCAAATGAACTTTATCTACAACTTTTAATAAAAATTTAAAAGTAAACTCTCGCCACAAATAAATCTAAATTTTGATGGATCGAGTCTGCGCGTCCTATTTACAGTTTAAATGTGCCATTTACGATAAATTCTGTCCGAAAACCGTCAATAGGTAAAGTCCGTCGATGAGTTCGGTAAACTAAACACTAGGCGCCGCGGCGGCCGCGGCTCGTCAATCTACATACGTAAATGAGAGACACAAACTCGATCGACAGTTTATTTAGTTTCGAGTAAACGATAGGGGTAGCGCCTGGACAGTGGAGTTGGTGCTCGGGGCGCGGCGCCGACGCTCATATCTTGTGTATCTTCTGCGACACCACCACGGGGTTGTTGCGCCGGATCTCCTGCGCGCCCAGCTCCCGGTAGTCGAACGAGCAGTCGTGCTTGTCGCTGTACCGGTGCACGGCGCAGAACAGCCCGCCGCAGCGGCACTCGAACCCTGCAACCCAGCCACGCCACATACACATACACATACACATACACTACAGCGTCTACAACCTGTTCAGTACGGTACACAACACTTCTAAATATAGATGGGATTTATTGGACAATAGTACATTACTTACCAAGGACTGTAAAAGAAGGAAAGCCCGAAATAATATGCGATAGAGGGCTTTCTTTTTTACTGCCCGTGGTGAGTACACAATTTTACGTCCCCACCTAGCCATAATGCGAGTTTTAGCGTACGCGAAGCGTGCGGTAAAACTCACATTATGGCCAGGCGTGACGTAAAAATATATAAACACAACTTATTTTTACGCCAAAAATATGTACACTTTTGGGTTTTGGGTACATAAGGTTCAAAACTGTATACATATTTTTGGAGTTGATCAAATAGCAATAGTACAAGTATTGAGAACCACAACGAGGTTGCAGTGATTTATCACAAAGTTCCTTATGGTCATAGTGGCCACCTTCAACCTCAATCATCTAACTAACCAGTTTAATTAATAAAAACATCGCGTCGTTACTGAAGTTAGTAGTAGTAGTAAAACACTTTATTGTGCAAAAAATACGGCAACAGACACAATATATACTTACAAAGACGAACTTGTATCTTTGTAAGGGTTTTTTTTAGTTAACCTTTAAGCAATCAAGGGAGAAAGTTGGACTTACTATACGACACGGTAAGATGAGTTGTATTATAATTAGGTAGATACTAAAATAAATAAACTAAGTAACAATTAAATAAGAAGTTATGCAGGTATGCTGAATGTCAGTACAATTACGAGGATTTATGCGTCGTTGGACTAAAAGTAAATATGGCGATGTATAAAAATGTCTACTTGCATAAGTTCGTGCGTATATAATTTCGACGAAGTATAAAAATGTGCATCTGTATATTAGACCAAATATAAATATGTTGCGGCACTAGACTAAAAGTAAATATGACGATGTATAAAAATGTCCACTTACATAAGTTCGGGCGTATATAATTTTGACGAAGTATAAAAGACTCAAAAAAGAAGCGAATCATTTTGATTATATCATTAAAAACAGTCTGTTTTTTTCAACGAGAAAGAATAGACGGAACACGGACATTTTATTCGATAAGACGTATGAGAGGTATTTAGTGGAAGTAATCGAGGAAGATATGACACCGATAGAGCTTCTTGACAAAGTTATCAGGTTCAAATTACAATACAACATGTTGGAACGCTACGAATAAACTTTTAGACTTATAATTTTGGCGGAGAAACAATGAATACAATATTTTTATTTTAAGTGTAACCAGAGCAATTTGGTTTAGTAGTTTTGTTAAAGATAATTAATAAATATATTTTCAAATGTTCTCGGTTTTTTTTATAATTTATAGATAAAAGTTTGTCTGTTTAGAATTCAGCTTGTTTGTTGATCGCTTATCTATTAGCTTGTTCATATTTATTGAATATTATTCGTTTTAATTTAAGAACTAGATGTTACGAGGGGATGAATTTGTTCCGTATATGTATTATTATAATCCTGGACCTATGTAAAGAAAGTAGTCATTTTTATATTCCGACTTGATAAGACTTAGACATTTGTATACTTTGAAAGTAGTCATTTTTATATTCCGACTTGATAAGACTTAGACATTTATATACTTTGAAAGTAGTAATTTTTATATTCCGACTTGATAAGACTTAAACATTTTGAAGTATTGGCTTTCTAATACTCGACCCAATTTTTATTTTATATGTAGACATTTTTATACATCGCCATATTTACTTTTAGTCCAACGACGCATAAATCATTACGAGTAAAAACCGAGACCAATGTCATTGGTTGACTCACAACGTTAGATGACAAACAGAACCCCTGGGCAGTTGAAACTATTCAGAATTCATCCTTACTTGTAATTATCATGTAAAGAAATGTGTGTCTATCTAGTTCTAGACACCGTTATGTCACTTATTTTTCAGGTTATTCATTCGTTACTTCGGTATTTGAGGAAAATTTTAAAAGAAATGATAGCTTTAAGTATATAACAACATTTTAAGTGATAGTCCCAGAGAACAGTGTGATAATGTCTTTAACAAGCGTTTGTTTAGGTACATGATAATACAAGTAGGGATTAATTCTGTATAAATAAAATTTTATAAAAATAAATAAATATTATAGGGCAGCCTAACACTAGCCATGGGCCGATACAGACGGACTGCAACCAAACTGCAACTTGTATAGAAGGTGTGCAGTCGTCGTGCAGCTGGCGGGCAGTTACAATACAAGTTGCAGCTTGGTCGCAGTCCGTCTGTAACGGCCCTAAACAGTTTGCAAATGGAAACACGATAGTTTTCGAATGATGAATGACGTACAAGCTATGCCACGGTGGGCAATGATGACTGATGTACGGAAGGGAAGGGGCAAGGTACTGCCACAAAGTCGGTCATACGTACACAGCGCACGTCACGACACGCGCGATAACACAGATTTACTTATCGTAAGTCGGACGTGGCCGACCGCTCTTACGAACGTGTTACTCGTATCAGCACATTTCGCACGTCGTTACTATTGCCACATAATGAAAATGCTACGGACGATATCAGAGGAAATCTGTACTTATAATTTTTAATAATGATTCAATTTAGAATTTTAGATATCATTGCGATAAGAGAAATAAATGTAACACCGCTTACAGTTCGGTACCTATCGTGGTTCCTAATTGTACAATTAAATATTTGAAATTAAAGATCCTCCAAACACTACATTCAATGATGTATTATTGTCATTATTTTGGTAAATGTACCATTTAGACGTCGGTGCTTACGCTTTTATTGTTTGAATACAATATTGAATCTAAGCACTGGTTTCCAAATGATATCTTTACCAAAAGGTAGTGGTGGTGATGGCATTATTGAACAGAGGGCACTGGAGTCACCTAGGTTACATTTTATGATTTTATGATTGCATGACTAATGATTAAATTATTGTTTTGTCTAATACATACATTTCTTATTCAAGTGGTGCCAATATTTTTGGAAGAAATATTTAATCCGGCCTCGTTTTCTCCGCTAGACCTTTGGCTGATGTTTCCAACAATTTTTTGGTCTGCCTAATTAAATTGAGTAATACTATGACAAATAATTCAATAATTTGATACAATTATATTATATGGACTGTATAAGAAATGTATGTTTTAGGCAAAAAATAATGTAATCATTAGTCATTCAATCACAAAATTTAACCTAGACGACTCCAGTGCCCTCTCTGCTCAATAACGCCACCACATGTCCGTACGCTTATTATCACTTTTGTCATGGTTAGTATAACATAACTTACATAACACAACATGAACATACTCTTTGTATATGTTTGTTGTGTATATGTGATAGTCTAGCTCAAAAGGTATCATTTGGTGGCCGGCGCTTACGCTTTTATTCCTCGAATATAATACTGAATCAACACAACGTACAACGTAACTGCCTTCCGACAAATGGTACCTTTCCCAAATAATAATGTAATGTGTCACATATTTACCTGTGAGGCCAACCTTCTTGCGGCAGACGGCGCATCTGTTCTTCTTTTTCTTGTCCTTGCTGGGGTCCTTGTCGTCCGCGTCGGTGTCGGACGTCGTGCTGGCGCCGCTTGTGCCCGCTCCACTCTCCTCCTCCAATTTCTGAAAAATCAAAAATAAACAATCTTAAACCTTTTATAAAGCAGAGGGAACACATTTCCCTAACCTTTATTAACCTAATTTCCCTTAGATTTTTCGACAACCTTGTATTGTATTGTAGTACGGGCAGGTTTCCGCAACTCGACGTCTAGCGCCTATTTTGCGTGTCTTTAACCTTAATCTCTTAATTTAGTTGTGTAAATTAAGCTACATTGAAGAACGAGAAACATCTGTCTTATTAATAGACTTTGCAATCAACGTCGAGCGTCGTTCGACAGCAAGCGAGACTGCACTTTAATCATTTACGTCAAGGGTAAACTCATTGATTAGACCGTACTATTGATCGCGTATACCACCATCCTAAAACCGCGTAACTAACCTACATTGGAAGAAAAGTTTCAAGACTTCAGCCTAAATATCACCGGAATGCGTAAATTATAGGGCCAAATGCGTATTGACGAAAAAGTTACACCCAAATGAATCTACCACTAATTATCAGTGCATCAAACCCGTTTTAGAGTTTTTTGGCTAGTTTCAGCGCCGGACGGCGACCGCGGAGCGTCAGGTTTAAGGAAGTGATCGGGAGGCCCGATGTGCGAGAGCTCTGCGCGCGGCGGGTAGGTCTCGTTGCGGCCCTCCTGGATGTCCACCATCTTGTTGGGGCGCGGCGCGGCGGGCGCGGCGTCCGCCAGCAGCGGCGCGCTGTTGTTCCCGTCCAGCGCCTGGCCGCGCTTGTCGAAGCTCTTCGCCCGTCCCGCGGACTGATGCTCCTGGCCGGAGCCTTCGCTGTTGTTACTAGTTTTTCGCCGTAGTGCTTTTTTCAGTAGCCGTTTACCCTTCGATTCTTTTTTGTTGGGGTCATTTTCCATTATTGGGTTTTTCGATTTGTTTCAGGTTGGACATTTTGACTGTAACACATTATGAAAACCGCGACATTATTGGTCGGCCGATGACTACATCGAGCTAGCTATTTATTTAAAATGAATCGATACGATCTATCTAAAACTACATAACTTTACCGTGTTATAATAGAAAATTTCCCCCCATCTCAAATCGTTAGACTTGAGAACGGCTCACAAGTTATAACAAACGATAACTATGCTATTTTGATTTTTTGTTTAAAATAAATATTAAGTATGAAATAAGTTGTAAGTATATTTTTTTTGATTTAAGTCAGAAATGTCAACTTGTCAGCATGACACACTGTTTAAATTTGAAACTGTCTTTCTTTTATGCCTATAGTATTTTTTTACAAATAAGTTATTTATGTAAAACCATTGCGTATGATACCCTACTAATAAAATGCGCAAGTAACCCTGTCTGTCTCTCTGTTACCTCTTCACATTAAACTGCTAATTAAGATGTAATTCAGTATAGAGGATGGCGGGGAATGAATAGGATAGTTTTCAACCCAGGGCAATCATCATCATCCTTTAAGTGAATCCTTTGTACGGAGAATCACTAATTCCACTCATCACTAGTTCAAGTATAAATATCGAGTATAAAGATACTAAAACGTATTTTAAGCTGTTCTTACCTTACCGACTTACCAACTCACAGTCAATGCAGACAATTTAAAGGAAACGTGTCAATGACGATTTAATATAAACAGCATATGATATCGCTTTTGACATTTTGAGTTTAAAATACCTCTCAATAAAAATCGATTCGCAAAAATTAGACATTTTACTCGGTAATTTATTTATTGATTTAAACTTTATTGCACAAATAAAAAGTGTAAAAGAGGCGGACTTAATGCCTTGCTTAAGGCATTCTCTACCAGTCAACCATTGGATCAAACTGACCCTTGTAATCCCCCCATGGTTTGATTATGCAGCTCTACGCCAGCCAAAATGCCAAAAGCGTAATTTTCGTTTGTCTACAACTACATAAAAGCGAAGCCACAAAATAAAGAGTAGGACTAAGTTATTTTGCGCTTAGCAGATTTCCAATTTCACAAAAAATATTTGATACCTTCAAGAACGATTAAAGACTATATGACTAAAAGTTGGGTCTTATTTTACACTAAAACTGTTTGTTTACCTAAAATGAAAGAAGTATAATAATACTTGAACTTGATAAAGGTATTTACTGGTTTTAGTTTATTGTGGGAGGAATTTTCAATTAACATTATAGATCCTCATATTTTCGTAATTTATCCAAAACTGCAGTTGCACTGTTCTTTTTTTATTCGTGTACGAGAGCCAAAAACATGTCTCTTACTAGTGGGCGTGGTTTCCGAGAATTTAGGTATGGCCTTAAAACACCAGAAGAATATCTGCTCCCAGTGATGGCTCAAAATCTAAGGAAGATGTAGGTACAAACTCGTCATAAAAGTGCAAGTCGGACTCGTGCCCCAAGCGTTCCGCACATTACAATTTCTTTTTAAATCTACAGGTTAAGAACTATTTTCTGTAGGTATTTTAATGTTTCCCAATTTTAGGCATAGCAGTTTCGGACATAAGGGCGGATTGTTCATTTTTCGCCATTTTTCCTTAAATAAATTCGAAATTTTCATTTTGATATTATAAAAAAGCCTATTCATTTGAAAACACGTTATAATTTACAACTCTTTTTTTAAATTTTCTAATTTAACCTCCAAAAGTGGTACTCATGTGCACAAATTTTCAGCTCAATCGGTCCAGGAGTATTGGAGCAAATTGAGTATTGGAAAAAATTAAAAGCTTTTTACACACAGACAGAGTGGCACCATAAAGGTTCCTTATTTACCATTTAGGTATGGAACTAGGATTGCCAACTGTGATTCAGAGATTCGCGGTACATTTACGATCCCATTGCGGGACCAGTAGTTAGGGAACTGGCGAGCAAAATTTCGATATGATCAGCACACAAGGCAGACGTTATTAATAGCGATATTTATGCCCTAAGAAACATCAAGGACCTTGTCTGCCACCATGGTGGCGCTGCGTTGTAAATTTACAGCGTTTCAAAAACGTAAAAAAAAAGGTGTGCTATGTTATGCGCACACGTCTGCTTCTGGGGCTGATGACCACAGTCATTCTGGAAACACAAAGAATCGAAAAGGCAGACATCCAGGGCTCTAACTTTTGTAGAATTCAATTTTTTAATTTATTTTTATGATTAAAAAAACTGTATATGAAGTGCACACTTGGCAGATTTGAATTGTTCGATCAAAAACAATGAGAAGAACCACGGAAAAATAGTCTGCTAACATGTTGCCTCTGCGTTGTCTATTGCCAGTGCTCCAAAAATGTAAAAAAAAGGTGTGCTATATTATGCGCACACGTCTGCCTCTTGGACTAATGTTTGAATTCCTTATGAAAACCAAGCAAATCGATGAGGCAGACGTTCAGGCCTCTGATATTCCAAAGGCAGACCATTTGTTTTTTTTTTTTTTTAACTCGACGCTCGCGCCAAACCAAGCAGGTATAAATTGAATTGATCAAAATGCTACAGACAAGACCACATCCCGCCTTCATTCTTGTTTTTAGGGTTCCGTAGTCAACTAGGAACCCTTATAGTTTCGCCATGCCTGCCCGTCCGACCGTCCGTCCGCGGATAATCTCAGTGACCGTTAGAACTAGAAAGCTGAAATTTGGTACTAATATGTAGATCAATAACGCCAACAAAGTGGTAAAATAAAAAGTGGAAAAAAATGTTTTATTATCCCCTATACGTAAAGTGGGGAGTGGTTTTTTTTTTTTTTTCATTTCAACCCTAACGTGTGATATATTGTTGGATAGGTATTTAAAAAGGAATAGGGGTTTACTAAAATATTTTTTTGATAATGTAAATATTTTCGGAATTAATCGCTCCAGAAGTAAAATAAATGTGTGTGTCCCCCTCTAACTTTTGAACCATAAGTTTTAAAAATATGAAAAAAATCTCAAAAGTAGAACTTTATAAAAACTTTCTAGGAAAATTATTTTGAACTTGATAGGTTGAATAGTTTTTGAAAAAAAATTACAAAATAATTTCTGAACTAAGTTTGTTTTAACCGTATAAGCAGGTGTTTATTGTACCTGTAATTTCTACAAAATCACAATGAAATGACGTGCTTTCAAAAACTCTTAAGTGGGGACACTTACTATAACGGACGGAAAACTGCGGCCGGTTTTTTTTTAAACCTTCCGAAACGCACTACCGGAGCATGTCATTGACAAGTGGTATTGTAGTTCCAAAGTTCATCTACGTTAAAGGCACGTGCTTTTGTGCATTGAATTTCAAACAGTTATACAGCTGAAAATCAGTGAGCAAAGTGTCTGCCACATTTTTTTTCGAATCCACGGAGTCATAGTGAATCGAATGGGCGCAATGAGAACCCCGTGCAAATGACTTAATGGAGCTTTTTTTTAACATTTTTACAACTCCGTCCCATGATAATGCAGAGTCCTGAATGTGACCATGAACTCCAGAGGCATACATGTGCAAATGATTTAATACCCCGATTTTTTTAAGCAACTTCAATCCGCTGTAAGGCGAAAACGCAGCGACATAGGACCTTAATTGATTGGACCAAATCAATTCGTAATGATTTAAACGTGGACCCCTTGCGGGACGCATGCTCTAGGGCCCCAGAAACGGGACGTCCCGCATATAGCGGGACGGTTGGCAACTCTATATGGAACCCTAAAAAGCATCATAAAAGTGTGAAACGCTTCCTGATATATAACGAAGTGTACAAATCCTCGGCTGCATTAACCTCTAAAGGCTTGCCCCTTGAAGCACGTATTTTAGTAAAATTCATAAATAAAACATTTGTTTTTATATTTATTTAAGTGAGGTCAAATCCACATAGATAAAGACAGATACCTACCGTAACTTGAGATATTCATTTGCCATGGCCCTACAGATTAGCTACGAATCTCTGTATCAATGTCATATGAAGCAAGTCCTCAGATATCGGCAATAGAATTCGGCAATAGTCAGTCGCTAAGACTATTACAAATTGTAATTGTAATTTCAATGCACTTGATAAATTGTTTGAAGGTATTTTTGCTGGGCTAGCTCTCCATAGAAATTACGGCAATCAACCCGCTAACGAACACACGATTACCGAAGGAATGTAGAGCAAAAATTAGGCGAAAATAATATCTGCATTGTAAGCATTATTTCTTTCGATGTAGTACAGAACTGAACATGACGCATCACGCGACATCAGGTACATCACAACGTTTGTCACGTACAACTAGGCACACAGCTTGCCCCTTTTTAAATGAACTGAGCAAACCTCTCTTCAATTGTACGCCTTTCTAAGAAACATTTATGTTAAGAGGCTGACAACACCCGATGACCTTCAAATGAGATTTTCACTAGATGGCAACACCGTGACGAGGGTCTTTTTGACAGCAATAATCAAAATCCACCAATAAAAAAAATGACTAGGAAAGTAAAAAAATATATGTTAATATTCATTATATTTGGAAGAACTTTGTTAATTCCGATACACGATTGGACGAAATCGGCTCGATAGAAAATAATTCCAAAGTTATATCTTAGAATTAGCTTTAAACAGTGGTACGTCTTTAGTTTCTTGACTTATAAATATGTAATTAAGGACAAAATTCCACCACACTAATACAACAAACTTCATTATTTTATATTTCTCAATTATTGCGTAGTTTTTTTATTTTATTTATCATTTTGCAATGAGCTCCCATACTAATCGTAACAGTGTTTCTCTTTCACTCGCGATGAAAAAGATAGGGATGGAATTTAGCTGTTGTCATCTCCTTAAAGTGATGGATACGGACAACCGGCCATGAAGGTATACTAGGTAGTAGTCCACCATAAATGTAGAGCATTGTACTTAAGAGCCAAAGTCGTCGGCATACTGAAGCCTGGGAAACCAGAAGGAATCCCCGATAGTTACAGGCCAATAGCACTTCTGAGCGTTGTTTACAAACTTCTAGAGCGTATTATCTACAACCGCATATCCAGCACCATTAACGCCGCTATTCCTCAAGAGCAAACTGACTTTCGGCCAAATAGAAGCTGCGCCGATCAGGTCTTGTCACTCGCACATTCAAACCGGCTTACAGAGTAAAAAGAAGTCTGCTGTAGTTTTTGTTGACCTGACAGCTGCGTACGATACCGTCTGGCGCCAGGGGCTTCTGTACAAGCTCCTGAAAGTCGTTCCCTGCATCAAGATTTATATACGCTCATGAAAAAAAAAGCACTCACCAACAGGCCATTCCAAGTTCACTTACGCAGAACCAGCAGCTCAGTTAGAGTACTCAATAATGGTGGAACCCCGGGGGTTCCGAACTTGCACCGCTCCTGTTCAATTTATACGATCCACAACCTGCCTAAGACCGCATCTTGAAAATTTATCTATGCTGATGACCTGGCTCTCGTTATACAGGAGAACAGCTCTGAGATTGCAGAGGCTACGCTCGAAAAGGACCTGGAGTTACTAGACAACTACTTCTCCCGGTGGCGCGTGAGCCCCAGTACTTCAAAGACCGAGGTATCCTGGTTTCACCTGTGTAACAAACAGGCCATCAAGGAGCTGAATGTAAAATTCAGTGGCAAATCTCTCTGCCATAACTTCTTTCCGAAGTACCTTGGAGTCACCTTGGCCAGAAGCCTCAACTACAGAGAGCACCTGAGCAGGCTGTCGGGAAAACTGAAGACCCGGAACAACATTATTCAGAAGCTCACTGGTACCACCTGGGGTGCCAACTGCTAACGCAGCCAGCCTAATGACCTGACCGTTTACCGCAGTCCGCAGGGTTACCATGTCATACCCCTGCTACAAATAGCTGACCATGAGGAAAAAAACAGAGGTCCTCATTCATTTTGAAGAGTAGGTATATATGGATTTAGAGAATAAGAGAATTGTGTCCTCACGTCTGTGTGCTGCTGCGGCTGGGCGGCAAGGCTAGGCACGGTAGGCGCAGCGGCGGCCAGCGGCGTGGGCGCGGGCGCGGGCGCAAGCGCGGGCGCGGGAGCGGGCGCGGGCGCGGCCGGCACGAAGGGCGCCGCCACCGGCGACGGCGTCGTCGTGGGCGGCTGTTGCTTCTTCTTCAGAGCCTCCTGGAAATTAAACCAGTCTTGTTGTAGATTAAAACTTATGGGCACGCGCGGTTTCATACTATTGAAGGTGCTTTCTACTTCTGACTTAATAATATTTGTTTTGTTTTCATAACCTAACAATGATTCTGTTACGTTCATCTATATTCGCCATCATTACATCTTTATCACTCTCGTTGCAAGGACATTAAAGTTTGTCTCTGTGTCACGCGGTGACAAGAACTAATTGGCACGTCCGAATCTCTTTTGATGGTGTGAGATTAGTGCAAGACTCGTTTTAAGGGCTTCATTTTTGCAGGGAGCATAACTTATGTATAGTGTCACTATTTCGGAAAAGAGCCCACTTAATCGATATGGATTGTGGCGATGATTAGTGTTTCCTAAAACTACACAATATATGCTATAACTTATGCGGAATGAAATCTGGACAACATTCAATTTCTTATAAAATAAATATAACATAGTTATTTTTATAATCTTTCATGGTTTTTAATAATGTATTTAATCATATTAAACGCCAGAGTAAGTTAACTCCAATGCGAGGTTTCAAACGAAAGTTGTGGTACTTTATGTCCATCGCTGTCGACAACAACAATGTACAGTTTTTTTAAGATCTAAATTTGTGACCGTCCACGGCAAAAAGTACCTTATGGCGGTTTTTAGTTTCAGAGATATTAAATGTTTCGTAAAAATGGGTAAAAATGCTGTTTATATTTTTAATAGCTTATCAAGAAATATAACATGCAAGAATTCTTTACCTGTTTTTATTTTCCGTATAAATGAGTTTAAAGTCACTTAATTATGGTTTTCAAGTTTAGTAGAAAAGGTACTTTATGGCGATTATAAGTTTAAAATTATGCTTAGCTCTTGTATTTTGTATTCCTACCGACGCCGACGTCTGTATAGGTATACTTTGAGTTCGCCGCCATGCATAATGATAATGATCCCTTAGAAAGCCTTCTCGAATTACTACCTAGTCAGCCTCAGCCTAGTACCAGTGGTATTCAGCAGTTGCCAATCATAAAACGCAAAAAGCCTACATGCTCATATTGTGGTGAAGAGGGTCACAGAAACCAAGTTCGCGGGGGTGTATTTTTCTGTAAAAAAAGGCGTTTAGAGCAAGCCGATCACTAAAATTACTAAACTTAGCCATAAGGCACCTTTTCTTTACATAAGACCAAATTTTAGTTTTAAGTAGATTACGAAAAAGAACTGATCTTAATTATTTGTGATAATTTAGTATAAGAAAAGTAAACATGAATGAAAAGGGTTTCTAGGATGTAAATTATCGTAATTTATCTAATATATGTATTGATGTGTTTCCATAAGGTACCTTTTCATAAATGTATGGAACGAAGACTATTATTGTGATGTAACTTTAAGTGACTTAAAAAGATAGGATTAATGATTGATAACGAAGTTAATAGTTATATTTGATGTTAATGAACAGATTTTGTTGATTTATGCAAAAAAAAATGTTTCATTGTTACATTAGAACTCAATTATGTTATGTTTGTGATTTTGCATGAAAATCAAAAATAAAAGAATTTTGACTACTAATTTTCGTTTTTCTTGTTTATATTTTGTTAATAACTTGTCTTATAATAGATACATATAAAATATTGACTATCTACACCTAACATTGAGAAAATATAACACAACATCATATCCTTGAAATAAATCATCAGTCATATTTAATTGTCCGATTGTACAAGATTCAATTTGCAATTCTAAGACTTGCGGTATATATTTTGATGGACAGAAGCCCAATTAACCAGATTTCCTAGTCCACTATGTAACTTACATCAGTAACGTAGTTTTTTAGAGACCTAAACTTAAACAAGTCAGTTTCCAAAACTTTGCATATTTACAGTACATTTTTCAAAAAATCATATCTCCGTAACTATCATTCTTAGGGCAATAATCTATTTTGATATCGATAGCTTAACAATTGCAGATTATTAAATTGCCCGTAACTCCATACCGACCATAAAGTACTTTTTACCGTGGACTGTCACATTTATCTTCCATCGGATAACTTTTTAAGGAGGCTTCGTATACTTGACATTTTTCACATTCTTGACCGTAAGATTATTGGTGTTCTCAAAATAATAGTTACCTTGATACGAATTTCCATTTTAAACAACATAATATTAGTCATTCAAAAATCCAAAAATGAAAAAACATCTGTTTTTACATTTTTTGACCAAACGACGTGGCCGTATTTTCGGTAATTTTAAAAAATTTTTGGAGACGATGGGCGTAACTTTTCTTAATTGTTAACTGATACCTATGTCTTCAAGATATTTTAAAACAGATTTACTGCCACATTTGAATGCCTTCCTGAGTTCTCTATAAGATTTTGTGACTCAGCGGGCTGTCATTTTCTTTAATCGAACTCTCTCAGCAAACTGGCTAATACTGAAATATTTCCCTGAACCAAGCCTTCTTGTGGCAATTTTTGAAAAGAAAAAGGACGCAAAAATATTATAAATAGCTCTTTAGCTCTATCCTATTTCCACAAAATTTTCCATGGTCTTCGCTTTCAGCCATAGGGAATTAATACTGTAGAAATTACATACTGTTTCGCGACGTTGTTCTCCTCGATTAACCATAATTTTTAGATAAAGAATCCAATGCCCATTAAAAGTACGGGATTAATTAACAGATGTATAAGCTTTCAATTGGCATTTATATAAAATTTGAGTTTATTTCTTTACTTACTTTTTACATCTTCAAACCTTTGTCCAGATTTCATTCCGCATCCATACTAATATTATAAATGGGAAAGTGTGTGTGTTTGTTTGCTTGTCCGTCTTTTACGGCAAAACGGGGCGACGAATTGACGTGATTTTTTAAGTGGAGATAGTTGAAGGGATGGAGAGTGACATAGGCTACTTTTTGTCTCTTTCTAACCCCCACTTCCCTAAAATGGGGGGTGGAAGTTTGTATGGAGCATTACGGAGGGCAAAGGGGAACCGTGTTACCCCGAATTTAAAGCTAGTACGTTATATTAGTGAAAAAATAAAGTCTCTGTGTAATACTTATTTTTTACTTTTTTAAGTTTAAGTTGGACTAGTGAAAAGCGACAACTGAAAAAATAAAGTTTGCGATGGCAAAAAACACACTTATAGGTACTTTGAAGTTACGGAGTGAATGGTATCAAACTAATCTACATATTTCTAGATTTCTAAATTGACTAAAATCATATCAGAAACCCTGACAGGTGGGATGTCGGTACATGATGCAGAGATTAAAATTTTTAGTAATATTGTAAAAACCAAATTTCTAACGTTAAAGTAAAACACAACGAGAACAGTAAGGTTCATAATGAGGGGCCTATCATATTTCATCAAATATCGATTTTCACCACAAACAGATCAACAGAGCAAAACAGAGCGATTACTAAGACTTTATTTTTTGAATAGTTTTTTTCAAAGGCCGTATAATACCTGGACTTTTTTAATACCTTCCGCGAATATAATACCGCCCGCGAATATAATACCGCGATCCCGTGAGGCAAATGCGCTAGCACCATCTATCGCGTTAGCAACGCAGCTATACATTTCTTCTTTATATATCAGTTCCATACATTAATTTAATCATAATAACTGGTTGGAGCATAAAAAAAACCGGCCAGGTGCGTGTCGGACCACGCGTAACGGAGGGTTCAGAACCTACAATCAAAAAATTAATATCAGATGGTCGTATCTGCTTATGAAAGAAGTTTTTTGGAGATAACTCGAAAACGCCTTAACCGATAATAAACAAAATAATTTTCGTTGAATGACTATATGACGTATCTTCTAAATTTTTTATATTTTTTTTTAATCTCCGGTTCAAAAGTTACAGGAGGGACACCATTTTTTTAGTTTCCGGGTGATTATTTCTGAAAATATTTACTAAATCAAAATTGTTCCCAGTAACCTCAATGTTTTTATTATATACACTATTTACAATGTTTCGCTCTTGATTATGGATAATTTTCGAAAATTTTGTCGTTTATTATTTAATAGTCAACACTTTATATTCAAGTAAACCGCCACAATGACAGCAGTTTTCACTATACTGTCCGTAACGGCCGTAACTCGGAAACTAGAATCGACAAAGTAGTACAATACGCGAACAGTTTTGAGCTTCGATAACTCACAAGTGCGAGTTTCTTTTTTAGTTAGAGAATAGGATATGATTACTTGTAGTAAAAAATATTTTCTAACAGTTTTTGACGTCGCGCTAGGTATTATATAGATATTTGTTAATGACAACAAGAAAAGATTATACAAGATATATATTCCTTTACCATACTATTGCATTCAACTATCTCAACATTATCTGTCATTTTATAACAGTTTGGTCAATAGATTATGTGAGCATAATCGAAAACAATTTGTCAAAATATAAGTGACCTTGAATTCTAAACGGATTACAAATGGCTAAGACGACATATGCTCTTGGCAAAACCGTTATAAAATGTGAAGTTATGTTGCAATAGTAAAAAGCGATAGTCTGGTGGAGAAAAATAAAACTTACACAATCTTTTCTACGTGTAACAAACAAATACATGTATTATACCTAGCGCAATGCTAACAATTGTTAGAAAATATTTTTTAATATTAGTACTTAACGTATTCTAACAGGTCACAAAATAAAATTGTACTTGTGATTTATGTCATTTTTATAGGTTAAAAAGGCGTTCCCGTACTCCACTAAAGTGGGACCTTTTAGTAAACTGGTCCACATACATCAGTGTTAAATACCTGATTTAGGTTCTCGGAGTACCTATAATTACATTTTCAATCATTCATCAGTCATTCATTTCATTTACAGTCATTCTGAGCGACAGTTTAAAAATAAAACTGCAACTACGGAACCCTACACTGAGCATGTCGGGCCATGCTCAGTGTAGGGTTCCGTAGTTGCCAGCCTGTTATAATACATCCATTCAAAAGGTCAGGTTTATTTAGGGATATTTTGCGGCACTTAAGCGGTTTTATTCAATATTTTTTTCATTGAAAGTACTAATCAGGCCTCACTTTCATGAATATACATGAAAATACGCCTTTATTAAACTTTCGAAGCTGTTATTTACGAAAGTATTAGTTTTATACAAAAATTATTTTTGAAAACCCTTATTCTTTTTAAAAGACCTATCTTACGACACCCGCGATAGAGTTGGAACGAAAAAGAGTTCACCCCCCACTTCATATGTACGAGAGGTATTTTGGCGTGATTAAAACACATACGCATACCAAATTTCAGTTTTCCAGTACTAACCATCACTGAGCAAGGCCGCGGACTGAGGGACGGACGGACAGACGGACATGGCGAAACTATAAGGTTTCCTAGTTGACTACGGAACACTAAAAACTACTTGTTTTAGGTGCCGTATGCGGTCGCTAAATAACTTCGCCTTGATAAGTGGTAAAATTCAAAGCCCAAAAACAGGAAAATGACAGTTTATAGGAAAAAATAAAACGACCCATTACTGACTTAGCTTACATTTACGCACGCAAAAGCAATTAGTTTAATTATTGTTTATATATACGTGAATTTATTAAACGACATTTTTTTGCGTTAAAAACTGTAATGTTTCCCTACTTAGAACATTTTATTTCAACATTATAGGTAGGTAGTATTGGAATCGTTTTCTCGCATTACCTACTAAGCAAACTTCTGTGTCTGTTGTAACTATAACCACTTCATAATCGAAGTACATTATCAATTGTAGCTATTCTCTTAATTTTGCCATTGCCAATTATACAAATTTGTTCCTTTTCAATTCAAAGGTAACCAGATTGCCTCATGTTAAGAGTCCGGTAATGATTTGAAAACGAAAATCGCTAATAATGAAATAACGCACATTAATTGTATTCGACCAGATAGTTTGAAGTCTTTGAAAAATACTTTTGGTCCACATTTTTTATTATTTAATACCCGAAAACTCAATTCTTGCAGAGCTTGTTTAGTGAGGACGTTGATTCGTGCAAACTTGTCGCTTGATTTTTTATTATTTTTTGTTCTGCCCTCCAATATGTTTTATATTATCTGAATAAAGCATGAAACCAAGTTTATTTCTACGTTTAAATTTTTATAAAATACTTTAACATATTCCCATAAATACCACCTAAACTTCGGCAATTTTTCCAAAAATTGTTCTAGGTAAACATACTCTTGCTTAAAAAATATGTATGAAAATGATAAAAACTGTTGTGCTTATTCCTTAAACGACTCATTTTCCAACGTATCTATTATTTTACTTACTAGTTTAACATCATTTTAATCAATAAAAATCTTACTCTTTTCACCTCTCCAAGCAACAATCGCGAAACAGCTGTTAGATTAAGGTGAATTATTTATAAATGACACATAAAATCAAAAAAGTGTTGCACTTATACAGTTTAACAAGGAACTACCTTTCAATACATGTATACAAACTAAAAGTAGTCTTATTAGTTACTGTAAACTAGTATCGAAAAGTTGAGCGAAATCGAAAAAAAGCTTTACCGGACTCTTAATACGGCGCTTCTACTACGAGTATTAAGATTCAAATTAACCTTATCAACAACCGACAACCAGGTACCTTTAATATTGACTCTTAGGCGGTAGGCAGACTTTTAAGAGTACTGAGGGTGGTAGGCCATAGGAGTACTGCCGACGTCACGTTACTGTCGACTTAGCAAGCCAGCAATGGCACCACGTTCACACTCGCTGTCGCAATTTTTTTATGTCAGTGCCGGACATCCACTGTGGCTAATGCCACCAACAAAGTGTGAATTTCAATAACATTGCAATTTATACAAAAATATTGACAATACATATATTAATCTACTCGTACGAGGTAGGCATTAAAACATAATTTATAACGAGAGCCATTCGTTAATTACCGTTATTAGTCTGGTTCCGAATTATAGAATTTCATTATGCGATTCTCGGTAGTTTTTTAATAATAGGTAAACACAAAAACCACCGTATAGGCACTGTACATGCGCGAAGATAGGTATCAAGACACGTAAAAGTTCGCCAGTAACCTTGGTGTATTGTGCAAATGTTTCAGTTTTTAAGCATGTGGCAATATTTAGCTGCATTTCTGTGTTATTTTACACAAAAAAAGCAAATTTTATAATTGGACGTGTCCCAGTGATATCGATTTAAGTATTTGCGCAACTACACGTTGCGTGTGGTTTGGTTTGGTAGCAAGAAGCCTAGAGGTTACTGGTAAACTAACAAATGCTACAAGTGAAGGTTGTTTGAGGCAGCAAAACGTCGTCAATGTCAGAACAGATAAGCCATGGAAAACTATCAAGCGGGGGTTATACAGAAAATCTTTTTTTTTATACCACGACGGTGGCAAACAAGCATACGGCCCGCCTGATGGTAAACAGTTACCGTAGCCTATGGACACCTGCAACCCCAGAGGATTCACATGCGCGTTGCCTACCTACCCTAACCTATCCTAAAACCCTCATTATTTGTAAAATAATTTAGATTATGGCGTCCCGTAACGAATTAATATATATTGTTATGCTATGCTATCGTACATCGCATAGTTACCTAGTTTTATTTTAGTAGATTATTTTTAACCAAATTACATTTAACCATTATTATAATGTCTTTTATAATAACCTTAAAAAACTCATTATTTTAATGCCACACACAGAGCGTAAGCGCCATTCCGCTGTTTTTTCGCTCTGGTTCCGTTTAGGTTTCGCAGCGAAACATGTGATGTGGCGCGATAGCGCGGACAGCGCGGTGTCAATTCCGCCACGTAGATGTGCAAAAGGCAGACGGCCATAGCACACCGCCACAGGCTGAGCCAATAAACCCGAAGTCGGGTACAATCTTAACCCTAATCCTTAAAATCCTTATCTGCCACCTTCGACAGTTGTGTTTGTTAGAAACAGACAAAACATAATTTAACTCAATGGTTTGTAAGACGTTTATGAATAAGGGGGTTAGTTTTAATATGAATTGTCAAATTATAATATATTCGCATAAAACCGGTTGGACTAAACTTGTTTACTCGTAAACTTGCTGACTAAAAAAGTAAGTAAATATTTTGATTATAACAGCCAAAACATAAAAGAGCTGTATCTGTACACTGGAGGTAGGTATATGAAATAATTCGACATACTGCGCAGCTGAGACAAGACTGTAGGTACCTAATTCCATCATAAGCAGAGTTTAGTTGTGTTTACGCGCGGAACCCTGAGCGTGGTCATTGACTCAAACCAAAACGGATAGCATGGTTGCTATTTATCACGTCATGCAGTTTCGCACTAGCATACTTGTTAGAATGTGACCACTAAGGTGACAGACGATAAAAAACCCTACCATATTAGGCTAGCAGAGAGAAGTGTGCGTGAGAAATGGCATATGACGAAGTCAGTTTGTCTCGACGAGGCGGTATCCGTAATTGTCTAATTATATCATACCTAGATCCATGATCTATAAACTCCCATACTTAAATATAGGCGTTAAATCCGCCTCCTGTACTTCTTATTTGTGCAATAAAGTTTATATAAATGAAAATTATAAATGTAGAGTAACTTTGTCTTTGCCTTTTACCTATCAGATTGAGAAGAAATTTTGTAGGTATGGTATCCATACAGACAGTTCAAGTCCCGGGGAAGGACATAGGATAGTTTTTATCCTATCGAGGCTATGACAGGGGTCGGCAAACCGCGGCTCACAAGCCGCATGCGGCTCTTTGAAGGGTCAGTAAAGGCTCTTCGAGTTCCCCTCAAATAAAAATAAAATAAAAAATATTACAGTAAAATACAGACAACTATGAACTATGAGCGGCTCTATGAGCTTCCGAAAATTCCATATTTTTCTGCCATCAGACCCTTTGTCAAAAAAGTTTACCTATCATATTAGGTAAATTCGAAAGAAAAATAATGAAAAAGAGGATAGAGCTGGAGATATACGATTGTCAATGTCGTAAGTTTAGTGTAAATTAATTGCTATTATTTTGCATACAACTTTGTCTAATTGACGTAGCAGGTGTTGACTGGTATTTCATCTAACACATAACCAGATCTCCCTAAATAATAAATACCGTAAATCGAGATTACATTCGATTGATTTTGATATTCAAAGTTGAATAACCCATTTTTGAAGTAAAAAAAAGAAATATTATAATGTATATATAACTCACTGAACCTGACGTTGCCTTACGAATATGAGTCAGATGCATCACGAGTCACGATAGCAGTCTACGATTAGTAAAAAATAATAATTTTCAGTATCATCAAAATATCCTCGCATTTTGAAAGTCACCTTGTTTTACGTTATACCAGTCTAGCATCCAACATAAACGTAAGACAAAATTGTCGCAACCTCAAAGGTATTTTTAATTTATTTTAGTAACTACTAAGCAAGAATAATGAGAGGAAAACCCAGACAGCAGGAAATACTATTCACATTGCATCGTCATAGTTTATTCCCGTAAAATAGACAAATAAAAAGCACATATTCAATTGCTACCAGAAACTGCGTCACAGCAAGCATTATTTCCTTATAATATTACTTCTATTGGTATTGATAATGATATTAGAAAACTTTTAGACTTTAGTCACGTTCCTGAGCAAAAAGCCAGCGTTCCACAAACATAGGTTACGTAACGAAAGTTCCCCATCATCCGTCAAGTTCAACCTGGCTGACCTACTTCAGTAACTTTACTGACATTTATAAAATGATGCAGTAATTGAGTAATTATACCTCTACGTATGCGGACCCTACACACAGTGCCTCGCTCAATAGATTTATCAAAATGTGACTAATTCTAACAGTATACGATGTATGACCGATCGTTCATTGTTAGTATTATTTTTGGAATACTATTATATATAACATTACTCCGTAGTCCCTGTACTATCTTCATAAAAAAATTTACTGATATGTTATTTCCTGGTAAACTGGAAGCGTACATACATTTAAAATATTCAAACGAACATGAGTAAACATTAGAAGATCTAATACAAGTATAAGAGGTTATTTTAATCCGCAACATAAAGATATTTAGAACGATTTTAAATAGCAGAATTACTCGAGCTGTCATCCAAAATACAGGAGACCTTGACACAGCCAGCGTTTGTTTGTCAACAATTTAATGGAGAAAAATAACAGTCAGGCAACGTTTAAGAACTGTGCCACTTAACTGGGCGCCTGCATGAACAATGCAAAACAACAAAACTACCTTTTATTCCTCCGCAGCAGTGGAAAGTAATCTTTACTTCACGTAAATCAGTCTCCCGAGCAAGATTCCGAGGACGAGGTCCGAGTCTGTTAGGTTAGACGATACGATTTCACGATTTCTTACGTTATAATGGAAGGGATATAAATATTTTACCTTAAAACATACTGAGCACAGTCCATCTGTGGAAGGGTTTCCATAGAAGCCACAACCCGACCGGCATAACGCCTCCATGGGATTTGATTCACGTTCCATTGTCCACAGTTAATTTCACACAATATACAACAACAAATCACTTCACTGGCAGTCGACAGTACAAACGATTGCACTAAAGTATATTATTGCACTTGTTATAGTCACAGATCACAGTGTACGATGTGATAAAACGTTTCAATTTAGACGGGAGGTAATTTCTGGGCTGATGTAGCCGCGGTAAGTGGCTTTCCTTGCCAACGTGCTGCCGTTCTTGCTATGTCAGGATCGCAGAGGGCCCTGTAAACAATGAAAAACACACACGTTAATGCCAGCACACGAAAAAAATACACATAAAGCATGAATTATGATTTATAAATTCCCTGATAACAGCGAGTGTACTTTCAAGAATATAACACAAGAATTATTATACAAGAATATAACACAAGACATTATCGTATACTATATGCTAAATTATAATTAACGTTCTTGAGGTATTTTGTATGTATACTGTAGTATTCTGGCGCGTCACTTAAGTAGTTTAACAGCGATAGGTACAGCAAATGGTTTCACTTTTTTGTCATCGCCCGAACATTACGTAGGCCGACTGCCATTGGCAAACCGGCAAGCCTCGATTGAAGATAAACCAGCTGTCGTGAAATGAACCATTTCCAAATCGCGTTTTGTTTATAATCTATATCATCACGAACGCCAACACAAACCAGATTCTAACGCTAGAAAGTGGTATCTGGGCACAGAAACGTTTGAGGCAAAACATAATATGCATAACGACGGGTTTGCGTAACAAGAGAGAGCTATGGCAAAAGTGGAACGCGTCCGCGAAACGGGACGCCCGTGCCGCGAGCCCCGCGCCAAGGTCGCGCCGCCGAGTGCATCGCGACAATCGTGTCGCACAACATTACTAGGCTAACCACCTATAGCCCTACATAAGCTTACACGTGTTTCTAAGTGCTGTTGAAGAAATTTTTTTGACGCTACTGTTCGGAAATGTGACAAAAGATGGTCAAAAACCAAGCTGGAAAGTAAGCATTTGCTGTAGCACCTAAACCACCACTACAGCAATGTTATTGTAGCGATGAAATGTCATTACTTGGAAAGTATATTGTCTATAGTTCAAAATCTGTAAGAATGAATTTTTGACACTTCAGTATTGACATCATTAGTGATGGGGCTAAGACGTATCGTTTGTCAAATTTAGCGATTATTTATGAATTGTTCGAATCGATTTTACTACAACCGATTTTTTCTTGTTATATGCCTATATATTTGTATCACAAATCTTCTCAAATTATAACAATAAGAATAAGAGAATAAGAATAATGTTTATTGACTTAAACCTAATACAAGTCGAAGTAATATTTACACAGTACGCTAATAGCTTAAGAGAGACTTATGTATTAGGTTTGAAACAGTTTCACCGGAACTGAGCCTCTGTCTCCCGAACTAGGCGGATGCCTGTGACTCGGAAGTCAGTGATTCCACCGAGAATATGAGTTGAGATGAGTTGTATGCAATTATACCTAATATACAAAAATAAATTAAAAAAGGAAAACTTAACTATAACAAAGAAATAAAATTATTTAGGAAATGATCATTTAATAATTGTTATCTATTAATTATGTATGGTATTATAATAATTCCATAATTAATACAATATGATAAGAAAGTCTTATATTGTCTATTGATTACATAATCGATTTTATCGACTTACGGAAATGTTATATGAATCGGAACAGCAGACATGGTCACAACACTAAATTTTAAAAAAAGGAGACGTAAACCGTAACTGTTTGCATGCTAAATTGTTATCGTAAAATATTCAATAACTAATATATGAAAGAATTTAACATTAATTAAGTTATGTTTATTAAAAGTGAAATATTGTGTTTACGTACATGAGAAGCTGCAAAATCGTTATGGGATTTTGTTTATAATTTCAAAGTGTCTTGCGCGTTTACGTTCTACGGGCGTTGCGATGTGTCAAAAGTTCATTCTTACAGATTTTGAACTATAGTTATGTCATTGCATTCATTAAAAACATTAAAAGGTCTTTTTTTGGCACAACTTTATGTTTCAAAAATAAAATAAGGTTGTTTATCGGGCCAACTACCTGTTTTAAAAAAAAGAAGCCTCAAATTAGCCGTTTGTGGTTTTCTATCAAAAACGCCTCTAAGTAATGAGTCGGTTTGAAGCAAACAACAGAAAAACGCTTCTTGGAAGTGAAAAAAAAGGTAAAAAGGCGGGAATGGAATATTGAATTGGGTATTCTATTAAAGCATTTATATTATTATGACAAATGTTTTTTTTATTTCCTCACAGTAGTCGTGAAAAGCACTATGTAATATCTCGGCCGAAAGCGCTATAGGTGGACTCGTATCTTCGAGGGCCTCCCCTGGCGGGTCGGCCCTCGAACTAACTCAATCCACCTATAGCTTACTTTCAAGCCTCTACAACAATGTACTAATCTTTAACCGGCGAATTTTGTAAACTTGTGTTTTGATTTAGTACGCTAGGGGTTCCTTAACTTTCCTCTTGCATTTAAAGTTTAGATTAATTTAGGTTTGCGACACTTTTACCAATGTGCAACATCAGAAATTATATTTTAGTAGTGATTAAAAACCAGTCAAGGTGATTGCTATGTAACATTCCTTTTAAAATTAAATTCATGCGGATGAGTTTCCATGTCGCCAATGCGTGCAGAGATGGGTATGTAACTCCTGTGATAGGGACTAGATGGTACGTAGTTAGTCCGTCTTAGCGGACAAATTAATATTTGCTTGCATCTTTGTTGTCAAGAACGTCAGAACGTTTTCAGGTCAGATAGTGATGACCAGATTGCCCGCTCCGATATACTCGTTAGGTACCTACTGCATGGTACTGTTGATTAAATTGATTCAGATATTTTATTTTTTTATTAAATCAGTCGATTTTTGCTCAACACATGTTTCGGTCATACGATGATTTTTAATTTGTTAGTCTCACGAAAGTTTTATAGTTAAATTTGTATTAAATCCCTTAGAAACAAACCGATATGGCACCATTTAAAATATAATATTTGCATTGAAGTGGAATAAACTTTTTTTTTATGAATTAGTTCTTTCCTTGTACCTCCAGGTACGTTGTGGTTCATAGAGTTTACCTATTTAACCTCATAGTGTGTACATATATTGCTTATAAGCTAAATTAGGAACCTACATTGCTAAAAGCATGGACCGACAACAAAGGAATCCCATTTACCTACTGCGTAGTAGGTAACGTCGCAGATTTGTAGTCCATTTGTATCACGCTAGAATACCTACTTAGTCTACGACAAAGCAACAGGGATATAAAAGCACATTAACTTAACTATAATGTTTCTAATGAGAGGTTGCGAAATGATAGGCACCGCCCTAATATAGGTACCAGCCAGCGTGAAAGAAAATAGTTCAGAAACCCCTGATTAAACCATAGAAAACCAAAGCGTATAATATCGGGTTATTCATATTCTCAACAGGCAGAATTACAACGCACACATAGAACGCAATACAAGATCAAATATCTCCAAGATATGTGACATACAAATACGTATGCAGATAACAAATGAGTCGCGGTACGTTGATTGAATATCACGTTTAACGACGAGTGTAGGTAATAAAACTGACTACTAGATTCGTATGAGTACAAGTACACGTCCTGTCATTATTACGGATCAACGAATCACTGAATCGCGAAGAGTGCAAGAAAGAAACGTTACTTAACGTACCTTACGTTTACATGAATTTTATCTTGTAGGTACTAATTAGGGCTCGCGGTCGATTCCGGGTTTCGGGTACCCGTTTCCAAGATCCGTTTCTGAGTAACACGAACACGGTTTTCTGGCCCGTTTCCCACGTGTAATAAAGAAACGTGTAATTAAGATCCGTTTCCACGAGTAAACGTGTAGCCGAAGCAACGTTCCTTAAATACACGCGGATCTCGAAACGTCCTTGACGAGTGGCAGAGATACGAGTCGAGACGTTTAAGAGCTACTAATGAATACATGTGGTAGCTTAGGGAATTTTAGTCATGTTAAATCTTATTGCGAGTCCATAGAGTTGAAATTTAGTTAACGGTTAATTTGAACGAACCTTTTTTCCACGAAGGTAGAAGCACGTGTTTGTTTTCAATAAATAAAGGATGAAATACCTATATTAAAATAACAATTATGCCGTTTTAGCAATATAAATATTACTTCGTGATACTCAATACTTATTTAATTGAATTAATAGTGTCTCCGTTCTTTAAAATTAAGGTTCAGGTAATTATTACTTTTATACTACGACGGTGGCAAACAAGCATACGACCCGCCTGATGGTAAGCAGCTACCGTAGCCTATGGATACCTTCAACTAATGAGGTGGCACATGCGCGTTGCTGACCCTTTACAAAAAGGAGGATTTACTGTGTTGACGGCTAAAGGAACAAGATGGTCCCTCGTTGCCAACACACTGGGTCCTCTTTGAGCTCTTTGTATTAGTTGTTTATTGATAAAAAAACACTATATTTGATTAAAATTAGATAGTGGTCTGCGACGGCGGTTAGAACGGTTTGGTTAGGTATTCAAATCCGGGCAAGAAAAATAATTTGAAACTTACAATGCACAGCAGCTGTAGTTATTTGAACATTTTATCCCGGATTTATTTACCCTAGTACAACGAACGGTACTCTAAATTAACGCTGAAAATTGTGTTGCCTATTATCAGTCTCCAACAAACTTTTCGCGTAATTTCACATCGCGGAATGATCATGTGCCAACTTATCAAAAGATTTTGTTTTATTTATCTCAGTTACCAACTGTACGTTCGGCCTGTTTTTATAAAGTCACTTTTCTAAATGCCGCCTTTCGAGTATAGAATGGTTTAGTTTGCGTAATATTCATTTCGTAAGGATGCCATTTTCACTGTGGGTAAATTATATACAGGTAGTTATTATTATTTTAATACAATAGTTTATTCATTAGACTTATTGCTTAGGATATTTTTTATATTAAAAAGTCGATTCTGGCACTCGCCGGCCGTTATGGCGGCACGCTCGCTTCGCTCGCTCGGCTTCGTGCACTGTTTGCTCACGGTAGATCTAATACGCTCCTCTTCGCTTCGCTCGTCGTCGCACCTAACTGGAGTCCGTCACATATGCATATGAGATTTCTGTTGTTAATATACTTGCTAACGAAACGTTATTCTTTTAATAGTTGCTTGGTCTAGTGATAGATTTGACAAATGATATTAAGTATCCCAAAAGTTTTGAGTCATTATAATAATCAGTTTTAAAACAATTCTACCAAATGAAACGTTATCATACAAAATTTTGCTAATAGTTGTTAAATGTTGGTTAGCAAGTGAAATTCGGCCAAAAAATGTAGGACATGTTCGTTGTATATATGAATGAATGTATTATTATATACATGAATATATTACTATCATTTACTAATAAATTGTTTTGAATACAATTAATTGATTTACGGTGTCATTAAAGGTACAACTTACTATTTTAAAGTTATGAGCATCAGAAGTAACAGAACGGTCCTTTTTAAAATTATCAACCATTTGTTTCCATTTCGAATCATTTTTTATCTGAAAACAGGTAATTTATTATTTTGGACACTAGATTATGTTACTATATACATTATAAATATTGTACTCATAACGTGATTATCCATTATTACTAAATACACTCAACATTATCTTGATTTGTATTAGTAGTCAATAAATTGGTATTAATGCTACTTACCAGTTAAATTGGGAATTTTTTACAATTTTTTTATATTCTTCTGGGTAGCTCGTTGACATGCAATCGTTTCAATGCGTTGAATAACAATTTTATAACAACAAAAACCAACAAAACAAAAAAAAACAACTAACACTATTTTAAAATGGTAAGACTAACTCGGGAAGACTGTAGTATCCAACTGACCGACTAAATGGAAAACTGAAGCCATACTAAAACTCAATAGGATATTCTATATCTTAGGCATGTTTTAAAAAAAATTATAATGAAAGTTCCTTCTACCTATAAGTATCACAGTGAAATTGGGCCGCGTGGCGTCAAAACAAAAGGAAACTTTTACTATGCTATAGATTAAGTAAATCCTTTTAAAATCGTGCCGATTAAGGTCTTGTGTTTATACAGATGTGTTGACTTTATTACAACCACATAGAGCTTAAAATAGGTGACCATTATGATTTGGAAATCTACACGTTTGCACCAAAGGGTGTCGTAAAATCTGCATTTTATTTTATTACCTGAACGCTAATCTCAAAGTGACCCAAGTCAACTAGCAGTTTACCTGTTTTAGGATCTAAGCTTAATTGAATAAGTTATATTATCGCGGGATAACCAAAGTAGCATAAGTAATATTGGTTCTTTGTTAAAAACACCTGTGCATGGTACTTTGATAAGGCCTCTTAAATTGGTGGTTAGTTTTTTTTGCCGCTGCCGCGTATCTCATGGTAGTGAATACCAAGGACGAGATAAAACTAACAGTTCAATTGATGATGATGATGATTTTATAAACTCTTAATATAGTATAATAATGAATACCTAAGATATTTGTAAAAGTTTCTAGTTTCATTGCTGTGGAGTCCACAACAATGAAACTAGAAACTTTTACATCATTGTATACAAGATGATTCACGAGACGTGAGCAGAAACAACCCTACACAATTAATTAGTACACGCTAATGAATCAGCCGCCATCGCCATCATGTTTAAGTGAAACAATAACGCCTTTCTATTTTTTTCACCTTTTTGTTACTTATAAATTTTATTATCTGTAATCATAGTCACCTTACACAAACAAACCAATAAAGATAAAATCTCTTTAAGAATTATGACAGAACACTTTGATTATGAAAAAAAAATGTTAAATTAACTACGACGTTTCCAAAGTAACCAGACATCAATTTTACACCATAGAAATCTAAAGTATAAGAAGAAATGGCATGACAGCTAAAACACTGTCCCTAAATCCTCATCAACTTGATCAGAAAACATGATCACAATATCAGTAACATGACAACCGGTGCACTATAAAATACAAACATAAAATCACTGTTTTCGCCTTTGTTACTTGTACAAATGGCAGAACAACTATTAATTCTGTAGTGTCAATTATCAAATATAAAGCTAATATTGATATGTTTTTGCCAGAAAAATAATTTAAAATAATTAAAAAAAAAACGTTTTCCTATGCAAGCTGTCAAAATGGCATCCATTGCTTGATTTGTGTGCTTATTTCTTAGATGTTTACCAAGCTGACGCTCAATGGGCAGCGATCTTGTGATATTTGACATTAAATCACAAAATTGAAATAATACGTCAAAAGAAATCTGCACTAGTGCCGCGGATCAGTCGATATTCTTAACTTTATCTTATCGATATTTTTACGAAGACGTGCATGCAATAAGTATTCGAATAAGTAGTAGGTATATTGTTAATTTATAACTATGAATTGATTGACATACCTGAATATTAAACGTTAGTTTGATCGTAATTTTTTCATATTCGGGGTCGTCCAGAAATCATGTGATCATATTTGACCGATTTTTGTACCCTAAGCAAGTCTAATGTCATTTCTACTGTTATGTATTGCGTATATGTTCAAGATGCTATCTCAGAAAAACAGGCATCGTAAAAATCTGCTTATGACTTAATATCAAAAAATAGAGCGGATTATTTGATCTCCTTAATTTTTTGAATAAAATTGTTGCTTTTGGCTTTCCCGCTTTAAAAAAAATTACACGTGATATTTTCTCCCCCCCCATCGTCATCATTCGGGATATTTTTCTTAAAAGCGAGTTCATTTTAACAATATTTTATATACCCTGTACATAAAAAATTGTTAAAATGAACTCGCTTTTAAGAAAAATAAATTTATGTACAGGGTATATAAAATATTGTTAAAATGAACTCGCTTCTTAAAGAACTAGACTTTATTCTAAAACACTATAAAAATGTAATAAGACAGTAAAAAGTATATTATCTAATTATCAAAACTATGTGTAGGAAGGTGTTCATTTTGTCTAGAATATCGATGAATACATACCTCAATATATAATCATATCTACTTATATTGTGTGAAGCTGGCTAAAGCTAAATAAGTAATTAAAATATCCTACGATGCCATACAACCTCATCTGTAGTCAACTGTAGAGTATTCAATAGTAACCCTTATTTGCATCGGGTCTAACTGCTTCGGACCCGTTCGAGCCGGTATTAAGTACCCGTGTACCCGTAGGAACGTTTCCTGGAGACGTTTCCGAATCCCAGCGGGTTCGTGTAAATCGGCTCCTTAGCACCGTCGGTCTTAAGTACACGGGTATTCGTCTCCGCGTGTAACACGTGTAGCGGGAGCTCTAGTACTAATGGTGAGGCGTCCATAGAATTTGATCTTGATTACTCGAATGCCTTACTGGATGTGAAGATCTTTTTAGGGTTCCGTAGTCAACTAGGAACCCTTATAGTTTCGCCATGTCTGCCCGTCCGTCCGCGGATAATCTCAGTGACCGTTAGCACTAGAAAGCTGAAATTAATTTGGTACTAATATGTATATCAATCACGCCGACAAAGTGGTAAAATAAAAAGTGGAAAAAAATGTTTTATTAGGGTACCTCCCCTATACGTAAAGTGGGGAGTGATTTTTTTTTTTTTCATTTCAACCCTAACGTGTGATATATTGTTAGATAGGTATTTAAAAATGAATAGGGGTTTACTAAAATAATTTTTTGATAATGTAAATATTTTCGGAAATAATCGCTCCAGAAGTAAAAAAAAATGTGTCCCCCCCCCCCCCCCTCTAACTTTTGAACCATAAGTTTTAAAAATATGAAAAAAATCTCAAAAGTAGAACTTTATAAAAACTTTCTAGGAAAATTATTTTGAACTTGATAGATTGAATAGTTTTTGAAAAATAATTACAAAATAATTTCTGAACTAAGTTTAACCGCATTAGCAGCTGTTTATTGTATCTGTAATTTCTACAAAATCACTATGAAATGACGTGCTTTCAAATAAAGTAAAAACGGTGAAAATCGGTTCACGAAATAAAGAATTATCCCATAAAAATCATCTTCCATACTTTAAGCTCGCGCACAATAGTTTACCTAATTTGCCGATAGATGTCGCTGTACGTGGAACGCTCATATCATATCCTACATGGCGGTGTTATTTTAACTCTTAAGTGGGAACACTTACTGTGACGGACGGAAAACTACGGAACCCTACACTGAGCGTGGCCCGACACGCTCTTGGCCGGTTTTTTTCATATGATTTAAAAAAAATACTTCGGTTTGCAAAACGTAGGCAACGTTTGGCGCCTCGCTAACATTAGGTACCCAAACCTCTTTCCTTTTGCCCAAACAATCAACATAACGAATGATAAACAAGTTTCACGCTTGTTTATAATATAAGATTTGTATTTTTATATTTAAGTCCAACATCAGTTAACCCACGCGTCCCAAACGCAAGTGGTGGCGTCGTAGCGTGCACCAATTAATGCAGAATTATGAATGCCGTGGAGAGCGCCGAGGTCGGTGGCCGCGAGCCCGGGGGAGCATCGACCGGTGCCGGCGCCGGCGCAGGCAAGGGTGCGCGGGTCCTCACAACACCACGCTAAACGCGCGAGCCCGAGCATGCGCGGAGTGCCCAAGAGGAACACTCCCCATGTTTATCCAATAAACAGACAATACGTATCGAGATTGGTTTAATATCCCCGTTAGCTAATTATAATTTACTTTCGTACGATTGGACAACGCTTTTAAAATATAGATAGCAGACGACAAAGACTAAATAGAAATCAAAGTGGTTGCAGAGCGGTGTCCCGTATCAACAATAGCTTAATTTTCGGACATAAACACACGCTGTGATAGCGGATAAATAAAATAAAGAACTAATGGGGAGCTGGGTCCTCTATAAAGAAAAAAATTCGGCTGTCCCAAATCAAAACCTATTAGTACGTGTATTAACAAAACAATATCCCTTGCTAGGTTTTGATTTGGGACAGGTGTCCAATCTTATTTATACAGTTCTGTCATATCCCAAATTTACCGCCACCGAGCCGCTAAAGCTGTGTGTAAAGTTACAAAAAAAGGTCGTTCATTGATTGGGCTACAAGTCCAAAGTCCACGTGCATCTGTCGAAACAGCGCTGCCACAGCACGATCGCCTCGCGGCTCGCGGCTCGCGGCCACGACTCGACACGCGTTCAGAGTCGCTAGCTAGCTACGTTCGTTCTTTTGTATTCTTGTGGAACGCGCTCGGCGGTCTCCACGTTTATACTTGTCGTTTACACATCGACTTTGTTTCAGCGTGTTTTCACTTTAATTTTATTGCGATAGAAAACGGCAGTTTGGCTTATTATTATTAACTATTACTGTTACTAAATCATTTCAATAGGAATGACTGCGCAATAGTGGCAACCGTTTTCGAGATACACCTATTGCAATTTTCCGTCATATTACTAGTCACGTCCGAAAATATGGATACATTAATGTGACTAAAATATGTAGCCACGACTCTATTACCAAGGCGTAAAGTCTTGGATACCTACATGTTTTTGTCACATTAAAATGTGACCACCTACCTGTATATGTAGAAACAGACCACTTTGTTAAAAATGCATTCTGGGTTCTATAAATATTAGGCCCCCAAACACTGTCAGTATTAATGACATTATTTCTCTACTCATCCTTCTCAGCCTTATTCATATAGATAGAAAAGGACGGGTACACGTACAGAACGTCTGGACCGCAATTGAGAACCGACTGACTGCATTAACGTTTACAAAGAGACCTTATCTAAATGTTGAGATTGTCTTTAGTAAACAACTTTACCATGCTTATTAAGATTAAATGTGTCTAGATCAAGAGTAGGCCGTAGGCAAGTCTACATCATCGAGTAGCAGAATTCGGCTTATGTAGGGCAATGCACGATGAAAAGTTATGTATTTTCGTACTCGGTAGCCTGAGCTAAACTTGGAGCATTTTGTACAGTAAGCAAAAATATCATTATAAAATCTACCAGTAACAAATTGAACATTATGCAATTCGAAAGTACTAATCAACCTGGTTATAACAAAAACCGGCCAAGTGCGAGTCGGACTCGCGCACCGAGGGTTCCGTACAAACCTATAACATGCAAAAGTTGAAGTACTTATGTTTATTACTAATTTCAATTTAATACCTCTACGCGTTTACGAGGAAAAAGGTAGTAAGTTTAAAATTTTAAAAACATTTTTTGTATGATTTTACTAAAAATGTCTACTTTTCGTAATTTTTTCTTTGTCTGTGCTATATGAAGTTTCTTCGTGCCAAGTTTCAAGTTTCTTAGTTTACGGGAAGTACCCTTTAGGTTTTGAGTTTCTTGCGAGTACTCAGTTACAAAATATGCGACTTAAATTGCTATTTCTTTTGATTGCGTTGACATAAAAGTTTGGTTTTGCTACATCTGAAAGGTCCTATAGCCCTGAGTATTTGACATGAATTTCAATTGAATACCTCCACGCGTTTACGAGGAAAAAGGTAGTAAGTTTAAAATTTAAAAACATATTTTTTTGTATGATTTTACTAAAAATGTCTACTTTTTGTAATTTTACCATTGTCTATGCTATATGACGTTGCTTCGTGCCAAATTTCAAGTTTCTGAGTTCACGGGAAGTACCCCGTAGGTTTTGCGAGTGCCGAAAAACTCTAAAATTTGCAGCATAAACGATTGTATCTTTTGATTGCGTTGGCTTTTAAGTTTGATTTTTTTACAGCTCCAAGGGACAATAGACTTGAGTATTTGATATAAATTTCAGCTGGATACCTCCACGCGTTCCTGAGAAAAATGGTCTTGACAGACAGACAGACAGACGGACAACAAAGTGATCCTATAAGGGTTCCGTTTTTTTCCTTTCGAGGTACGGAACCCTAAAAATGGTAGCCGATCTTAAACCTGGAGCTTTTGGAGTTTTAACGGCCCCGTAGCCTAGTCGGTAGTGACGGTAGTATGAAGCAGGAGGTCCCGGGTTCGAATCCTGGTCAGGGCATTTATTTGTGTGTTTATCACGGATATTTGTTCCTGAGTTATGGATGTTTTCTATGTATTTAAGTATTTATCTATATCTATCTATTATATATATCGTCGCCTAGTACCCACAACACAGGTCTTATTGAGCTTACCGTGGGACTAAGTTGATTTGTGTAAGATTGTTCCATAATATTGATTATTGATTTATTGATTGATTTGTTATTCAGCCAAGTTTTATGTTTTAAGGTGGAACAACAAGTACTATGGGCAAAACAAACAAGTTCACGGGAGAATTTAAATGCAGTTTTACGCGCTACATAAGACACTGCTTGTCATGGAGTGCCAAAAATAATTGGTTGCATTTCCCAAAACTATCTCTTTCTACTTAACGTCTTAGAAGATAAAACTTGTGCCATTCTAAAGAACGAACGCATCAACTTTTATAGAAAAACAAACCTAAAATTCAGGTTTGCATGTTGTTATTATTACCACATATTTTCACTTCTCGATGAGCACTATCGAATGGGCCACGTGCCCACTTGCTTGTCAATGAAGTAATTATTGACAAAAAATAGGGTTATATTTTCCTGACTATACAAAATGCTCCAACTATGGCTGAGGCTACCAGGAACTAAAATACATAACATTATATGACCTGAATTCTGCTACTCGATGAGGTAGGGTTGCCTACGGCCTACTCTTGGTCTAGTCGAAATGGCCGGCAGATAATTAAAATACATATAGGTATTGGCACATATATTCAAAACATAATGTAATGTAAGGCAAACTGACCGCATATCCGAAGATATTGGTAAATAAAAAGGCACGTAAACTTGGTACGAAATAACCGTGCCAAGGTGACTGGCTCGACGGAAACGTGATGTTCAATTATAGCGTTACAGTGCCTAGCTGCCAGTTGCCAAATTAAGCCCCGCTAACAAAACGCGCCAGTCTGACGGAGCCTTAACTGCACTGCCAATAATTTTACTGGTGAGACCAGTCTCGATTGATACAAATGATACAATTAGGTAATTTCTAGGACTTAAAAGACAATGACACGTGGAGAGATTGAAGCCAACTCATTGTTAAACCTTGTGGCAGACGTCGTCAAATATAACGCGCAGTTAACGCATATTTGCCCTTTGTCTCTCTTAAAACAAATGCTGTTAAGAAGACGATCAAGACGTAAATTTTTACTTGTTGGGTTTTTGTCGAGTACGAAATTCACAAAGTAAGGCTAATTAAAGGTTATTTCTATTGAGATAAGTGATAAAGGTATGGCGTGGCGAGATAAGCGTGTGGGAGCTATACGTGTGTCGTAGTCGGAACGGGGCGCGTCGTTGCGCCGTGGCCCGCTGACCCAGTTGCCGAGTGCCGAGTGCGAGTGCCGCCGCTACGCACCGCCCGCGCCTGCACCGAGCCATGTGTCTACCCTGCACCCTTCTGTGACGCATATGTACCCAAAATACGAATCTGAGTCTTTAGGCTCTCCTCTAAAATATTTGTATTACTAATCCGATTGAATCATCAACATCTCCCACGGTTTAGTTTTGTGCTGAGAATTTAGGTCAGCGTTTTTAACTTTTTAAACCAATTCTTAATTTGCTGGGTTATTGTTTTACATTTCAGGATATACGCATTTAATTTAGGCATGAATAATGGTTTCGCTAGGATTTCAAGATGGGATTATCCTTATGATATGATTATGATTATTATTTATTAGCTCTGGTTATATACCATAATATTTTTAATTAATTGCGATTAAGAATACAATAGAAATAAGGTTGAAAATAGTACCTAATAGGATAATGGGGGAAGGTACGATGGTACTAGAGGCAGTTTTACAATAAGGACTCTCCCGCTATTCATCATTGTAGCTACAGCCAGTGTAATCAACAGTGACGACCACGAATGGCTCGGCGCCCATCGCGAATGGAAAAAAATTAGCTGCCAACTTGCTCGTCGGTGGACAATACTTCTATTCGATGCCACGTTCTAACTATCTACTTTATATGAATCGTTAAAAAAAGATCAGACCAGTAATTTGTGTTCAGCAATAACTTTTATAACAAAACTTCACTTTTTCCGCCTGGTTTAAATAATATTCCTAAGTTTCGCTCAAAATTTGACTACCGCGTAACGAGTAGACTTGGTAAAACGGATTGAGTAGCAATTTTGTTCGTCAGACTCAGACCCATGTTAGCTATTGTTATGCAAGGAATTTAGATAGGAACTAAAATCAACTTTAGCAGGGAGAGTGAATCAGTTATTTCAATTTAATGAATTGTTCAAAACTGCTATAAAAATATAATTTAATTACACGCATAAAATCATATATATAAAAATAAAAACAAAGTATTAAAACTTCAATGAAAATGGAATTAATAGTTTTAAACAAGTCGTTAGTAATGCGTATTAACATTGATTTAACAGCGAGATTAATTCACGTCTATCAAGGCCCACCCCGCGAGGCCGACCCCACACGCATACGGCCAAACATGTTTGATATCGCGCCCGCGTTGCCAAATACAACACTTTTGTATTACCTACATTGACGAAGTAACCTGTTGAGCTCGTACGCAATTTGACGCAGTTGTAAGTTGCTTATTTACTTCAATTTTATCGTGTAATTTAATACACACCATTTAATAAATATCTGCCTGGTTATAATAAATGTGTTAAATTAACTCGAAGCCAAAATTACATACACAGTAGGTATGTAACCAAGAAGAATACACAAATCTTTATAAAACCGAGCCACACAGTCGTGGGTTACTAAGCTACAAGCACCAATGTCTCATCTCACGTAGCTGAAGTAGCCTCATCTTAAAATATGCATCCACTTACGTGCAAAATGCTGTGGACTAATAACGCCGAATAGCCAACTGGGGCACGAGCGGACCCATCCTCTGCCTCGCTACCACCTGCAGCCGGAATATAGGTCGAACCATAACCGCTCTCCATATGCTAACTTGTTACGATTTTCTCTACAGAAACGATTCCTCGATCAATTTAAGGACCTACGTTGTAAAAGGAAGTGAAAATGCGAGTAGAGTTAAAATAAACCCTTCGACAGGGGCCTAACTAAATTATGTATTAATTGGTTAGCTGTCTACTTTAGAAATATTAGATCGGACGGATCGATCGTATTTGCGGTAAAGAGAAAAAGTAACTGATTAAACACATTTAAAATTGATCAGACGTCGTGTTTTCTTTCGACCCCCTTCATTTTTTAATGATCACGCACGCTGATCCAATTTAAAAGTTGGATTGAGACAAAATACTGGTCTGACCACTCAGGCAACGGTAACCGTAACGGGACCCTAAAGTAGAGGCACAAAAATCGTGCAGTGCACAGAAATCCTCCTGATTCACGAAATGGAGATAAAATCTTAAACTGCAACTCTTACAGTACAAACTCACAAAGTTGCAGTACCTACTTCGCTTGAGTTGAGACGAATGTCATTTACTTTAACTTACATTACAAAGTTTTGTGCAGAAATTTTGCTAAGTACGAAATAACGAAGATAAGATAACGCAATGATTTCTTCGGATTGGTTTATTTCTAATTCGTTTTCGTACCTAATTCGAAGTTAGTCGGAAGGTTCAGTTAATTTGCTATCTGCCAATCCAGAAAACTTTAGTTGGCGGAGTTCCGGACTTCGCAGTTTTCCTGTGCCAAAAATAGTAAAACAAAGATCTTTAATGTAGGTATTCATCATCAACAGCGGAGCAAAAACCGTCTCTACACCGGAAATAAGTCGCTAACCAAAAATAGACACGCCAGGGTCTTGCATCCGAGCGCAGCCTTCCGCGTTGTATGGCGTATGGCAACAAGGAAACAAACATTTAGCACCTTAATGACACAACAGGTTTGCACAAGTGTCAAGAGGAGCTAGGCCGGGAAGGGAAGGACAATGACATTAGTATTTGAAACACATGCGTCACACTTGGGCGCACGGCAATGACGCGGCGACAATGGAGCACGCATGGCAAGATGGCCGCCGCGGCGTCAGCTGATCGCTGCGGCGCACACGCACCGCGCCCTGCATCTAGCAGTGTTGCTCTCTCTTTCGTGCGCGCTAGCGCACAATGGATGAGCTTTATTATTGTTTGGAATACAAATATGCGTGATACAAATACTACGCACAGTCACGCTACGCAAAATAGAAAATTTTAATTCTTGTTTTTGATAACTCCATTTAAAATTTACCAATTGTAATAGGAGTATTTAGTTTAAACTTCGATTGCACAACTATAACATTAGGTACAAAAGGCGAACTTAGTGCCTCAACCATAGGGCATTCTCTACCAGTCAACTATAGGGCCAAACAGAAATTTACTAAGGTGGGTCCAGGCAAGATAGATTTTTGATATATATGGTAGGTACGTAAATTACATATTTTTTGGAGTAATAGGATTAAATCATACTAACAAACAATATTTCACATTATTATTACCCTCAACCTTAGCTAAAGACTGATTGATAACTGGCGCAGTTTTAAATTCATACCTATTAGGTATAGAATTGATGTGCTAAAACAAATTATCATTTCATTTCAGTTCAAACGAACGATTATAAAGAAAGTGATAGCTGACACTTCGTACAATAGGTAGGTACCTGACTTCAAAACGGAAAAATGTTGTAGATACAATACATTAACTGTAGGTGCAGCTGCCTAGGATCACTAAGATAAATACCTACCTAGCAATCAAATCAAAGTTAGACCAATAAAATAACAATATTGACCTAAATAATATCATTGTTGAATGAGGTTAAACGCCTATTTGGTAAATTACATGCCTATTATCTGCTGCCTAAGGTCCTTAAACGCATCTGGTGCATCAGCCTACATTGCTTAATTACCTAATTCTATCTACTAAGTTAGGAATTTAGTAATTAACCTGGCTACCCTGATTAGGTATTTAGCTCGTGAATGTTCAACGCAAATGAGGTGATGAGTTTGTTGCTTTGTCATTGTCGTCATTGAACATGAATTGATTAACTTTAACTCAATAACAAATGTAGAAAATAAAAAAAACAGGTCGACTACAATGGAATCTCATTCAAAATTGCATGTCAAGTTCTAAACACGTGAGGACGTCGACCTTCTGCACCAAGGTCGGGGCGGCGGCCTTCAAACAGCCTCGTCTGTCTGCGAGACTCCTCTCGGTCCACGGCACTCACACACACAATTACTTAACACAACCAACATTACCTTCGAGTAGGAACTAGAGCCCATGGCCACGAACGAACTACGCTCGAAAGCTCAACACTAGCACAAACATCACAGTTTTGAAATACGACGCGAGCAGGCTAATTCCCTGTTATCCGACTAGATAAGTTGCATTAGTCGCGTTCGCGTAAAATATGTTGCAAACAATCGCGTATGAATCGGCCTCGCGGGTGCGAGCTGCGAGCTCCGTCGGTCGCGCTCGGGCTGACGGCTGGCGACTGAGGCGCGCGGCGCGGGCCCGCGGTCGCCGCCCGCCGACATCAACTATTCGCGTCATTCCACTCCACACGCGCACGCACTCACAAATACAAACAAGCTGCTCGCTGCCTGATAAACACATGCTCGCTCTAATGTCTATCTCGCCATCACAACACGCAGCAGGCCATTATCACCACCACCAATACCTTTAGCTTAAGTCGCGCAATCAACATGTTATTGTATATAATATTAATATACCAGGAATTCAAACCCTCGAGGTGCGAGGTGCGCGTAAAGAGTGAGTCACATAATTTAGACTGAAGAGTGGCGTAAGTCGAGTTCTCTATCATTAGTCATCGCTTTCACACACTCGAACCGTACCAAACCACCATAAACAAATAAGTACTAATTTATAACGGATTAATTAAAAGATTTATAAACATCGTACCGTTTGGATATTTGAACACTTATTGCAATTATAATTATAGTTTTTTCATAGATTGTATTTGACCGATGAAAGTGAAAATGCCCGAGGTCGATAAACGAACTTAGGTACTTCAAGGACCGTTGAACTTAAAAAAGTAAACATAGTACATTGTCTCTAATTGCAAGAACAATAAGATTTTGCGAGTTCGTCAACTTCGGCAAATAAATACATAAACATAACTCGCGAACAAAATTTACACGACTCAGTGTCTTGCGCAGTATTTTTAAGTCTATGAAATTTAATTTACATGGTATAAAGGTCAGTGTGAGGTGGTAGCGAGTGAAAACAAACAAAGCCATGTGTGCGAAAGAAGCGTCTCGACGAATGACCGTGGAGACGGCGGAGCGGAGGCGGGAGCAGACAAAGCCCCGACGGCGGAGCATCGTCGATCTCCCCCGAATTAGTCCTGGGCCAGGGCGCTGACCTCACGCCACCGCGACACGCGCGTTCGTAAATCCACGCCATTACCCACCACACCATGTCCGACCAGCATCACTAAACACCCCTAGAGTAACACCACTGTACTTCTGCTAGGTTATCATGGCGTAATTACAATTAGGTCCTTCGAGTAGAGACAGACAAAGAAAGCGATGACACGACACGTGGGACACGATAGCGGTGAACAAAATACGACGCAGTTCACTACCGTTATTTTAAGCGCCATAACATAATACATACATACACACACGTTTGTATGAGGTGAAGGAAATCCCTTGTTTTTGTCAAGGAACGAGTGGGAAAACAACGGCGATTCACAAAGGTAAACAAAGACTCGCAATTAATTGTAATTTTACTAACATAGAGGTTGGCCAACTCTCATCTGCTGCGTACATTAATAAATTACAAGATCTGCGTTTTACAAAATTAAGTATGTTTCACTTCAGTAGTTTACATGTGGGTCAATGCACCTAGAATATAGCTTATTAGTTATAATAGTGGTTATAATATATATGTATATACGAAATAAACGCCGTATACCTAATACTAAATTACTGTGCAACATGCGGGCCAAATACTGCGAGGGGCCGAGGGGCGACAGGACCACCGTTCCCAGATTGCCCAAATTTTTATCAAACTACATACCATTATCCGCGATAACACAATATAGACGAATGGCTAAATAGATTTTACGTCACACCTGGCCATAATGTGAGTTTTACCGCTCGCTACGCTTACGGTAAAACTCGCATTATGGCCAGGTGGGGACGTAAAATTGTGTACTCACCACGGGCAGTAAAAAAGAAAGCCCTCTATCGCATATTTACAACCCTCGCCTGCGGCTCGGGTCCCAAATACCTGCGATTTCGGGCTTTCTTTTTTTTACAGCCCTAGGTAAGTAATGTACTATTATGATTCTGGTTTTCAATGTAGCTATAACAATACAATTAATTGAATTAATAAGCAATTAAGAACAAAACTGTCAATTATGTCGAAATACTTGTTAATAATTCGTAATTTTATGTCAGTGCCATAAATTTGTTCTGGCTCAGATCGGGCGTAATAAACGTTTTCTTTACAAAGGCGCTCTTGTCAAACGACAAAGAAGCACAAATTGTGTATAAAGTCGGAACGACTCCGATATGAGCACCAGATGAGTCCCGTTGTCGAAATAATCACAATAAACCGGCACTGCGAGGCTTCCATTCGACGATCGATTTTATTCTAATACTGCGCTGCGTCTGCGAGCACTAATTTGATCTGTTTTTGTACGTACTCAGTGTGTTTATTTAAAAAAAAAAACGGCCAAGAGCGTGTCGGGCCACGCTCACTGTAGGGTTCCGTAGTTTTCCGTCCGTCACAGTAAGTGTCCCCACTTAAGAGTTAATAACACCGCCATGTAGGATATGATATGAGAGTTCCATGTACAGCGACATCTATCGGCAAATTGAGTAAACTATTGCGCGCGAGCATAAAGTATGGAAGATGATTTTTATGGGATAATTCTTTATTGCGTGAACCGATTTTCCCCGTTTTTACTTTATTTGAAAGCACGTCATTTCATTGTAATTTTGTAGAAATTACAGGTACAATAAACACCTGCTTATACGGTTAAATTACAAACTAAGTTCAGAAATTATTTTGTATTTTTTTTTCAAAAACTATTCATCCTATCAAGTTCAAAATAATTTTCCAAGAAAGTTTTTATAAAGTTCTACTTTTGAGATTTTTTTCATATTTTTAAAACTTATGGTTCAAAAGTTAGAGGGGGGGGGACGCATATTTTTTTACTTCTGGAGCGATTATTTCCGAAAATATTTACATTATCGAAAAATGATTTTAGGAAACCCCAATTCATTTTTAAATACCTATCCAATAATATATCACACGTTAGGGTTGAAATGAAAAAAAAAATCACTCCCCACTTTACGTATAGGGGAGGTACCCTAATAAAAAAAAAATTTTCACTTTTTATTTTACCACTTTGTCGGCGTGATTGATATACATACGAGGTTTGCTACTGATATATCCGGAAACAAAAAAACAAACAAACGTACACGGCTGAAAATGGTTTTATTGTTTTTCAAAGTATTCCCCTTGATGATCTATGCACTTTTGCATTCGCGTGAACCAATTTTTAAAGCACTTCTGCCACTCCGCCTGAGGTACCTCTATAACGTGTTGTTTGACTGCGTCGACAGCATCTTCAGCGGTCGAAAATCGTTGACCGCGTAATTTATTCTTTATATTTGGAAATAAATAAAAATCGTTGGGTGCCAAGTCAGGGCTGTACGGCGGATGACCCGTTAATTCCACATTTTGACCCTCCAAAAATAGTGTTGTTTCGCGTGACGTATGACAGCTGGCATTGTCATGATGAAGAATGATTCTTCGTCGCTGGTTAGTTTTACGAATTTGTTCAAATACTTTCGGTAAGCAAATGGTCGTGTACCACTCTGAATTAACCGTTCTACGGTTTTCTAGTGGCACTGTAGCTACATGGCCATTAATACCGAAGAAGCAGGCCACCATTTGTTTCAATGTACTTTTTGCACGAGTAACTTTCGTAGGGTTCGGCTCATTTTGAAACACCCATACCGTTGATTGTTGCTTCGTTTCGGGATCGTATGCATAGATCTAGGATTCGTCACCTGTATAGATGTTATAAACGGCTTTTGAGTCACCACGGTTATATTTTTTTAACATTTTATTGCACCATTCGACGCGAGCATCTTTTTGCTCTTTTGTTATATAAGTTGTGGGGTATCCAACGCGAACAAATTTTTTTTACAGCCAAATAATTATGTAATATGCTATTAATGCTGGTCATAGAAATACCCAGAGTCGCCTCTATCTCGCAGTACGTAACATGTCGGTTGTCCATTATAAGTTTTCGCACAGCCTCGATATTTTGTTGTACAACGACCGATTTCGGGCGACCTGGCTTAACTTCGTCCGTAAGCATACTACGTCCACGATTGAACTCACTAAACCAGTGATACACAGTAGTTTTAGATGGGGCTTCATCACCAAAAATTGAAGTTAGTTGATCTATGCACTGTTGTTGCGTTAAACCACGCCGAAAATCATAATAAATCATAGCACGAATATTTTCACGAGTGAGTTCCATTCTTGCTGCGAGATGACATTTAAAACCCGTCAAAAACAAAACACGAGCGTTAATAAGAAAGAAAAAATATACCGGCCAGTACTTAAAAAAGTTCAAATTTTACCATGGAGGTCAAATATGCTATTTAAGAAGATTGTAATCCCGGTTTCCGGATATATAAATAGCAGCCTATGTATTAGTACCAAATTTCAGCTTTCTAGTGCTAACGGTCACTGAGATTATCCGCGGACGGACGGACGGACGGACGGGCAGACATGGCGAAACTATAAGGGTTCCTAGTTGACTACGGAACCCTAAAAAGAACATTGAATAGAAAGTCCCGTATAGGGACGTAAACCCCACCTTAACAACTCTCAGTTCTCGTATCTTAAATTTTGGTGTTAAATAAGGAACCAGTAGGCCTAGCACATGAATGTAGCGACAGTATCTCGCGGTCGAGATAGACATCTGTCACTGTCTAACTGTATTCATCAGAACGAGACAGATGTCTATCTCGACCGCAAGATACTGTCGCTACACTCATTTGCTAGGTCTACTGGTACATCTGTGTTCTGTCTGCGCTTTTCTTGAAGGGTACATTGTAGAAAATGAGCACTTACACGACGATAACGTAGCACGGCAATAACATATTTATGAAAAAGTTTACCACTCGATGGTGGTGGTGGTGGAGGTGGCTGTAATTATTTGTATGATAACACCACCAGGAATAATGGAGCCCTAACAGGACTTTCCAGCAAAAGGTCTATCAGACGCATGACGTCACTGCGTATCGATACGTTTAGTATTGACGCCAGAGGCGCATTGCTGGAAAGTCCAGCTTAAAGTTAGGGCCAGACGGCAGATAGCCTCAGATTCTGCCACGTGACCTTGGTTGAAGCGAGTTGTTGAAGCGAGCGTCACCATGGCTGACAACCAACCAATCGCTTCTGTCAATGGTTGGCAGAGCACGCCTTACCAAGGGCGTTTAAAGGTCATGTAGAATGTGGCATCAAACACGGGCTACATGGTTTAAAATCTCTGTTTTCTGCCAAGGTCTCGTGGCCGAGGGCTGTGGTTGTACGCCGTCTGGCCATAACTTTAGTGTGTACGGAAAGAGAACTGTCACAGGGCATGAGCGTACTAAGGTACCCAGTACACCGTTTACATTTTCACCCTTCTTTCGAAATGATTTTATATACAAATCCGAAAAAAATACTTATACGAATGGAACGCTAAATGAGTTTGATTATTTTTACTAGATCATAGGTAATTATAGTTTCCTAATTTGCCACGACGCTTCTCTTTTCTCACACCCTTCGTGAGGTGACGCGTACGTACCTGATGTTGGAAAAGTGAATTCCGTACCAGACAAATGTCTTTCCAAGTGCGCAGACCTTTCAGCTCACAGCCAGGTGACGCCAAGTCTGTGCAGTTGAGGTCAGCATCCACCGGCATCACAATGAATGGATACACCACCTGGGGGAAAAATATCATTGTACCTACATCTGCATAAGTTTTGGCAAGCCAGGAAGTGAAAGATCGGGGATAAACCACAGGACCCAAATAAATCACAATGTTGGTCATGACCATGACGACACAATAATCAAAATGAGAGTTTATACGCTTTATTATTACAATTTTATGATAAATGTGTCTATTAGTGATATTAGATATACCCATATATCGAGAAAGCAGACGTTATTGACAAGATAGTGACGTGCGGTCGGACCACAGTTAATTAACTATTCAGCTAAGTTTATTGCTGTCAGTAAGTAAACTCCAGTAATGTCCTTATTCATAGATGTCTTTATGCTCTAATTTTTTTTTTTTTTTTTTATACCACGACGGTGGCAAACAAGCATACGGCCCGCCTGATGGTAAGCAGCTACCGTAACCTATGGACGCCTGCAACTCCAAAGGAGTCACATGCGCGTTGCCGACCCTTTACAAAAAGGAGGATTCACTGTGTTGACGACTAAAGGAACAAGAAGGTCCCTCATCGTCAACACACTGGGTCCTCTTTGAGCTCTTTGGCAACCTTACTCACCAGCAGGAACACAACACTATGAGTAGGGTCTAGTGCTATTTGGCTGTGGTTTTCTGTAAGGTGGAGGTACTTCCCCAGTCGGGCTCTGCTCCAGATTTGAGCGATGACATTCGCTGAACGTGCCCTACCACACTTAGCGAGATGCCATTCGCAGTGCCCATACCTCTCTTTTTGGCGTAGTTTAAGGACATACCCAGGTCCGGACGTAGTTTAAGGACATACCCCGGGTCCAGTAATTAGATGTAGGTATTTAAATAAAAAATCTGCTAAAACATATACCTTTACTATTTTTCTTTTCTAAAACTAAAGACGTGACTCGGTTTTTAGCGTCGACACGTACCTAGTTATTTGCTTACACTAATTATGAACATATTGCTCGAGTTACGTGCAAAGTCGTGATCACGAATACACGACAGTAAAGAAAGTTTGCAAAGTTAAAATGTGAGAGCATTAGCATTTTCTATCAATTCGGAGAGATTCATACGCTGTTTCTGGTGTTATTAATACGAATGGATTTGTTCCGCGTTATCGGTGTTAAGAAATATAATTAGATTGAATGTAGGTACGTAACTATGTTTCAAATGACGTGAAGCAAATGCGAGACCATTTGGGTCATATCGAGCAGCAGCATCATTATTAAATAGGGTAACACAATCACGAAAAAAATAGAAAGATATAAGTTATCTGGGACAGTGCCCAGGGATAAAAAGATTGCCAAAATAATGCACCGCTGATCCTATAGCCTTATAACAGTTATAACAATTAAAAATCCACATAAACTAAGGTAAGGTACCTACTAAGGGTGTTCATGTTTGAGCGCTCAGCCGCTCACACATAAATAGGTAAGTATTAAATTTGAGTAGGGAAACTTCTACCTTGGACATAGTTGTACCTAGGACAATCAACTTTTTCTCGAAACCCACTGGTTCTTTTAATAGTATTTTGTGCAACAAGTACATAATAAGGGTTCTTCGCCTCATTTTGTAACTTCGACCCTCGGATCTTAAGACCTAATTATGTACCGTTGAACACGAAACTTTTTCTACGACAGTAGCAAAAACTTAATTAATAAATAATTTTTAAGTTCTTAAGTGTCAAGAGTACATAAATCAATTTTATTTTAAGATTGTTCTGTCAACTAATTAACTCTTTGTGCCAAAGTCTTCGGATATCACTGTGAAGTTTTCTGGTCACTTATTTTATCAAAATTAACATAACTTCTTGATATTAACAAAATATACGAGTTTAAATACAAAAATGAAGCCAGTCATTGTGTAGTAACTTTTTAAATATTCAGTTTTTAAATGTCATAGATCACAAGTTGGTTTTCAATTGCAAAAAAATATTGCTTCGAACAAGTACTTAACTCTCAAATTCTCAATGCACAAATTTAAATTAAGATGCAATTATGCTTCTCAGAATTATGAAAACTAAATTATTTCAAATCTTAATCATCATCATCATATCAGCCGAAAGACGTCCACTGCTGGACATAGGCCTCCCCCAAAAATCTTAATACTTAAAAAAATTACATGATGATATTTTTATCAAATTGTGTGCAAAATTAGTCTTAAGTATAGTAAGGAGTGGTCCGGAAAAAAAGTGGCCGTGCCTTTTTTGATTTACCTTTTTATTTTGTGCCGATTTAGAAGCAGTGTTTATATTTAAATAATCTCTAGATACAATCATACAAAACATAAATACAATCATACTTAAATAAAACAGCGTTTGGAAGTTTTCGCCTTTTGTATTCCATCATACACATAGTTTTTTGAACAGCATCTTCTGACAGAATTTTTGAGGTGTTTCTCAAAAACATGTTTTTTCTTATAGTTTGATTTGATGAGCTATTTTATACCTTAATAAATTGTCTTTCTTCAATAGTACACTTTTTTATCTGGCTTCATTTTAAGGTAGTTACAGTAATTTTTAATTAAATGTATTTGCCTTTTTTCATAGAAAATTATCTCCCATAGAAAAATCTTTGTCAGAGGTTAGATTAGAGAGTCTTCCTGACTATCCTAGCTAAAATACAGTTAATTAATGTAGCTTCTTGGTAAGATGAAATTCTGAAAAGCATAAAACGGGTTGTGAAAATGGAAATACAATTGTGGCATTGTAGCGGATGTCGATTGAAGATTGTCAAATTATGTTGTTCAAAAGGTTACAAAGTATGTTGAATTAAAAACGCGAAAACTTAAATATGCTCACAAATTCTATTATGATTGTATTTTTATTTATTAGTATTGTATCTACGGATTAATTTCAAAATTAGCACTAAATTAAAAAATACACTAGATTGTACACTGCTACTTTATTTCAGGACCACTCCTTATATATTAATTTGAAAATATGATTTATATTGAAACCAAGAACGAACCCTTTTTAGACATGATGCCTGGAAGTCAGTGCATAAAAAAAACAGTTGCACAATATGTTTTGTGTGACTGCTAGCAGTTATAGAAAGTACCTATAGACAAATAGACTTTAGCACCTTCACTTAACTTATGTAGTTTTAGATAACACTATCAGTCATTTAATTGGCATTTTGAAGTGCTGGAGTAGAAAAAATATTGTGTATGCCACTTTGACAATTTTTAGTGAACAATCAAATCAAGTTAGTAATGTTTTTTCATAGGAAAGTCAGTTATTTAAAAAAACGGAAAAACACGAATTTGGCCCCTGAAAGTAGATTTCTTCCATTTAGGTTTTGTCTTATTGTTCTGTCATCCAACAATATTCAAGCAATTAATGATATGTTGGCTATTTTTGCCAGAATTATCTACCATATGGTAATTATAGCTAATCATTTTGTCAAATTTAAGTTTAGTTACGAAGCTTAAAGTAATAATGAATCTACGTTGTACCATCACGCTCCGCGATTGTTGAGCAATTTAGGGTCCTAGCTAAATTGGTTGTCAATACTTACGCTATGATTTGTCCAATTTAGCTAGAACCCTATTCTCAATAATCACTGAGCGTGACTGTACCTTGGACACCTAACATTTGTTTTACCATGGACATAAGTCTAAAAAAATACAGGTGAGTGGAATGTTTTTTTAATGTAATGCATCTGTCTTTGTAATATATGATGTTAGAAAATTTTATAAGGAATTTCTGGAATATTTTTTTCCTAAGAAACATACCAAGTAACACCTGCATAAAATTTTCTGTAAAAAACTGATGCTTTATAATTATAACATCATATATTACAAAGACAGACGCTAGTACGTCTACTAGCGTAGAATATACTTTTTTTTTTTACTCTTAGTAGGAGAATTATATTTTTTCCACAAGTGGTAGCGACCTCTAATCTAAACCGTGTTTAAGAATAAAAAAAAAACAGCTATCATCTTTAATGCGAAATAACATAATGAGGGTGCCCCGCAAAATTTTCAAAAATAGGGAAAATAAGAACCACCCCTACCATGCAAGCAAATAAAAATGTCAAGAAAGATCTCTAACTATACAGGACGAAATATTAACCACCGTTCATATTGAGCGGGGTGATTCGGTAGGCCATACTGAACAACTTTTACTATGGCACCAACTTCGAAATTGCTAAATTTTTTTTTAATGTTTCATACATTTCGACCGATCACATGTTGTCGTTTTGTATAGGGAAGCCAAAAATGTTTCCGCGATTTCGGAGTTGGTCCCATAGTAAAAATTGTTCAGTACGGCCTACCTAATCACCTCACTCAATATGAATGGTGATTAATATTTCACCTTGTAGCAGTAGATATGAAACAATACCACATCAAAACAGTTGCTATGTATTGCATGCACAAAACACACAATGCTGATAAAAAGCCACTGTTACCTCAACAAAGACACACTGTACGTTTGTGGTTTCCAGAAATTCATAGTGCATTGAAACAATATAGGACAGCTGATAAGCAGAATAAACAAATTACTATACCTACAACACAACAAGTTTGCTCTGATAGCGTGTGTTACAGTATTCAACATTATTTATTGCTAGAAATGGTAGGTATGAATTAACATACTCATCTACTGACTAGCCTTTTCTGTTGCTAGGGTTATTTTATAAGTCTTACTTCATTAGCGCAATAAAACACATGACAAGAGTGCAATGGACTCCAACAGGATAATATTGTGTAATAGCCAGGCCTTGCATATGCAGCACATCACCACCTGCAGCCTCTGCCAAGACTCACCAGTCTCAATATACACACTAATCCAATGACGTTGATATATCTTAGCAATTACGAAAAATATATATAATTATATAGTACCTTGCCTTTAAAAAGTGGGTTCAACTAACAAAAGTCAAATTAGATATTTAAAATGCAATTTTTTTTTACATTGGTGACAGTCAAGAAATGTCAAACATTCTAGAAGGACACATAATCTCTGAGAGTGTAGAACTTGACTGAAGCAAATACATGCACCAATGAAAAGAACAGATGTGGTCAAAAAAGTTACCAGGAGCACACTACAGGAAGCCGGTATTATTTAGAATTCTATTGACATGCATGGAAGAGTTTGACAGAGTCACTCGTAAGGAGGGTACAAATAAAGCATGCAGTTATATATAGCATGGGTTCCCAAACTGTGCGTCGTGGCATCCTGATGCGCCATAGAAAGCACGGAGGGGAGCCGTGAGGCAATGTTCCTCACCATGCTATCTTTATCCTACCTATTTCAAATAGCCTAGATAAGTTAGGCCACAAAGGTAAAATTGAGATTGGGCACCCCTGCAAAATCAAGATATTTTATATAGTATCATACCATGTTTTGGCTTGTTGTACTGTTGAAAAATTAAAAAAAAAGAAAAAAGTACCATATGTCTGTAGCATGTAAGGTTACAATAAGGTGTTGGTACTATATTTTTTCATATAAGTTTGTAAATATATAATATGTACTGTCAAGAAAAGGTGGCAACCATACTCATTTTCAGAAATGTGGCATCATTGTATGAAATTTTCTAAATTCTAAACCTTAGGCCAGTAGCCCATCTGTAGCCTCAGACTTGAAGTTGTAATTACAGACATGAGGAATATGTACATAATCTTAAATATCAAATCCTCATAAACAGATTTAATAAAGGGGAAAGTTATAGCACCACAAGGTTCCATAAATAGCAATATGCAATACATAATTACATACATACCACCAGAAATGGTAAATTATGATGTCATTGTGTAATCCTAATCTATTAACACTTTTAAGTGCTAAGCTCCCTGAATCCTATACTAAATGAACCCAACTAGAAATGTTAACAACATTCAGAGCCAACACTTAATTTTGTGTATACTTTGTGTAAATTAATAACTGGTTTGTCAAATTAATCCAGGATCGATCCAAGGTAATTTAATAATATGATATAGTTGGTAAAATAACGTTTATTAAGAAACAAATCTGTATTGAATTAGATATTGTTACCAAATACTAATAACAAATACTGATGTGAGGAATTGAGTAAAAATCTTAATCATCAGCATACTTATCATTAAGTCCAACAAGATATGCTCAAAACATATTTATGGACAACACAACAACACATTTATGGACTAGTTTTATAGAATAAACCATTGAAATGAGTCATAAGAAAGAAAGAAATATTATATATCTTATTGGAATATTCCCATTCCCAATAAAACAAATTTCAGTTTCAGCGCAGACAACACAAAATCATTTATTGAGGCACTTACACCTTTTTTTAACTTCATTGCATTACTCATCACATCATGCATGTCCAATAATGTATGCTATTGCAACACCCAACACTCAATTTTCTCCAGTCTACAACGTACCAAGACCTTACGATGGAAAGTTCGTGAATGGGCAGCACGTTTTTTTACCAGGAAGTTTGGTATTTAAAAAGTGGGTATCTGTCATACTCACACCACAACCTAATACCACTTGCTTGCTTTTGATAAAGTCATAATCATAAAGTAGTAGATACTAAATATAAAAATAACTAATATGCAAAAACTATTGCCCAAAGGAAAGGAAGAGACTGCGCCTTCTTCACAGAGGTACTATTTGGCAAAAAAATACACCACTTGAGTGCACTGCTTCTCTTTTGTGATCCATCTGGTTAAAGCAGTGATAACTTTACTCGCAAACAAATCGAAGAAATACAGTGCGAACAGATAATAAATACGGAATACATGATCGAAACAAAGAAAATAATGAAGAATTTAGATAATTGGCATTCACGAAGAAAATGGCGTCATATCACTAGTCAAGGAACAAGGTACAATTTCGTCATTCAAAAACACGAAACACAACACCACAAAAGAAGCACTAAATACTAAAGCATGCTAATCGTAAGGTTTTCTTTAAAAAAATACTCACTTTGAATAAGAATTCCAAAGAAAATCATCCAAAAACTTTTAGGACTGATGACAAGGCACTCCACTCACCGTTTGCAAAACCAGACTAATTTATCACGTGACCAAAACAGTGCTGCCATTACAAAAAACACTTTAGTTGCGTAGTAGAATTTCTCAAGAAATAGTAGAAAAATACAGCGTGCAGCGTGTAAACCTGTAAAGCTCTATTGGGTTTGTTTTTGGGAGTATAAAATGTTCTACTACATCTGGTATACAAAAAGATGAAATATAATTTCACATGCAATTAATTTACTTTATTTATAATTACTTTATAATAAAAGATTTGATCCTAATCGGAAATCAAGCTTCGTTTACACTTTTCAGAATCGATTCAAAGATAATCCTTTTTTTCTGACGGGCAGTATTGTCCGCGCGCAAGTTACATGCACGTTGCGTGCATTCTGTTTAACTTGTTTGCCACCGCTAGCATATCTTTATGAAAATAGTGTACAAGTAGTAATACCTACCTTTCTTATTAGAAGAATGTTACCTTAACACGATCACGACTGTAACAAATCTAAGGAGCGATAACTTCATTTTGTGGATATCATAACGATCAAGCAGATGTGACAGCGTTCTCACGTCTATAATATACCGACAAAAGAAATAAGTCAAAACACTAAAATAAAAAGATAATAAACATATAAAGTGTGGGACTTAACTTTAAGCGAATGATAAGATAATTCTTTACAAAAATAACATTTAATATTTTAATAAGTAATTGAACGAATGGACAAAAATTATTAAAAGTACAGACATGACACAGAACATTGAGTGACAGCTTAGCTGCCAGCGTTTCGCAGGCAGGTTGTAAGCAAGCCAAATAGGTTCGCCACATCAGCCCGCCCCCCCAGACCCTTAGGGTCGATAGCGCAATGGAAACCAAACCCGACGACCAGAACGGGTCTTCCTAGGCTCCGCGGCGGGAGGAGTAGGAAGAACCTTTTCAGGAGTTGCTGTAGCAATAGGATTTCGAGGAGCAGTAGGACTACCCGGCACATCTGATAAAATGAACGCTGGTTTTAATCTGTCAGTTGATACAGAAACAGGTTTTCCCGAAATTTCAATGACGAAATATTTGTCATTTCTCTTCAAAACTTTGTAAGGACCGGCATAAGGTGGCTCGAGTGATTTTCGCACGAGATCTTGCCTCACAAATACATGTGAAACTGTAGCCAGATCCTTAAATACAAATATTTTGGAAGTTCCATGGCGCTCTATAGAAGAAGGTTGTATTTTTTTTATATGACGACGCAACCTACCTATAAAATCAGTATAATCAGTAAGTCCGTCAACTGTCAGATTATTAAAGAAATCACCTAGAAGTTTAATGGTTTCCCCGTAAACAAGTTCAGCGGTAGACGCGGATAAATCATCTTTCCAGGCACTGCGTATACCTAGCAGTACGAGTGGAAGGGATTCTGTCCAAGTATAGTTTGCGTGGCACATGATTGCTGCCTTCAGCTGTCGATGAAAACGTTCAACCATTCCATTGGCAGCTGGATGATATGCTGTAGTTTTTAAATTGTCACTTTCAGATCGTCGTGCAATACCTGTACGCTCCATATCTTCAAATTCTTGTCGCGCAATTTTTAAACGATCCGGTGCCAGTCGTCTAGGTCGTGCAAATACAGGCGGGCCTGTAGTTGTTCTGATATAATGCTGAGTGTTATGTTTACATAGGCGTTCCTGCGGGTTACCGATCGGTCGCACTATATCAGGAAACTCCGCCAAAAGTTTATGGTAAGAAGAGTCACCCGAAATCACTTTAATTTGTGGGCAAGAAGGACATGGTGCGGCAAAATCTGCTGAAGCAAGCGAAGTAGTATTATCTATTAAGCGAGAGTTTCGTATATCTACTAACAAGTTGTAATAAGATAAGAAATCTACTCCTATGATAGGTTTGCTTACATCCGCCACTACGAAACGCCATACAAATGCACGGTGTAAACCAAAATCAAGTGACAAACTTAAATAACCATAAGTAGCAATAACAGTATTATTCGCCGCAAAAAGTGCATAGTCCGTTTGACAACGTTTTTGTCCGCGCAAATAACTCACAGGAAAAACATACAAATCTGACCCAGTGTCAATTAAAAATTGAAGCTTAGATTTAGCATCTGTGACAAACAAACGGATAGACATTGAATGACAATCACCGCTTTTATCACTATATTTGACAGCCGCATCGTGCGACTTGTCAACTAGTTTTTTGGATAGCTACAAGGTGGGATACACTTATCTGCTCGGTTGCCGAATGTTGAGTGGTACCAGCAGTACCGCCTACCACTGTCTGCACGTGATCGACTTCTGGACTGGTTACGTTGACTAGTACGGAACCATGCTCTCGATCTAGAGTCGCGGCGTCCAGCTGACTTCGACATAGCATCGAGTCTCGAGGTTAAGGCTTCGATTTTTTGGCTTAGCTCGTCGACAACTGAGGGCTGCATTGAAGATGTTGAAGCTACTGACATTTGGGATGTAGTCATTTGCGGATTTGTTTCGTAAGCCTTATCTGCCATTTGAGCTAGTTTATCTAAAGGTACGTTATCATCTTGCATAGCAATCAGGCTTTGCAGCAGAGACGGTAAACGATTTGACCATACGGTGCGAATAAATTCATCAGGATACTTGGAGCCGGCAAGGTTGCGAAGGTGACGTAAGAACTGACTAGGCTTTCTATCTCCGAGTTCTTCTACCGACATAAGTTGCTTAAGTTTTTCACTCTGCGATGCCGATGTACGGGCAATTAGCTCTTTTTTGAGAGTTGCGTACCTGTTATCTACTGGCGGGCTTACGATTATATCCTCGACTTCCGCGGCATATTTTGCTTCTAACACTGATATCACATGGTAATACTTTGTGGAATCCGCAGTAATTCCTGCAACTTCAAATTGGCCTTCTATCTGAGAAAACCATAACGCTGCTTTATCTGGCCAAAACGGTGGTATTTTTACACTGACTCGACAAACTGCCGAATCGCAGCTGCTTGCTATATCTGGCATTCTTAATACTTAGTATAATATTTTGTAGAACTATGTTTACACTGTGTTCAAAATTAACGAGTGTCGCGAGTCACCAGTTGTGGGACTTTACTTTAAGCGAATGATAAGATAATTCTTTACAAAAATAACATTTAATATTTTAATAAGTAATTGAACGAATTGACAAAAAAAATTAAAAGTACAGACATGACACAGAACATTGAGTGACAGCTTAGCTGCCAGCGTTTCGCAGGCAGGTTGTAAGCAAGCCAAATAGGTTCGCCACAAAAGTAATATTGTTTGCTTACGGCTTATTACACACTAGAAGGTAATGTCAATAACTCAAACATGCAGATTGTTGCGTAACGGTAAACAGTTAGAATTACCATTTAACTATATTCATTTTAAAATCACTAACGTTATAAGAAATTACATGGTTTTGGGTGAGTTCATATTTACTCGCACATAAATCAAAAATACTCGATAAGTGTGCTGCTGTGCACTGTGCTGAGGGAAATGACATTGTAGCGACATTCGGGCGCGGCGCACGCCCTCCCGCTTCCTCGGCCCCCAAGTGCACGTTACTCGCGCCCAACAAACGTTGTCTGTACTCTATGTCTTTAGGTATTTAAATAAAAGTAAACAAACAATTTTTACATTTTCGGGTAGTTATAACTTTTATTGGTTAACCAATCAAATACAAAACTGCCTGGATCTGTCACTTAATGACCTGGCTTTAACCAATATTATTCGATCGTGTAATGTTTTCATCTACCCTCAACTGGCTTAAAGAGCCATTTGAGGGTAGATCTTATTCACTTTTATTTAAATACCTAAAGATACAGAATATACATAGTTTGAGGAGCAGAATCTACGTTTTAATTTTTTGCTTTTATTACAGGCCACACCCGGTAAATTGCTCCATTTAGTGTTATAAAGCATAAAAAGAATATGTGTGCTACCACATTTCCTTCAGATTTTACCAGTTTTTTATTTATTTAGAATGATGAGGCGAGCGTTCTCCTTGTATAGAACTTTATGGCACTAGCAGTCATAACCACGACTACAACATTTTATTTTGTCTAGCTATGCCAGTTTATTTATATCAAATTAAAACAAGCAAGATCTTCAGGTATTGTCTCTGTCTTAAGTGACCTAATAGAAACAATAGGGAAAGACTGGAAAGAACTAGCAACAGACAGACAAAAATGGAAGAAGATGTTAGATAAATACATAAATTTAGAAGAAGGCGATTCGGAACAGGCCTAGGACAATCATAAGATACAAAAAAGGAAAAAATAACAATGAACGGAAACCAAAATTAATAAGTTTGTAAAAGAAGGCTTAAATAAAATTTATATATATATATATATATACATGGCGTCCCACGGCTACGCTATATGGAGGGAAAGTACCTGGAATATTGTAGATAGTCTTCCTTTTATTTCTGACACTATGTTATTTAGTAAAAAATAATCCTTATAATGAAGCCTTTTGATCGGTATGATAAAGCTACAAAGTATTTTTTCTCCTCGTGTAGCGGGTTCGATTCCCAGTTCAACCATGTAATTATTTAAAAATCTAAGAATGCAGTTTAAATTGTTTTTAGGGTTCCGTACCTCGAAAGGAAAAAACGGAACCCTTATAGGATCACTTTGTTGTCCGTCTGTCTGTCTGTCTGTCTGTCTGTCTGTCAAGACCATTTTTCTCAGGAACGCGTGGAGGTATCAAGCTGAAATTTATATCAAATACTCAAGTCTATTGTCCCTTGCAGCTGTGAAAAAATCAAACTTAAAAACCAACGCAATCAAAAGATACAGTCGTTTATGCTGCAAATTTTAGAGTTTTTCGGCACTCGCAAAACCTACGGGGTACTTCCCGTGAACTCAGAAACTTGAAATTTGGCACGAAGCAACGTCATATAGCATAGACAATGGAAAAATTACAAAAAGCAGACATTTTGATTAAAATCATACAAAAAATTTTTTTTAAATATTATACTTACTACTTTTTTCCTCGTAAACGCGTGGAGGTATGAAATTGAAATTCATGTCAAATACTCAGGGCTATAGGACCTTTCAGATGTAGCAAAACCAAACTTTTATGTCAACGCAATCAAAAGAAATAGCAATTTAAGTCGCATATTTTGAAACTGAGTACTCGCAAGAAACTCAAAACCTAAAGGGTACTTTCCGTAAACTCAGAAACTTAAAACTTGGCACGAAGAAACTTCATATAGCACAGACAAAGGGAAAATTACCAAAAGTAGACATTTTGATTAAAATCATACAAAAATTTTTTTTTTAATATTATACTTACTACTTTTTTCCTCGTAAACGCGTGGAGGTATGAAATTGAAATTCATTTCAAATACTCAGGGCTATAGGACCTTTCAGATGTAGCAAAACCAAACTTTTATGTCAACGCAATCAAAAGAAATAGCAATTTAAGTCGCATATTTTGAAACTGAGTACTCGCAAGAAACTCAAAACCTAAAGGGTACTTCCCGTAAACTCAGAAACTTGGAACTTGGCACGAAGAAACTTCATATAGCACAGACAAAGGAAAAATTACATTTTTAGTAAAATCATACAAAAAATATTTTTTTAAATTTTTTACTTACTACCTTTTTCCTCGTAAACGCGTAGAGGTTTTTGCTTGTTATAGGTGTTTACGGAACCCTCGGTGCGCGAGTTAGACTCGCACTTGGCCGGTTTTTTTTTTAAATTAAAATATGTCTTCTTTCAGTAAAATGTTCCATCTACAATATTCAAGGTACTTTCCCTCCATGTGGCATAGCTGTGGGACGCCCTGTATATTAGTAATTTGTCACTTTTTTAATAATACACATATTTTCAACATCATATGCAGCATTGTATTTTTATCAATTACATAAAACCAGCAATAGATACACCAACCCACCCAGCAAAGTTGCTAAAATATTATGGTATGTGAAGTGTAATGTAATAAGACAAATTACTGATCCGATGTTTTATTGACAATTTAGTTAAAAAAAATAGACCATTTGTTTTGTTTGTATTGAAATGTTCATTTGTATTTATTTATTTATTGTTATTATACAAATTATATTTGCAACTTACAGCTAGCACCATAGCGTCACAAACTCAGTATATATATATAACTAATTAAATAACACATTTATGTCTCTCATATAGCACATATTGTCTCATATAACACACTAATGCTTTGTTTTGTTTAATAGGCTAGTCATGAACAGCTAGGCGCAAGACAAATTTATTATTAAATTCTCCACAAAACTAAATTAAGTTTGATTGTGGAGTCAGCTATCAGTTTCAAATTATTATAGCGGAATACAGCCCTAAATTCAGTCGACCATAGAGAAAAATCTGCCGGAAGGATCTGAATTTTGTCTATGGATTATACTGTTCACAGTTCAGTAACCATAAACAAATTTCCGCTTTCGGTTGATTTTTGTCTATGGCGTCTGAATTAGGCTAGTGTGTTGGGCCTAAAGCCGCCTGTACATTCTCGGGCTAGAGGCGATCGTCCGAGTCGAGATGGCGACTGTACACTCTCGCATAGTTCAGTCACAGTTGTTGACTCCCAGAAAATAGACGAAAAAAATGTTTTTATGCATGTGAAATTTATGATCCGGATCCCATAAAACAGGTTCCGATCGATATATTTCTAGGAAATTTTGTTCAGTCATGATTCCACGCCATTTTTCCGCCCACGACACAGCACGTCTTCACTTTCCAGCGCGACATTAGCGACATACTACAAGACGCTAGAGTGTACACGTGTACAGTGACGCACTCGCATTCCTCGCGAGACTCTTTGACTTGGCCGAAAAAAACCGACACGGGACCGAGAGCAGGTGAGACCCACGAGACAAAGCGAACTCAGCCATGTACACTCGGGCACTCGGCCTGTTTCGGTGTGTCTCGGCGAGAATGTACAGGCGGCATAGCATTTTTCAGTTTCGTGTGGTTTGGTAGAATCATGGTAGAATTTACGATTGCTAATTTGGTAACCCTAAAAACTAATCGCTTTAAAAAAACGTCGATCATTTTTTAATTATTGTTAGTTTATTATTCTGACATGAATGTTAATTAATTAGCTTAATTTAATTTAGTTAAAATCAGTTATCGTGATAAATTTTTTGAACGAAAGCGTCGACACTTCGACAGCTGTCTTCTGTCACTCACGACTCACCTCACGTCAGTGTCAGAAATACGTGTACCTCGCGTATCTACTGTAAGTAGTTGGGGTAACCCGAGGGTAACTTAACCCTAAAGAGGAATAGAATAGTAATATTGAGCAAATAATAATAAATAAATTGTGTTTTTATTATTTTAATATAATTTTCATAAGCAAAACAATATGCCCACGATATCTGTTAAACGTGATTCGCTCTTCGCTGCTCTTGGAAAAACTTACAGTAGGTCATTGCTTCATAAAAAGGTGTTTTTATTATTTACAATTATCAACTAATTTATAAGATAACCATACACTTTTATTACAGCGGATGATGAGTTCCAAAACCTCTGTTTTGAATTCGGATTAGAACTTGACGAAATTGTAAGTATTTAAAATTTTACTATCTCATTTGAAGGAGTTAACATGACATCGTCAAGTGAGTGATTGTGGCACATGTATGGTCCATGCCGGGCGCGGATCCAGCCCCCCCCTCTGTTGCCTTCCCCTGTATCCGCGCCTGGTCCATGCCGTCCATGAATCTATGACATATGGACTAGTTTTAAATCTGCAACTATAAAAAGATAACAGATATTTATTCTTAAATTTGGGCACATTACATGCACTTATGAATGTCAGAGTGAAAAAACAATACTACCACCGGTTCTAACCCTACATCTTTGACCCAAGTTGTATTCTGACCGGCAATAAACTTGGCGGGACTTATTTTTTCACAACAGTAATACATAGACAGAAGATATACAAGAAGACACATCGAAAGAGCTTAAGAGATAGACAATGTGCCTATTGTGTAATAAAATAAAATAAAACTAAATCTGACTGCTTCACAATTGCTAGACAATTGTTATTTGTTTGCATGTTTGGGCTACAAAAAATCATTTTTTAATAATTAGATTTTTAAGGAAATCTAATTACATGTTGGGCATCTATTTTGAGTTTCTAGCTGCACATACAGATACACTCTGATGACCCTTTGGGTCGCATGACCGATTTTTGGTTAGTTCATTGAAATCTGATTGACTTTATGTGCACTGTTAGCCGCAACTGCATAAGTAGCCTCTTATTTTTTTAAGCACAACATTAATGCTAACATTGAAGAATAATAAAAAGAAAATAATGTTGCAATATTAAAACTTATAGCATTATAATTTACAAGTAAAACTTGTCAGTAAGATATACCTTCACATTTAACAAAGTTTCTGTGTAGACCTTCTTAAAGTTGATATCCTCAATTTCTTACTTCAGACAACAGAGAAGCAAATGTTAATGAAAGAGCAAGGTGACCAGGCAGGTTCCGGTGTCTCAGAAGAAATCCTCTACCGCATAGATATTCCGGCTAACAGATATGACCTGCTGTGCCTAGAAGGACTGGTCAATGGTTTGCTGGTGTTCCAAAAAAAGTAAGTGCATATTCACCCTCTTCCCTGTTTCCTTATTTACGAATATCATGACCATATGTAGTCTGTCTCAGTTGGAGTACAGTCACCGGCAATAGTATCTTCCTATTCGAAGGCCGCAAAAATATGTGACACGCTCTTATGGCCCAACAAATAAGAAGAAGAATTGACGTGATTTTTTAAGTGGAGATAGTTGAAGGGATGGAGAGTGACATAGGCTACTTTTTGTCTCTTTCTAACCCCCCTACTTCCCTAAAATGGGGGGTGGAAGTTTGTATGGAGCATTCCGGGGCGCAAAGGGGAACCGTGTTACCCCGAATTTAACGCGAGCGAAGCCGCGGGCAAAAGCTAGTAAGACTATATTTAGATGTTACCTATTATTAGTATCGCATACATGAGAAACAAGAGCAACTATAAATAGAAATTGAGACCAGTCAGCCACTTAATGGCCTCATGTTACCTATACTGTGACCAGTATTACACACTGATATCCACAAATTCAAGATAAACAGGTCTTTATTACTTGAACTTTGATATGTGGCTTATGTTGGAGGTGGAGATATTATATTTATAAAAATTTAAACATATTTATGCCAGAAATTCAGAAACACCTGGTATAATAATAATAACTAGTTTGGGTGTATATTATGCTTGAATACAATACAAAACATCACTTGAGTATAATAATTACACAGAATTTTACAGTAATGTAGGTTTTATTAATGAAATTCGAATTTCGTAAATATAAAGGTGCATTGCGATTTAAGAGTCCGGTAACGGTTTGAAAACCAAAATCGCTAATAATGAAATTACGCACACAAATCGCATTTGATATGATAGTTTGAAGTCTTGTTATTGCAAAAAAGTTCTTTGTGTCTATATATATTCATATTTAATACCCTAAAACTGAATTCTTACAGAGCTTGTTTAGTGAAGACGTTGATTCGTGCAATCTTGTCGCTTGATTTTTAGTTATTATTATTGATGGCCCCTAATATGTTTTATATTATCTGAAATAAGCATAAAGTACAGTTTATTTATGTATTTAATTTTTATGAAATACTTTAATACCTCTCCAAAAATATCACCTAAACTTCGGCAATTTTTCATAAAATTGCTCTAGCTCATACTCTCCCTTAAAAATATATATGAAAATGAAAAAAACTGTTCCATTTATTCCTCAGACGACTCATTTTACAACGTATTTATGTATTTTACGTACTAGTATAACTTAATTTTAATCAATAAAAACCTTACTCTTTTCACCTCTCCAAGCAAAAATCGCGAAATAGGTGTTAGATTAAGGCGAATTACTTATAAATGAAACAAGAAAATAAAAAAGCGTTCCACTTATACAATTAAAAAAGAAACATACTTTCAAAATATAAGTATACAAACTGATAGAAGTTTCGTTATTTACTGTAAAATAGTATCAAAAAGTTGAGCGAAATCGAAAAAAACGTTTATCTACACTCATACTGTAAGTACTCTAAAATGCGTTCAAAAACCGTAGACAATGACAAGCATTACAACAAACGATTTAACTATGATAAGTTTCTTATCTGCGGCAGTAACGTAATTTTAACTATGCATGCTCAAATATTGTTAAGCAATGAGTTTCAAATTTGGAACATCGAATTTGATAACATAATGTTACCGCCATGGCCAACTCGATTGGTCCCGCGCGAGCGCCGGCACAATCGAGTAGGCCATGACGGTACAATGGCGGTCATTCTATGGTTTCCGAACAATTAATTTAATATATATAATATGAGTGTAGATAAAGCAGTGTATGCAACTGTACGTAATTAGGCCTTAAAACACTCGTGTGATCTTATTATGAAATTCGCCTGCGGCTCATTTCATAAAACCACACTCATATTTTAAGGACCCTTATTACGTAACAGTTACATAAACTACTATTACCGGACTCTTAACAAATGTGCTCTGTTTCTGATTGTATGGCTTGTATACTTTGTGTAGAGTGCAAGTGTGGCATGAGCGCTAAATAGGCGCGCAATCTGAAGCAGGCAACATTGAACTCATACATATAACATATCATGTAAGTGGCAGAAAACGGGACCCTAGCAACCCCTTTTGCTGAAGAGAGCCAAGTGAATGCGGTTTATAATTCTCTGTATTACATGGTTTCAATGGCTGTAAAGGCTCCATCAGACTACCGCGTTTTGTCAGCGGGGCGGAAGCGGAGCGCGATGAGAGCGGCGTGCGTTGCGCCCGCATCACGCTCGTGCGCGGCCCGCCATCGCCGCGCTCACAACACGCGCGCATCGGTCTCTCAAGGGGCAGTTAGTTACATATGGTTGTGGCTCTCATCGCGCCCCGCTTCTGGCCCGCTAACATAACGCGGCAGTCTGACGGAGTATTTAATAATTCCAGGAAAGAACATCCCCAGTATGTCGTAACGAAGTACGAGGACTCCCACTCGCTGCACCTCACGCCGAACACCGCGCAGATCCGGCCCTACGCCGTTGCTGCCGTGCTCAAGGGTATCAACTTCACCAAGGAGTCCTACGACAGCTTCATCGACTTGCAGGTAACTTTCTAGATAAACACGAGGACTCCACTCGCTACGTCTAACACCGAGCACCGCGCAGATCTCATGTTCTGCTGCCGTGCTGAAGGGCAATCATTTCACTAAGGAGTCCTACGATATCTTCACAGTTATAGGTGAATAAAATAACATAAACGTTCCTAATAAGTTGGTTCTGTATTTTTGGAATTATTTTCTACTAAAAATTTAAAGAAATTGACGCATTGTTACAGTTCCTTTATTTTTACAATACGGGTGGTACAAATAAAAAAGTCAAGAAAATCGGTTAATTAATTCTGAAGAAAACTATTTTGAACATGATCAGTTAAACAGATTTGCACGGACGGTCAAGTAGATAGGACGAAGATTTTTTCCCATTTGGGATAAGGATTACGGAGTCGTCAAAAGATGACAATTTATTTGGCAAATTGTCTTTTAATTTATACATATTTCATAATGAGTTGTTTTGTTGCTTATCAGGACAAGTTGCACCAGAATATCGCCCGAAAGCGCACGCTGGTGGCCATCGGCACCCACGACCTGGATACGATACAAGGGCCCTTCGTGTACGACGCATTGCCGCCGTCTGAGATCAAGTTCAAGGCGCTCAACCAGCAGACGGAGATGACAGCCACTGAACTGATGGAATTGTATTCCGTAAGTACCTATATTATGGAAGCCAACGGCACCCACGACCTGCACACGACACGAGACCCCTTCGTGTGCAATGCGTTGTCGCCGTCTGCGATCAAGTTCAAGGCGCTCAACCAGCAGAAGGAGATGACAGCCACTGAACTGATGGAATTGTATTCCGTAAGTATCTATATTATGGAAGCCAACGGCACTCACGACCTGCACACGACACGAGACCCCTTCGTGTGCAATGCGTTGTCGCCGTCTGAGATCAAGTTCAAGGCGCTCAACCAGCAGAAGGAGATGACAGCCACTGAACTGATGGAATTGTATTCCGTAAGTACCTATATTATGGAAGCCAACGGCACCCACGACCTGGACAAGACACGAGACCCCTTCGTATAGAACGCGTTGCCGCCGTCTGAGATCAAGTCGCTTCATCAGCAGAAGGAGATGACAACCTGAAAACTGTCAATAAAATCTTCCAAAATCCAAGAGGTAATTTATGAACGGACATCGCTTAGTGGCATCGCATCGCATCTACTCCACTAGAAACGCTTACAACTGTAAGAGTTTCTAGTGGAGTACGGAACCCTGAAAACTACCGCGTAATCCTAACAGTCCTCTCCTTCCAATATGGCTTACGATTGGTTAGTTAACTGTATCAATAATGATTTCAGAGTCACGCGCAGCTGAAGCAGTACCTAGGCATCATTCGAGACAGCCCCGTGTACCCGATCATAAAGGACAAAAACGGTGTAGTTTTATCTATGCCACCCATTATCAATGGAGACCACTCTAAGATCACGCTCAACACGAAGAACGTCTTCATTGAGTGCACTGCTACGGACTTGACTAAGGTAAGATCCTTTTGTATCCGGTTACTCGATTATCAAGCACAAGAACGGTGTAGTGCTGTCTATGCCACCCATTATCAATAGAGACCACCCCAAGACCACCCTCAACACGAAGAATGTCTTCATTGAGTGCAGTGCTACGGACTTGACTAAGCCTTTCCTCCTTGACTGATCCTTTTGTATCCGTTACTCGATGTCTATGTCTATGCCACCCGTCATTAATGGAGATAACTCCATCAAGATCACGCTCAAAACTAAGAATGTGTTCATTGAGTGCACTGCTTGATACTTGACTAAGGTAAGACCCGTGTGTCCTGGTACCCGGTAGTCAAGGACTAGAACGGCGTAGGTTTGTTAATGCCGTCAATCATCAGTGAAGACCACTATCACCCTCAACACGAAGGATGTTTTCATTGAGTGCACTGCTACGGAGTTGACTATGGTAAGACCCGTCATCAAGGATAAACACGCCGTAGTTTTGTCTATGTCACCAATCACCAATAAACACTATGCCAAGATGTTCTCAATACAATAAATGTCTTTATCTACACCAATATCATAAATCCTCTATTCCGCTTTCAGAAACCGCATGTAATTACCATCATTACTGCAACCAGTAACGTAATATCTGTGACAGTGTGATTAAAACGTATGAAAATTCATTACCTACGGTAATATGCCCTCCTCTCAGCCTGCCGGCATGCGCCCGCGCGCCCACCGGCACAATCGAGTTGGTCATGGCTGTGCAATGGCGGTCATTCTAATGGTTTCCGAACACTTCATTTAGGATTTATAATATGTGTGTAGATAAAGCAGTGTATGCAACTGTACGTAATTCAGGGATCGTTACCGGTATTACTAAAAATCGAAATAGCGCCCGACTTTCGCAATGTTTACGTAATATTCTGAAATGTAATTTAGGTAAACGTAATAAATTATCAGATTGTCCAAAATATATTCAAAAATATTAATTAACAACCGAGATACCGAAATTGAATATCGGTTAATTTGTATTAAAAAAAATAGCAAAAACAAAGATCCCGACGAATTGATAACCTCCTCCTTCGAAATCTTGAAGTCGGTTGAAAATAATACCGGTATTCGATCCCTGACGTAATTAGGCCTTATTACGTAACAGTTGCATAAACTACTATTATCGCGTGTGTTACCGCAAACTTTAGCAAGTTCCGGTTGTAAAGGAAATGAAGAAGTCTTCGGCTAGGCTAAATTATAAATTGGGTTTAGTTTAGGTTAGGTATGTTACTTAGAGAATTGATGCTATACTCTCCATTGCGCTTTTGGAGTATATTGTCTGGGTCCCTAATTTATATACAGTTACATAGTGAAATCCGATTAGCAAGGGACGTGATGGCCTTGTCTATGCCACTATATATGTGTTATATGGGTTGTGCTCTGAAGAACTGTTTGATGATGCCCACGGCAGTTTTTTATCACCGCACCGCTCGCCGCCGGCAGGGTGTTCATCCTCACACCCTGGAGCCTATTGGGTCGCGCACTGTACGGCTTAAGAGGGATTTCCGCACACGAACGCTGCCGAGGTTTTCCCAGCAGGCTACACTATGAGGTTCTTCAATAAAGGAGTGTATAGGTTCTTAAAGAGTAGGCAACGCGCATGTCAATCCTCTGGGGTTGGAGGCGTCCATAGGCTACGGTAACCGGTAACTGCTTACCATCAGGCGGGCCGTATGCTTGTTTGCCACCGTCGTGGTATTAAAAAAATGTATTATGGTTATTTTATCGCAAGTACTGTTATGTAAAAATTGCGATCAAGGAACCACCCGTTTGTAGTTGATAATAATCATACCATATTTTCCGTGTTTGTTTAGCCACTTTACAACTAATCATAATCCAACTTTCACTTGCAGGCTAAAGTGGTGCTAGACACCATAGTGTGCATGTTCGCGCCGTACTGCAAGTGCGAGGTGCAGCAGTGCAAGGTGTTCGCGCCCGACGGCACCTACGAGCTGTACCCGAACATGGAGACCAGGGAAGAGACCATCAGCGTGGATAAGGCCAATAACTATATTGGTATCAGGTTGGTAGCAGCGGTGTGACAGCCGCTTTAACTATTTTCTTTGTAACACAGAAATGACAAAATGACGACGGATAGTATGGATGGTACAAGGAGGATCGGTCTCTCTTATAGGAAAACGGTCGAAAAAGTGTCCAGCGGTAAGCACTAAACAATAGTTCCAAATATCTCCGGGTGGCGCTAGGTATAGTTCAGCATTTGAAATGAATTACCGATATTTAATACTTATATGACATTCTAAATAAAATTAATATTCAGAGTGTTTTTCTTCTCCGCAAATAATTAATTTGTAAACATGTATGGATTTAATTTTTTAATATCAAAATTAAATTATTAAAATTTAATATCATTGTTGCGCCATCAGTTTGTCGCCTTTTGACGGACACTTTTGTAACAAAGAGATTTATATCCTCCTAACATCCATAACGGATAGGAACAAATGACCACAGAATAAGTAATAGTACAAGTACAGAAGATTCTCCTTCCTCAATTTGACATTTCGCGCTCTTAAAAAAACAAAATAGGGTTTTCAACGTGCTTCATATATCCATGCAGGTTTGAGACATGCCATAAACACTGGTTGAAATGATAATATGTGACTTTTCAATCAAAAGTACTCGTCACTGTCGTAAGGTGATAAGCTTTTTTTTTATATCACGACGGTGGCAAACTAGCATACGGCCCGCCTGATGGTAAGCAGCTACCGTAGCCTATGGACGCTTGCAACTCTAGAGGTGTCACATGCGCGTTGCCGGCCCTTTACAGGGAGGATTCACTGTGTTGATGGCTAAAGGAACAAGAGGGTCCCTCATCGTCAACACACTGGGTCCTCATTGAGCTCTTTGGCAATCTTACTCACCAGCAGGAACACAACACTATGGGTCTAGTGCTATTTGGCTGGGGTTTTTTTGTAAGGTACTTCCCCAGTCGGGCTCTGCTCCAGATTTGAGCGAGATGACATTCACTGTGCTGTGCCAACCCTTCCCTTAGTAACCCTCTCGGTGCGGTAAGCGCATCGGGAAAAACGGGTACAATAAACAGAGACATAGTGAAACCCCGCTGATTAGATAAACGTTTACGATTATTGTATAATATACAGCCTTGGCCAGAAGTGTTGAGCATAGCTGTTTTTTGTTTACAATTTTGATATTAAGTAATAATTCCCTATCATAACAATGTACGATGACGAAAATGTTATATTTTATAGATATATCTAGAAAACTTCACTTAATAACACTTTCAAGGTACCTATAAAATATGAAAAGTGGAGGTAATAAAACTGCGAATTTAAGTCGGTGCGACTAATTGCAAATATTCTATGCAGTTACTACTTACTTCACCAAAACATGCCTGTTCCGTTTGAATTGACTGTTAAAATAACTTAAAATAATTTTAAACAAAAAAGAACCGACTTCACTAAGCATCCACCTTTTCAACACCAAATGCTCGATCTGCTGTAAAAATACTCAAATCACCATAGGTGTGCCTATAATAGTTGAAGAGTTCCCTCGATTTCTCCAGGATCCCATCATCAGATCCTGACCTGGTTACAATGGGACCAACTGTGAAGTATACTCTTTCAAACAAAAAAATAATTTTCCAAATCGGTCCAACCGTCGTCGAATAATCGGTGAACATACATAAAAAAATAAAAAAAAAATAGCAAAAACAAAGATCCCGACGAATTGATAACCTCCTCCTTCGAAATCTTGAAGTCGGTTGAAAAGATAGAAACGACGGACTAAACTTTCGAGTTTTGTATTAAAATCGCAAGGGTGCTCAACAATTCTGGCCAAGGCTGTATGTCATATTTATACTTTAATCGAACGAGCGGAGCGTAAGCGAAGCAAGTTCTTACAAATAACTTCTGGCTACTGGGACGACTCGGCATTTCGATGGCTTTTTGATTTTGAGAGTTTGTTCCGCGATAAATTTAGTAACGCTTTTCTGATCTTCATGAAATTTGTTGGGGTTGTAGCAGAGATACATATAATTTGAGAGTTCGTATATGAGCAGGATCGACCAAGGTGTCATGGAGCTAGAAGGCGCGAAAATATCATCAAAAGGGTCTTGTTATATTGGTCAACACGTTTGCAAGGAAATCGCGAGTTCTGAGTTGGAGGCGGACTACCAGTAATATGTGTTTCCGTAACAATTGTAGCGAACCCGGCGACAACCTGGCAGCTCTACTGTCGTGCATGTGCCTGCGGGCGCGGCGCGAGGGAGGGCTCCTGCACGTGCGCGTGCCGCCCTCCCGCCACGACGTCATCCACGCCTGCGACCTCTATGAGGACATCGCTATCGCTTACGGGTATTTTATTTTTAACGTTTCTTTGTTACCATCATTGCCAAGATTGGTAAAAACCCATTATATGTGTAGTAAATAAAAGCCATTATACACGGTGCTCGCGAGGAAACCGCATAATTTTAACAGCGTTATCCCGACCTTATTTAGAGACTAAAATGTCAAATAAACTTTTCTGAAATTCATCTTGTTTCGGACTTATAACCAATTAAAAAAATAAAATACTTTGATTATAACTCAGGACTGAACGCTTTCTTAACGGCAATTTTACCTCTATGGAACTCATTATAGGCATCCCTGTTGACAGACATCAAAGTGACAGGAAACACTTTGCTTTAACTTTGATTTTAAGAAAAAAAAGTAGTTTTAGGCATAGTTTTGTCATTAACATTTATTTTTAATATAAGAATACGTTCAGAAAACAAGAAAAAAAAATCATTTTTTTTTTGGCGGAATTGTCCAAAAGTCATATGATATTTTTTACTTCTTTTGGACTCAGGAGTACGCTGTTAAAATTATGCGGTTTCCTCGCGAGCACCTTGTATATTAAGTGCTTTTACGAGTACATGGGTTCCCAACCTTTTACCTTATGCGCCACACCCAACGTTATTGCAAAATACTACGGCCCCCTAGGGGCTGAAACGTGGAAACAAAACCGGGCACTGTCCGTGCCGCGGTACAGGTCTTATACAGTTTAAATCTGGAGCCCCGCCTAGGGTCACTACACCCCCAAGAGGGGCGCGCCCCACTGGTTGGGAAACCCTGATGTAGGAAAAGAACACAACACTAGTTTTAATTTACCCATTTGTAATATTTTCATACCAACACAGGTTAAGCATGAAAACCAACCGCTATAAGTACCTATAATTAAGACGTAGACGCAAACTATCACTGTGCACTTTGTACAGCCGGATCTAGGATAGAACGCTTTCGAACAGTTTGGTCCGTGTTGGTAGTCTGTCACCTCGGAGGCCGTCGTTCGGCCTCCGGCCTCGTGTAGGGACCCTCGGCCTCCCGGCGGTGCAAGTCGCGTCGGCATCATCCGCGTGGCCCGCGTGCTCAGTACTGTCGGAAACCGCCCTGGTACGCCAAGTCCTGTCCGGCTGGCGTCAAGGGCAGTCCGGCTTCGTGGACTCCTGGCTGATCCTGATCAGTCCATACTTTGCGCGAGTTAAGGCGACGTTTAAACGTCGCGGATCGCTAAGGAAACCGATACTTTGATGCTCGTTAAAACGCACGCAGGACATAATGATGATATATTTCTCTCGACCTTGGAAAGCGTCGACGCTCGCGACTTTGATCTCCTGATACAGTTTAGCGTGCAGGCTTCCCTGATACTGCATATGCTGGACTAAGTATGACCTGGCCTTCATAGGGAGTGATTATACCGATCTGTTCGGGTCGCACTCCGGCTTTCAAGAAACGTGTAGGGTCAGGGAGGGAACAGTCGCTCGGTGGGAACAGTGGCTCGAATGTGCTGTGCGAGAAACGGAAAGAGCTTTATGTCTGTCCTCTACATCAATCGGAACCGTTCCGTACCCGACCATGTACGAACTAGTTAGTGAGGCGCTCCGGCGCCATGCGAATGTGTTATCGTGCGATTTTGCGTTGAATGCTATCAAAATTGCATTTCCAGATAAGTTTCACTCCTCTTTTTTCTTAACTCGTATGAGATTTTCAATTACTTATGATATTATCGAAGAGTGTGTCTAATCTACTTAGTATTGGCTGATAATTCAAGGCCCTAGGTGTTTGTATGTGTTTTTAATTTGAACTAAAATACAAAATGACGCCAAGGTCAACAGTCGTTCGTTTTGGAAAAGTACACGGTGGCTCGCGAACCACTGTGCACCTTACAGAGTTGGGCTAAAATTTACTTGAATATGAATAACAATAAAAATTCTGTGATTATTAAAAATAATTCTTGCACTCTTTTTTTTAATAAAATGAAAGTGAATAAATCATGCGACATTTAGGTAGGTACCTATTTTAAATCAAGAATGAAATCAGGAACGGTTATTCCGGAATTGGGCTTATCTATACTAATTACCGTTTTATTCAACAAAAACGTTATTTGTTAATAATTTAGGTTCGATTTCTACGTACCTAGCCATTGTGTACTGTTAGAACCACTGTGTACAGGGCGTAGTACACAGTGACTCGAGCCACTGTGTACTGCTAGAACCACTGTGTACTAGCGGGTCCTAGTCACTGTGTACAGCAACCGGTACACAGTGGCTCGATTCCCAATTTCTAAAAAAGAATGGATATATCTTTTTTGGTGAAAGTAACAGCAAATATATTTGCTACATATGAAAGTTTAATAATGCACGGTGCTCTGTGCTTGCAACAATTAGTTCAGGGATTTATATTTTTCATGCAACAGCCTGTTGAAAAAATCCTAGCGACTGTTCCCTCCCTGACCCTAGTCAGTTTTTCAACGTTAGTGGCTTCGGTGCGGTTAAGATAGAAAGTTCTGGAGCTGGCAATTTCTTATCAACCGACTTCAAGATTTCGAAGGAGGAGGTTATCAATTCGTCGGAATCTTTGTTTTTGCTATTTTTTTTTTTTTTTTTTATGTATGTTCACCGATTATTCGACCACGGCTGGACCGATTTGGAAAATTATTTTTTTGTTTAAAAGCGTATACTTCACAATTGGTCCCATTGTAACCATGTTAGGATCTGATGATGGGATCCTGGAGAAATCGAGGGAACTCTTCAACTATTATAGGCACACCTATGGTGATTTAAGTATTTTTTACAGCAGATCGAGCATTTGGTGTTGCAAGGTGGATGCTTAGTGAAGTCGGTTCTTTTTTGTTTAAAATTATTTTATCTTTATATTTATATATCCACGCAATGCGGGTTTCCGCCTTTCGCGATTGAGTTATTCACTAGATGGTAGCACCGTGGCGAGAGGTCTTTTTGACAGCAGCTGTCAAAATAAATAAATAAAAGCCCAAGTGCGAGTCGGACTCGCGCACCGAGGGTTCCGTACAAACCTGTAGGTTTGATATGAATCGCGTTCATGAGAAAAGGAAATTATTTAAAAAAGTATATATATGATGTAACAAAAAATTTACGGTTTTCGCAATTTTTCCTTTATCTGTGCTATAAGACGTTGCTTCGTACCAAATTTCAAGATTCTGAGTTCACGGGAAGTTCCCTGTGGGTTTAGATTCCCTTGCGAGTTTCGAAAATTTGCGGCATAAACGGCTGTATCTTTTGATTGCGTTGGCTTAGAAGTTTGATTTTTTCACAGCTCCAAGGGACAGTAGACCTGAGTATTTGACGTAAATTTCAGCTTGATACCTCCACGCGTTCCTGAGAAAAAGGGTCTTGACAACGGACGGACGGACAACAAAGTGATCCTATAAGGGTTCCTTTCCTTTCGAGGTACGGAAACCTAAAAAAGATTAAACATGGTTGGTCGATTATGACAGCTAGACCTCTCGCCACGGTGCTGCCATCTATTGAATAGAATAGAATAGAATAAAGGTTTATTGTCTCGATCACGGAAACCCTCATTAGAACCTGCAAGATCCGGCTTTAAATCCTCGGCGGTGAGGAGCTCTCCCGTCCCAGCCTGGCCGCAGGGTAGGGTGGACATCAGAGGCCTCTGCCCCGGCACCAACTGTCACGTCCCCGAGTCGCTCTCGCTCCGAACCCCGGACCGCACCACCACCTGCCAACTGCCAGGGGAGTACATACCTGCGACAGTGGAACCAGACAGGCTTATTTTTTTAATTTTCACGGACCACTACCACGACCCTCGCTCGGTTTATTTGTTTAAATAAAGTTTTTATTTTATTTTGAAAGCGACTGGGTGTTTTATTGACCACCCAGCCCCACACGCTTCATTGGCAATAGTAATGATAGTGAATGTTGTGCAGGTACAACAATATCCCGCGCCGACCCTTGGCGGTGTGTACGTCGGGCGGCCAGACCGCGCTCAACAAGCTCACGGAGCAGCTGCGCCGCGAGGCCGCGCACGCCGGCTACACCGAGGCGCTCACCTTCACGCTGGTACGTAGCCGTAGCCAGACTCATGTAGACCCCCTATAATACGGAGTCTCTGTGAGGTGGTCTGTGATCCATATACCGCGCCGACCCTTGGCGGTGTGTACGTCGGGCGGCCAGACCGCGCTCAACAAGCTTTTTTTTTTTTTTAATACCACGACGGTAGACGGTAGCAAACAAGCATACGGCCCGCCTGATGGTAAGCAGCTACCGTAACCTATGGACGCCTGCAATGCGCGTTGCCGACCCTTTACAAAAGAAGGATTCACTGTGTTGACGACTAAAGGAACAAGAAGCTTCATGCAGACGCCCTGTAAAAACGGAGTCTCTGTGAGGTAGTCCGAGATCCTCAACGGTCACGGTAACCAGATATGAAGGCTTCTATATCAGCGTAACGCGTGATCTCACAGGCAAGAACGGGCATAACCTTTAACCAACCAGCCAATCACTAACCTGCGAGTGCGGTGAGGAAGAGCAGACCATTGAACATATCTTCCGGCGCTGCACCCTCACTCTTAATCTGGACCAGCTGAAGATTTGGTCTCCTGACGTGATTACCTGGCTTGATAACCTCAAGGCTATGCTCTGATTGTCCTTAAAAATTGCATTGCATTAATAATAATACTAACCTATCCTAACTCGTTAATATTGCAGTTATAATTTTAAACTCTATTGATACCATATAAGTGTTCAAATTTTAAAAAATATATTTTTTTTTGCTGTTGAAGGGTTAAAAAGTGACTTTCGAATGTTAGAAATATACCTATCGCGCCGAATATTCTCGTTATAATATGTATTAATTTATTATTTTTGATTGTAACATGTTTTTTCTTTCAGTGTTCCAGAGAAGACATATCCACGAAACTCGGGGTTCCAATCGAGAAAACCCCCGCCGTCCACATCTCCAACCCCAAGACATTAGAGTTCCAAGTGGTCCGCACTTGCCTCCTGCCCGGCCTACTGAAGACCCTCGCGGCTAACAAGAAGATGCCTCTCCCGCTTAAGCTGTTCGAGATCAGTGACGTTGTGCTACAGGATACTAGCGCTGGTGAGTTTTATAAAGCCAGAGATCCATTTAAAAAGACTCAGAGCCCCCATATTAATCTTCAACCCCAAGACATTAGAGTTCCAAGTGGTCCGCACTCGCCTCCTGCCCGGCCTACTGAAGACCCTCGCGGCTAACAAGAAGATGCCTCTCCCGCTTAAGCTGTTCGAGATCAGTGACGTTGTGCTACAGGATACTAGCGCTGGTGAGTTTTATAAAGCCAGAGATCCATTTAAAAAGACTCAGAGCCCCCATATTAAAAATAGTCCCCCCCCCCCCATATAGTAAAAAAGAAAGCCCTCTATCGCATATTTACAACCCTCGCCTGCGGCTCGGGTCACAAATACCTGCGATTTCGGGCTTTCTTTCTTTTACAGTCCTTGGTAAGTAATGTACTATTATAAAATAATAAACACAGCAAAATAGCACATCCGTCGTTTCGTTGATTTAGTAGTTAGTAAAATTAGTTACAAATGCTAACACAGCAGTAGTTCAGTGACCTTTTTTGACAGTCATACGTCAAATTAAAAACAATACACCCTTTGTTGCTAGGCAACAAACATAAAACTTAAAAACGAACTTTCAGTTCAGAAGCCTACTCTTGATACTTGAATACTTTCGTTAGTTTTTTTTTTTTTACAGTATGTTGCACCAAATATAATCAATTGATTTTTTGTATGCTAGTAGCTAATACTATAAGCAATTTACGTGATTTTTTTCATAATTGTACTTTCAAAAAAACGTGTTGGAAAGAGCTATCAAAAAATAAATTGACATTTATTTCGTTTATTTTTCACGTATAAAATATTAATAAAATTATAGGGTACACTCCCACTCAAACTACGTAGCTGTGATTTTGTTTCAACGCTTTAGCTGCTATGGATTAGGAGATATACGAGTTTGAAAAAATTGTTAAAAAAATACATTTTTGACATTATCTCTGAGACAGTTCAAGATAGAGGGCTGAAAGTTGGAGTGATTACTAGTTATGAGGCGACAAACAATTGACATTGACTAATTCAACTTTTCCTCACAGGGGCCACACGTCCTTCCTTAGCCTGCTAAACCCTTTGCGGCTAAAATATTTTGCATTACATTTCCTTCCTATATGACCACATGTTAACATACGGTATTATTCCAGAAACGGGTGCTCGTAACGAGAGAAGGATATGTGCAGTACACTGCGGCAAGAGCGCCGGCTTCCAGTTCGTGCACGGCCTGCTCGACCGCGTCATGCTGCTGTTGCGGGTCCCGTGGAGCCAGCAGCGAGGCTACTGGCTGCGGCCCACGGAAGGTGAGGAAGGATCGACCATGGATCATTCTAGAAACGAGAGGAGACTGTGCAGGACACTGCGGCAAGAGCGCCGGCTTCCAGTTCGTGCACGGCCTGCTCGACCGCGTCATGCTGCTGTTGCGGGTCCCGTGGAGCCAGCAGCGAGGCTACTGGCTGCGGCCCACGGAAGGTGAGGAAGGATCGACCATGGATCATTCTAGAAACGAGAGGAGACTGTGCAGGACACTGCGGCAAGAGCGCCGGCTTCCAGTTCGTGCACGGCCTGCTCGACCGCGTCATGCTGCTGTTGCGGGTCCCGTGGAGCCAGCAGCGAGGCTACTGGCTGCGGCCCACGGAAGGTGAGGAAGGATCGACCATGGATCATTCTAGAAACGAGAGGAGACTGTGCAGGACACTGCGGCAAGAGCGCCGGCTTCCAGTTCGTGCACGGCCTGCTCGACCGCGTCATGCTGCTGTTGCGGGTCCCGTGGAGCCAGCAGCGAGGCTACTGGCTGCGGCCCACGGAAGGTGAGGAAGGATCGACCATGGATCATTCTAGAAACGAGAGGAGACTGTGCAGGACACTGCGGCAAGAGCGCCGGCTTCCAGTTCGTGCACGGCCTGCTCGACCGCGTCATGCTGCTGTTGCGGGTCCCGTGGAGCCAGCAGCGAGGCTACTGGCTGCGGCCCACGGAAGGTGAGGAAGGATCGACCATGGATCATTCTAGAAACGAGAGGAGACTGTGCAGGACACTGCGGCAAGAGCGCCGGCTTCCAGTTCGTGCACGGCCTGCTCGACCGCGTCATGCTGCTGTTGCGGGTCCCGTGGAGCCAGCAGCGAGGCTACTGGCTGCGGCCACGGAAGGTGAGGAAGGATCGACCATGGATCATTCTAGAAACGAGAGGAGACTGTGCAGGACACTGCGGCAAGAGCGCCGGCTTCCAGTTCGTGCACGGCCTGCTCGACCGCGTCATGCTGCTGTTGCGGGTCCCGTGGAGCCAGCAGCGAGGCTACTGGCTGCGGCCCACGGAAGGTGAGGAAGGATCGACCATGGATCATTCTAGAAACGAGAGGAGACTGTGCAGGACACTGCGGCAAGAGCGCCGGCTTCCAGTTCGTGCACGGCCTGCTCGACCGCGTCATGCTGCTGTTGCGGGTCCCGTGGAGCCAGCAGCGAGGCTACTGGCTGCGGCCACGGAAGGTGAGGAAGGATCGACCATGGATCATTCTAGAAACGAGAGGAGACTGTGCAGGACACTGCGGCAAGAGCGCCGGCTTCCAGTTCGTGCACGGCCTGCTCGACCGCGTCATGCTGCTGTTGCGGGTCCCGTGGAGCCAGCAGCGAGGCTACTGGCTGCGGCCCACGGAAGGTGAGGAAGGATCGACCATGGATCATTCTAGAAACGAGAGGAGACTGTGCAGGACACTGCGGCAAGAGCGCCGGCTTCCAGTTCGTGCACGGCCTGCTCGACCGCGTCATGCTGCTGTTGCGGGTCCCGTGGAGCCAGCAGCGAGGCTACTGGCTGCGGCCCACGGAAGGTGAGGAAGGATCGACCATGGATCATTCTAGAAACGAGAGGAGACTGTGCAGGACACTGCGGCAAGAGCGCCGGCTTCCAGTTCGTGCACGGCCTGCTCGACCGCGTCATGCTGCTGTTGCGGGTCCCGTGGAGCCAGCAGCGAGGCTACTGGCTGCGGCCACGGAAGGTGAGGAAGGATCGACCATGGATCATTCTAGAAACGAGAGGAGACTGTGCAGGACACTGCGGCAAGAGCGCCGGCTTCCAGTTCGTGCACGGCCTGCTCGACCGCGTCATGCTGCTGTTGCGGGTCCCGTGGAGCCAGCAGCGAGGCTACTGGCTGCGGCCCACGGAAGGTGAGGAAGGATCGACCATGGATCATTCTAGAAACGAGAGGAGACTGTGCAGGACACTGCGGCAAGAGCGCCGGCTTCCAAACACTAGTAGAAGTGTTGGTTATAGTTAAAAATTAACCTTGACGCTTACCATTAGGGTTTACTGTGGTACGTCAAGTAAAAGTCATTATCGGGTGAATTGCATCAGTGACGTATTGGCTAGAAATGAGTTAAACGATGGTTAAACGTGGTGGAACAGATCCCTTAAAGGGATAAGTTCGCCTTTGTACAAACTCACTATATTTTTGTTGGTCATCTACTTTTTTGTTCAATAAAGTGTTTGCCGCCTCACTCGTAACCTAGACGAATGCCAACCTCCTGAACAAGCACCTGGCTTCCGAAGTGGATTCTCCACCATAGACCACCTTCATGCGGTAAAACAGTTGATGGAGAAATGTCACGAATACAACCGGCCCTTGTGCATGGCCTTTGTCGATTATGAGAAGGCCTTCGACAGTGTCGAACACTGGGCCGTGTTTGACTCCCTTCATCGCTGTTCTTTAGACGCGCGCTATGTTGATTTGCTTCGGGAGCTGTACAGCTCGGCAACAATGCGAGTTCGGCTACACGAACCAAGTAACCCAATTTCCATAAAACGGGGAGTGCGACAAGGAGATACCATTTCACCCAAGCTTTTTACGGCGGCATTAGAGGATGTCATAAAAACGCTTGCACGGGACACAACTGGTATTCAAATCCAAGGTGTCTTTTTGTCGCACTTAAGATTCGCCGACGACATTGTTTTGTTTGCCGAGACCCTGGACGATCTTCAAAGCATGGTCCACAGCCTTTACCATGCTTCTTTAAAGGTAGGTCTTAAGATGAATATGTCCAAGACCAAAGTTATGACGAACCTCCCCGTTGAATCGAGTCCAACCATAAAGATTGGAAACGAAATACTGGAGATGGTGGATCACTACGTATATCTTGGACATATTCTATCTTTTGACAAAAAACACCAACAAAAGGAGATCACCAGGAGGATCCAGCTGGGTTGGGCGGCATTCGGCAGACTTGCAGACATCCTCAAATCCGGAGACTTTCCACAGTGTCTGAAGACTCGCCTTTTTAACCAATGTGTCCTGCCCACCATGACGTATTTAGCCGAGACATGGACGCTAACGAAGGAAGCTGTGCATAAAATACGAGTAGCACAGAGAGCCATGGAGCGCGCCATGGTCGGCATTAAACTTCAAGACCGAGTTAGAAATGTAGAGATCCGACGTCGCACCAAGGTGCGAGACGTAGGCGATGCCATTACTAAACTTAAATGGAATTGGGCAGGACATGTTGCAAGGCTGGGTGACGGCAGGTGGACCAAAATGTTGACGGATTGGTGGCCAATTTCGGATGAAAGGAGTCCTTGGCGTCCGTTGGCTCGTTGGGTGGATGACATTCGGAAGGTCGCGGGTCACTTCTGGATGAGATTAGCTCAGGAGCGGGACAAATGGCGTACTCGAAGAGAGGCCTATGCTCAGCAGTGGGCGACAAATGGCTAAAATGATGATGATGAAAGTGTTTTACTACTACTACTACTAAACGTAATGTTTACTAACGTAATGTTAACTACTAAAAGCTGCGAAGCCAAATGATAATCCCCACACTTTTTTTCTACAATGAGTCTTCTTCCAAAATGTTTGAAAGTTAGTAAACACCCTAACACATTTTAATAAAATTAAAACATATTTTTCTAGACCCCGCGTACTTCCCCGGGCGCTGCGCTGAAGTAATTCTGCAGGGGGCCGTGATCGGCCACATCGGAGTGCTACACCCCTCCGTGCTGGCCGCCTTCGAGCTCACCAACCCGTGCTCTGCTCTCGAAATCAACCTCGAGCCTTTCATCTAACTGAAACACTCATGTAGACGATGCTAGTAGCTAGCTTCCCCGGGCACTGAAATGATTCTGTAGGGGGCTGTTCTGTGTAGGGTTTAGTTTACTATGGTATGTCATGTAAAAGTCTGTAGCGAATGAATTGCATCAGTGACGTATTAGCTAGAAATGAGTTAAACGATGGTTAAAACGTGATCGGCCACATCGGCTTGCTGCATCCCACCGTGCTACCCGCCTTCGAGCTCACCAACCCGTGCTCTGCTCTCGAAATCAACCTCGAGCCTTTCATCTAACTGAACGCTCATGTAGACGATGCTAGTAGCTAGCTTCCCCGGGCACTATGCTGAAGTGATTCTATATGGGGTTGTTCAGTGTAGAGTTTACTATGGTACGCCATTTAAAAGTCAGTAGCGAGTGAATTGCATCAGTGACGTATTTTTTTTTTTTTTTTATACCACGACGGTGGCAAACAAGCATACGGCCCGCCTGATGGTAAGCAGCTACCGTAACCTGTGGACGCTTGCAACTCCAATGGAGTCACATGCGCATTGCCGACCCTTTACAAAGAGGAGGATTCACTGTGTTGACGACTAAAGCAACAAGAACGTCCCTCATCGTCAACACACTATTAGCTAGAGATGAGTTAAACGATGGTTAACCCTTTCACCGCCACAGTCGGCTGTGGCCGACATCAAAAATTTGTGCCATGGACGCCAACGACGGCTACAGCCGACAGGCTTTGTAATGCAATAGGGACCTACGCGGGCTTCCGCAAAGTTCAATTTCGCTTGACAAAACGCGATTACGTGGCGGTCAAAAGGTTAAACGTAAGAGATGATGGGCCGTGATTGGCCACATCAGCTTGCTGCATCCCACCGTGCTACCTTCGAGCTCACCAACCCGTGCTCTGCTCTCGAAACTAATCTCAAACCTTTCCTCTAACACTCAAGTTGACTGGGTGGTCCCTAAACTTTTTACTCTAGGGCCACGGCTGGGACACATTATTGACGAGACTGTAGTAAAAGTTTACCAGCAGCATTTCAGCGACACTAAAGCCAGCCACTAGCATCGTCTAAATAAGTTGTACCTTTAGTTAGAAAAGTGTCCCAAAAAGAAAGCAAGATTTGAATTTAAGGGAAAACCTTTTTTTTTTTCGTTATAATATTATTTGTTTATAAAATCATAAAATACACTAAATAGGGTTATGTGTGGAATAAGATTTCGGGCAAATGGCCTCCACGGCTTTGCTGGCACATACGCACTCTTTTGAAAAAAAAAAATTTCAACCACATTGCATAAATTCGGCTGAATTTCATCAATGCAGCGTCGAATTTCCTCGTTAAAAGCATATGGTATGGGTGGTTGTGGGCTTGCTATTCCATACATAACCCTATTTAGTGTATTTTATGATTTTAAAACAAATAATATTAAAAAAAAGTGTTTTCCATTAAATTCATATCTTGTGTTCTTACACCATTATATTTATACATGTTACTAATAAATCAATATTTATAAATCTTTGTTTTGATGTCATGGCGACCTAATGTATCACCCGATTTTCGGATTCGTTTGTTATTTCATTTGTATGCAGATAATCAGGTATGGGCCTGTGGGTTAAATATATAATTACTTCCTGATAATTTCGATATTGATTCAGCAGGCAGCATGATTGTTTTGTATATACGCTACATTCAGCACTTTAAATAGTAGTAGGTAAGGTCCGACCGAGATCTCGGTATCGGCATTCTCGGCCATAAATCGGGCCGAGATCTCGGCTCTCGGCTAGAATGGGCCGAGACCGAGACTATGAAATAATTCAAGGTTGTTGTTTTCGTTGCAAAAGAAAAAAATATTGAAACATCATTTTAAATATTCTATAGCGCTGGTAGCCTGGCGGTGAGACGTCTGACTTTCAATCCGGAGGTCTCGAGTTCAAACGCCGGCTCGTACCAATGCAATGAGTTTATCGGAACTTATTTACGAAATATCATTTGATATTTCGTAATAAAACGATTGATTCTGATTCTGATATTTTCGGTGCAGGAAAACATCGTTAGGAAACCGGACTTAATCCCAATAAGGCCAAGTTTCCCCTCTGGGACTGCCATCTGACCTTCCTTCAGATGGCGGTCGCTCTCGTAAAAACTAGTACCTACACCAATTAATGGGATTAGGTTGCCAAGCAGACCCCAGGCTCAATTGCGCCGTGGCAAAAGCTGGGACAAACGCTAGGAGAAACGGTTTGTTAAAAAATGCACTAGGTATTCGGGGTATTTTTATTTTTTTCTCTGTCTCGATCTCAGCAGAGACAAAAAATCCGTTCTTGGTCGGACCGTCAGGAACTAGACCATTTTGTAGCCGCTCCGCTCGCTGTACTGACGTGCCCAATATTGGACTTGGAACATGCTCACATCGAGAAAATGCTCATGTCAGTCGCCACCTTAAAAGTTACCAAGAATTGAGATTTGTTTATGAATGAGGGTTTCCGCGATTGAGATTTTCACTAGATGGCAGCACCGTGACGACAGGTCTTTTTGGCAGTAGCTGTCAAAATCCACCAATCATAAAATATATGGTTAAACATGATTGGTAGATTGTGACAGCTAGACCTCTCGCCACGGTGCTGCCATCTAGTGAAAAACTCGATCGCGGAAACCCTTTCATAAACAAACAAACACTAATAAGACAAATGGCGATATCTCAAATTGACTTAAATAAGGAAGGTGTTGTAGGGTAATTGTGCTAGTTTCCCGTCCAGGTCCAGTTTACCGTCCACTTGATTAAACTGCTGCAAATAAATGGGAAAAACTTTAAGGTCAATATAGTTTATATTTATAGTTTATTCTTTAGTAGATTTTTTTAATTTTAAGCTTTTATTTTGGGAAAAACTTGAAGATAAACATATAAATAAGCATGGACGGAAAACTGACAAGAGTGGACGAAAACTAGCACAATCACTACTAATTGCAGAAATAAAAAGATTTTTCAAAATACATTTTCTTTATATGTAAATGGACAATCGAGCAGCACAAACAAGTGGAGACAGCTTAGAGAAATCACATTGTGTTCATTTAATTAACTTTTCACAAAGATTCACCTAATACCTATATAATTTTTATTAAGTAAGTATAATGATGTTGGGTGCAGTGTAAATACAATGGGCACCCTCTCAACATATTAATAAATACTTCGACTCTTTAAGGCACTTTTTATTACAATTGACAATTCTTTAAAAAAAAAAAAGGCGGAAGTACAATATTGAAGTAGATCACTAAGTAAGCTATAGAGATATCTGACCCAAAATAAACTTCTATGCAGGGGTCAGACAACTCTGCACCAGACTGTATAATCACTTGCAATAATATCTTGCACAACAAAAGAAGCAAAAATATCTGACATGCTTTTATTTGTAGACCCAGAAGAGTGTACTGTGCTAAATAATATTAAATGTGACTGTACGTTTCATTCTACCATGTAGAAACCTTATCTACTCTAATACTTGTCATTAAGTGAAATACTGAGGTTTGTTTCCATTATGGACCATTGTAACAAGGAAACCGTCGCTAGCACAACCTCTGGTTCACAATATTTCATCAAATTCAATATTCATAAAAAACTTGTCAATTTGATAGCAATCTTCTACAATATCATGAAATACTAAGCACACAAACACATTTATAATAATTTTAAACTGAATTAAATTAAATTGTATTATTTAATACTTATTTTATATGAACAAATCCATTATATGGCAAATTTGTTTATGTTTACATAACACTTAATACAATTTTACTATTACTCTTGTTGTATTTATACTTATTAATTAAACACTCAAAAGAATTTACAAAAAAAATCTAATAAATTGTATAGAATAATAAGATGAGAATCATTTAGTCAAGAAGTAGTTGTATATTGAACATATTTTCTAATTCTTCTCTGTTAAATCCTGGAGCGCAAATAAATGGACACAAATAGAAAGACATTTCCTCCAGGTGAGGTGCACTTGCTTTGATGGCCCGGGCCACCTGCATGGTGACATGCGGGCAGCGCGAGAGACTCAAGTAGGACAAGTGTTGGAACACATTATTGGTAAAGTACCCGAGTAACGCTGTGGTTGAGAAGTACCCGTGTCGCAGTTTGAGTGAACGTAAGTTCTTTAATCTGTTCAAGTGCACCAAACTGGAATCAAACAGTGTTTTGCAGGTCATGATATGCAGCACCTGTAAAGCTTTGCAGTTGGATATGTAGCGAACTATATCATCATTTAAAGTATCTCCATAAATATATAATGCTTCAAGAGTAGTCTGCTTGGTCCTCAGCAGGGATTCTAAAAAATCTGCCGGGATGTTTTTCATTTTTTCCATATTAATACTAACCAAACTAGTACATTCAAGCATGCTGTAAAGGCTGCTGTGTGTAAGAGCAAAATTCGACAACACCAGAGTTTCAAGGCTCTTTAATTTTTCAAAAGGCAAGTGGTATACAAAATTTCCGTTTGCATTCTCTGGGTTTTGTACTATTAAAGAATTACGAAAACTCAAGAATTTTAAATTAGGCCAGTGCCGCAGATCATCAAATATACAACTATCAACCTGAGATATGCTAATTTCTAAACGCGTCAAGTTAGGACAGTAGCTAATGAGGGAAGTCCTTACTTGAGAATACAACTTGAAATACTGTAATTTTACATTTTTTAAATACTTAGCTACAAAAGGCACAATATTTTCACTTATTCTCACATAGTTTTTCATGCACACAATGAGGCGTGTGTTGTCCCACACACATGGGGTCAGGCAGAGTTGTTGCCATCTCATACAAACCTTTGCCACGGCCAACAAAGATTCAAAATCTATTTTTGAAAAAATGTATATAAGTAGCTCATTTGGCAGATCATTTATGGTTAATGTGCTGCAGGTTTGTTGCCCGCCAGGCATCTCCAGGTGCACCATCCTTGCACGCAGCACTCGCTTCTACAATTCTGAAAACATTATGCATGTTATATTAAACAATCACGCCATATGGACTCATCAGCATATTAATATTTATTATATTGGTAAAATTGGTAATAAATTGATATTCTGTAAATGTTAGTATAACAATAAACCAGACAGGTTAAAATTGGTGAAACTAGCGAGTGTGTCTGTGGACCGTGGAACGCACGACCAGGTAACAGAAAGGTCATGAACCTTGAACAACTGTGGCAGCAACCGTAGGAAAACACTACTTAATACAAACCTGCTCAGAACACACTCAAAACAATCCTTAACATAAACCGTACCTTGTGGTCACCTTGCTTCTTATTCGCGAGAATTGTACTGTTTGCTTTATTAAAATCATAATTTATGTAAACTTTGCTTCTAAATATAGACTCGACGTTCACAACGTATCACAACAGTACCCGAAGAACCAATATTGAAGTGGAATTACACTAGGCATTTTAATACAAAAAAAAGTCAAATATATTATTTAAACTAAATAATTAAAAATAACTTTCATCTTCACTATTTTTTTATGACGTTCTGCGTTAATTGATTGACAGGTAGCGTTTAGCTGTCAATAGTTCAATGGCAGCGCTGCTCGAATGTACGTTCTCACTCCGACAATTTAAAATTCATATTCTAGTTGAATTATTCAATAATATTGTTCATTGCTGGGCTGGTTAGGTAAGCAATTTAAAATGTTTTAATATAAAAGTAATTGAAATAGTAAGTAATATAACAAATGATAAAATTAAACGCAATTTTATGTTTGTTTTTTCCCATCATTACGGAATTCAGACGGCTAAAGACAAACATCTGCTAGGAATATGTCTATAGAGCTTTATAGTCTATACGCTTCATAAAAAAAATACAGTCACCATAGAAAACATTTCCGCCTTCCGGCTGATTTTTATCTAGGGTTTTCTGAATTCCGATGAGACCTGAATTAGGTAAACAGGTACACCGATAAAGTGTGTGTTTTGCCTGACTCCTAAGAGTGCTTTTGTTTTTTTTTTTTTTTTATGAAATAGGAGGCAAACGAGCAGACGAATCGCCTGATGGTAAGCAATTAACGCCGCCCATGGACGCCCGCAACACCAGAGGGGTCACAAGCGCGTTGCCGGTCTTTAAGATGGGAATACGCTCTTTTCTTGAAGGTTTGAAGGTCGTATCGGTCCGGAAATACCGCAGACGACAGTTCATTCCACAGTTTTTAAATGTAAGGTAAAAAATATACCATCTTTGTTTAAAATATTTTAATAAAAAAAAGAAAAATCTGTTTAGGTAAATACATATTTTACATACAATAGTATCGCAAACGGACAGTAGGAGGTAGCTAATTTATTTCCTAAATACTGGCGGTAAGTACGTTGCAGCTGGAGTGGATACGGTGCCTGGAGTTGGCGCAGGTGACGAGACAGGAGGCAAGTACCCAGCTGTTGGTGGAGGAGGCGGCGGAGCCGGTGTGCCGGCTGGAGGTGGTGTTCCGGCTGGCGGCGGGAATGAAGGGGACGGAATGGGTAGGAAATACCCGGCACCTGGATCCTGCCCAGGAGGAGGCGGCGGTGGCGGTGGAGGCGAGGGACTAGACGGAGGTGGTGGGGAGGGAGTGGTCGGGTTAGGTGGGAGATACGAGGCGGTCGGGGTGGGTGCTGGCGTCGGGCTCGTTCCAGGAGTAGGACTGGAGCCAGGGGTAGGGCTAGTGTAACCCGTGCTTCCGCCTATTGAGCTTCCACCCCCGAAAGGTGGCAAGTATTCTGGGGCGTTAGTAGATACGGTCCCTGGCGAACCTGGTGTTGGGCTTGGCCGTGGCGCTGCAGTTGTCGGAGTATCGTAAGAATATCCAGCACCGGCACCGGCACCACCGCCGCTTCCACCTCCGCCTGCGTTGCCTCCGCCTGCGTTACCTCCACCACCGTAGCCTCCGCCTCCACCGCCCCCGCTCCCTCCATAACCACCGCTGCCGCCGCCGCCGTAGCTGCCGCCGCCGCCGCCGTAGCCACCACCGCTGGAGCCCGCTTGCCCTCCTCCAGAGCTGTAGCCCCTAGATGTTGTCGCTGTAGTCCCTGAAGTGGAGTAGCCTATGTCCACGGAGCCGCCCGCGGGCGCCGGATACGCGTAAAACATCTGTTGCGCTCCACCTCCACCTGGTGTCCTGTCAACATTAGGGGCTTGAGTGCCTTGTGTGGGTGCCCCCGTCGTCCTTGGAGGCAGATCGAAGGATATACTCGGTCTATTATACACGTACCCGGCTTGTCGCTTCGCTCGAACGTCTTCGGAAAGGACATATGAAACTAATAGAACCGAAGCTTGAAGAACTTTTATGACTAATGATCTTGCAATCATTTTAAGGCTAAACTGGGAATGTTACAAGTTAACGGCCTCATAGACACTGGTGCTACAAAGACGATTTGCACAGTGCGAAGCCCTTTTTATAATAATTTAGAGGAAGTTGTGTTCGTCAGCTGGATTGCAAAATACCGCAGTTAACCCTAAAATGCTCGGCTTTAACAGCTTGCTTAGGTGTCGAAAAGAGCTAGCTCAATTTAAGTCCCATTAAGTTCACGAAAGTTGCTGAAACGTTCATGGTCAGTGATTACTTAAAGTGTGTCATGTAATGTAACTCATCTGTTAGATATGATGTGAGCGGACGCTGATATGAATTTGTAAGAAAATAAAATATTTACATAGGTAGGAGTAATAAGTAATGGGGTCTGAAGACTGGAGAGAATTACAAATTAGGTGTCGAGGCTACTTTAGTGATAATATTATGTGGCGATAGCTTTATATTGTATCAATTTATTGCTCACGAACTAATTTCATCGGATTTTCTGTCTTCCCTTCCCTTTGGGAAAATGCCGTGATAAAGTATGAGCGCAAAGTTGCAGAGTAAAGCTTTGATATATGATAGATATTTATAACGGCAGGAGTAAAGTGATTCCACGTTTAGCAAAGAAATATTTATTTCAGTAGTCACACAACCCTACTTCGCAGTGGAGGGTTTTATGATCACAGAACGATTCTGTGGTTAGGCTAAATTACAAACAAGAAAGCAATTTTTGCCTCCCGCTCCTATTTAGATTCTTTGTAACGCCACTTTACTTTCAATTATGCCAAGGATACGCCAACAACAAAACGGCAGATGAGTCACCACACAACTCGACAAGTGAAGCGCAGTAGATAATTCCTAAAAACTGGATAATAATGGATAAGTACCACGCGGCGCGGACGTAAAATTGGATACGTCATGCCTGATACGTGATTAATATTTTTGAACACGACATAATACTTATTGTGCGGTGAAAGGAGCTTGCTGGCTGCCTTGCCGACTATAGCTAGGTATCTTATGCAAGCCGCACCAGCGCTCAGCCGTAGTTCAGGTTTTTATCTCATTTGATAAAGACGTAGCGTAGCGGTGTAGTAATTAGAAACGAGTGAATCAGGGTTAGTATCACATAAATATTACTACTAACAACTAACTCATACCTCCCATAGGTAGGTTAGGTATATGCTGTACTAACTCATAATTTTTTGCTTTTGCAACCGGTAACTGGAAGGAATTTTAACTGCTATGGCCTGCCATCGTCATGCCACTGTTATGCTCGCTCTAGTTACAAACGCCCACTCAACGGTACTAATTCCTATAACACTTCAATGATGCATTGTATTATGATAATGACACAGTGTTACCTGCAGAGTTATTATAACATCGCATAATTTTCCATCAACTTATTGCTGAGTGTTTGGAATGTTAACCTCATTGTTACTTTCTTTAATTTAAAATTTTTGGAGGTTAAATTTGTCAAACTATTGTATCGGAGTATTCTGGAATAAAAGTATTGCACGTATTAATGCGGAAATGATTTGAATACGTGGGATTAGGAAAAGCCTATTATGGCCTTGAGGCGGGTGATCCGCACCGCATTACGTGCTTTGTGTTGATCATTCATATCGTAACTCGTAAACTGTATATTCAGTCATACGTCATTGCCTAGATGAGCATAAAACCAACTGGCTAGTTAAATATAAATACATGAATTACGAAGGTCATATGTTGACAGTGTTACCTAGATGTCTTTTAAGACTTTTAAGGGTATAATATAACATAACATAACATAAATACTCTTAATTGCACACCTCAAAATAAAGAAACACATAAAATACAAGTTACAAACAGAATAATCAGAGATAAAACCATGGTAAAACAATACTACGTACAATATTATACCCTACGATACGCAAACACATGAAATCGAGGTATTTATTCAATTGTGCAAGTTTTGTGATGAATGTAAAGCACCACGTTTACGCTCGTAATTCGTAAACGTTCATTTTCTGAAGGGCCATGATAAATATACGTACTTTATTGCATATACCTAGTATACCTACCTGGTGACTTCTAATTCGGCATTTCCCCAGTGGGGGTCAAAACTAACCGGTTACCAAGATGTGACTAATTGGCTATGTTTTTATTGTTGCCTACAACTTAAGTAGGTACGTAATGAGGTAATGACTAATGACCTGGGTTCATTTTTAGGGTTCCGTACCCAAAGGGTAAAAACGGAACACCATTACTAAGAGTCCGCTGTCCGTCAGTCTGTCTGTCCGTCTGTCACCAGGCTGTCTCTCATGAACCGTGATAGTAGACAGTTGAAATTATCACAGATGATGTATTTCTGTTGTCGCTGTAACAACAAATAAATACTAAAAAACAGAATATATAATAAATATTTAAGGGGTCTCCCATACAACAGATATGAGTTTTTTGCCGTTTTTATAGATAATGGTACGGAACCTTTCGTGCCCGAGTCCGACTCGCACTTGGCCGGTTTTTTGTTTTTATTTAATTTATCAAGTAGGGTAGACTGGGCACGTTTGAAACACGTTACGATTGAAACAAGCTAAATTTCTCGAAAACGATTGTATAATAAAAACAATATTAAATATCTAGGTAAAAAGGACCCCCCCTGCATACAAACTTTGTATGCAGGGGGGGTCTATTTCTCTGGAGCTGACCGTACCTATGCGCGCGTCACGGCTGTCGACGATGTTTTGTTCTAGTAGCCAGTTGGGCACCACGGTAAATTTTCGTTCGAAAATCGCAAGTTTTTGATGTTTTTGTATGTGTTTAAGCGGTGATTTTATGTGAGTGTTTTACCTAGATATTTAATATTGTTTTTACTATAGAAAAAATATATTTAACCAACGTTTTGATTAAAACAGTGACCCTTGAAATAAAAAATATTTCAATGAGCAATCCTGGAAATTATGGAAACAAACCTGTCAAACCCCTTTATTCCAACGTCCCCGTACTGCTAACTGATTTCAAAATAGAAAATAGGCACCTAACTACCTATTTTCTATTTTGAAATCGGTTAATACTCGGTATGATACTTATGAGTTTTAAATAAACCATTACACGTAAGTGTAATGGTTTTCTTAATTGAGGCTTCGATCATGCATTTAATACGAGTGTGTTGGTATTGTGACGTGGTTTTATTTGTGTATTTGGTTTCTGTTTTAGATGCCTAGATAACGAAAACACGTGACTTAGAGATGTTATACAACTTGTTTGCCTACCAAAACTGCAATCCGTAAAGTAATTTAGAATGCAGCAATGTTAATTGATAAGTTACAATTGAAACATGTTTATGGTTGAAACATTATATGGAAGTTCTATACCTCGTATTTCTCGTAGGTATACCTATATCATTCTAGCCTCATTAAATTATTCATTTGAACCTCGTTACGTTAAATTATAATGAATATTAAGTTGTATTTGGTCTCAAAACGACACATGAATAGGAAATGGTCTAAAGTACTAATTTTGAAATAATATATATTTAATATTTTTTAAAGTACGCATGCTTGGTTTATCAAACTTTAAAGATACCATTTTATACCTCTGTAAAGTTGAAAATGATTCAGTTATAATAAAAAAATTATGCTCTTTAAGAAAGAATTAAAGCGTTTCAAAGTTTCAATTAATACCACCTTCTGTATCAACCGTCCCTACCATGAACAAATATTTTTTATATTATAATGACGTAATTAGGTTAGATATTGTTACACTATGACCTTAAATCGACGGTCAAATAACGTCACTATAATCATGCAAATCGATTATTCTGTGGGTATTATAGAATCGTCTCTAAATACTGTTAACGAAAAACTGTTTCAATTGACCCCAGTCTACCCTAATCAATATGTTTAACACTTTTTTATCTGTTCAAATACTGCAGTTTTAACTGTTACCTATTTGTTCAATAAATGTATTAACATTTTTTTTACTTAGTCTACTTCCTGGAGTTATAGACGGAGAGCTGGCCACGCCAGAAATGACACAATAATGAGAGCAACGAAATTGATATAGTTAGACTGCTATACTATTGTTATTACCTAATCTGGCAATCTGGCAGCTTTAAGCCGGGGGGTTCAAGAGAAGCAGACCAGAAAAGTTGTTTAAAAATTTAGGGAACGACGCAATACTGAGAGTTCTTGCTTAAGTACGATATCGTGGCATTTGATGTATAATTGGAATATAACGTGGAAGATGTCTCAGTGGGGGGGGGGGGAAGAGGCAGGTTGAAGTCAAATGCATTTATACCGGACGCCTGCGGTATATTTCCTTCTGATCTGTGAAAACTGTTTGTAATTAATCAGGCGCTCGAATAAAACTTATTAGTTGACAGTTTTCGATGCCAAGACGATATTACCGATAGTTATTTCTAAATAGGAAATCGACTTTAACAGCCAGGATTCTCGGTTTAAATTGTTATGAAAAAATATGTGACATATTAGGTTTTGTTCTGATAATGAACTTAGCTTACAAAGCCACATCACAATACAGCTACTCGGCACTAGATTGCGCTAATATCTACTAACCCTTTATAAGGCAAAAGGGTGTCATAAATTTGACGAAATTGAACCCTATCACTTTGAGATAAAGTTCAAATAATGGTGGGAAATATATACCCTCTGCCTTATAAAGGCCTAAACATGGACAGGGTATGACATTTGAATTCCAACTGCTGACCCAGCACGGGTGAGCAGTAGATAATTAACCAGTATAAGTGTGCCGCATTGCTACGAATCTCGCGGTCATTTTACACTGGCAGTTAGAGAAGTTGGCTCGCCAAGGGGCGCACAACCATTAGAAAATTACGGATATATGGCTGCCTAATTTGTCGATAAAAATATTAACCCTTAGCCATGCCTGGCAATATTTTGGCCATTGAATACTTAGAGAATTCAACCACCCGGAGTCGCCATTGACAGGCGTTCCCTTCTGCCGAAAACATATGACCAGTGGTCATACACATGTGTAGACTGACGTTTATCTAACGTAGCTATTTGTACGTTACGTACGAATAGCCATACATTTGACGTTCCCCTCCACCGCAAAAATCGGCAGACTTTTTTTGTATAGAACATGACAGACATGGCTACTCCATCCGGGTTGAAGTCTCTAAGTTGAATACCGATTCTGATAGCCATCAGCAATAAAAGAAAAGTAATTTCTTATTTTATTATTATATTGTAACGGCCTCCTAGCCTAGTTGGTAGTGACCCTGCCTATGAAGCAGGAGGTCCCGGGTTCGAATCCTGGTCAGGGCATTTATTTGTGTCTTTATCACGGATATTTGTTCCTGAGTTATGGATGTTTTCTATGTATTTAAGTATTTATCTATTATATATATCGTCGCCTAGTACCCACAACACGCCTTATTGAGCTTACCGTGGGACTAGGTTGATTTGTGTAAGATTGTCCCATAATATTTATTTATTTATTTATTGTCTTTATTTATCTTTCTTCTTAGGTTAGGTTTTTTTAGAATATCTATATAAAAGTAATGTTGGAAATGTCATTGTGATAGTTGCCTTCCCCATTCATTTTAATTACATTAAGTAAGAGAGAGAGAGAGAGAGGGTACATCTGAACGAAGTGACAGCTTACGTTTACGGGGTTGTCAAAATCCCCTTCGTTTATTTGCTGCATAACCACAGATAAAATATTTATGTAGTTTATAGTAGTAGTTTCGTTAAAATAACGGTTAGATTGGGCAAATTAAGTAATAAATCTTACATTTATGTATTTTTGTATTAAAATTTCTGATGTATCAGGTAGATTAGAGCAGGTCCAGCAATCAAACTAATCGCGTACTTGTCAACCCTATACTTCGTTTTTTTTTGAGATTAGAAATTGAGTAAACATAGAAACAGTAGTTGCCAACCTGTTCTAAATGTTCAATTTAAACACTGCAAGCACACCAACAAACGATTAGTTAACATGATTAAGAGTTTACATTTGTGAATAAATAAAAACAATTTGCAGATTAAATAATCCAACACAACAATAAAAACAGAATTTACTTAAGTATAGAAAAGCCACTTAACACCTTTATTTATTAAATTATTTATTAAAATAATAATGAATATGTGCCAGAATTATTGAACAGGATAACAGAATATACACTAATCTTCAAGACTTTCGTAATACATTTACAAAAACTATCCGTAAAATATTTGTCATTTAAATTTATTTTTCGAAACGTTTGATATCTTGCGGTAACCAGTTATTTTTGTCCCTTGGTTAATGGGCACTTATTTGTTGCAAATTAATTCTTTGAAGAAATACCTCGAATTCAAAGTCATCGGGATTTTTAATTAGGTATATCAATTATAATTAGCTAAACATGCAAAATAATGCACACCTTCTGGGCTGGCGTAAACTCGGATTACACGCATTTCGAACCAAATGAAGGTATTCAAATGATTTCCAGCTTGCTGGAAATTAATTCTTTGAAATATTATAATTTGATTGACCTATTAGGCTTGCTATTATAATGACAATCTGCGTTTGTCCAGGAGAATGGTCCTGAAACTCTACGTGGTGTCGGATGGGCCGCCGTCCTTGTCAGTGCGACAGGCTCTGGCGCTGTTGGAGATACCCTTCCAGCAGATAGATGTGGACTTCGGCAAGGGAGAGCACATGACCGCCGAGTACGCGCTGGTAAGTTTACGACATAAACTGTCGGTTGGTAAGACTAGAAATACCGTAAAACGGGGTATTTACCATGTGTATATTTAAATAGTTTTTATCTACACTCATACTGTAAGTACTCTAAAATGCGTTCAAAAACCGTAGACAATGACAAGCATTACAACAAACGATTTAACTATGATAAGTTTCTTATCTGCGGCAGTAACGTAATTTTAACTATGCATGCTCAAATATTGTTAAGCAATGAGTTTCAAATTTGGAACATCGAATTTGATAACATAATGTTACCGCCATGGCCAACTCGATTGGTCCCGCGCGAGCGCCGGCACAATCGAGTAGGCCATGACGGTACAATGGCGGTCATTCTATGGTTTCCGAACAATTAATTTAATATATATAATATGAGTGTAGATAAAGCAGTGTATGCAACTGTACGTAATTAGGCCTTAAAACGTAACAGTTACATAAACTACTATTGCAATGTTAATGACCATGTTAGCATTAAATCGTAGCAATACCGTTCCAACAGCTCCACAAAAACTAGACATATTACCACTGGTAGCTCTCTTACTTTGACCAGCCGTCGAGGTGATAAAAAGTGATGTGGTCGGAAAAGTAAAAGGCGAAAGACCTTAAACCTTAAAGGCTTCCGACAGCGACCGACTATAGATGGTCTAGCCGAGTAACAAAAAAATCCTCAGGCAATCTCCATCAAGCGGTGAGGCTACGAGACATCGAGATCGTGGTGGAGACGAATCACCAAAAATAGTCTATAGCCTACGGTCCTCCTTGCTACCATATAAAAAAAGCTGAAAAATCAAGTGGTCCCGATCCTCAGTAACGAGGGACCGACACAGAAGAGAACCACCGAAGTACCCAACATTGAAAAAAGTTTCATCATCATATCAATAAACCATCGTCTGTTGTTTATGGGGACTAGAGAAAACGGCAACTTAATGGCTGAGATAGCGTTGAAACATTTCAGCTAAGATTCCAAATTTTGATGCAATAATTACCCTCGAAGTTCATCAATCGTCACATCGTCAGTCATCACTTCATCAGACACCTTTTATAACTTAATTACACAATCTCTTTTCTCTTGAAAACATAAACTTCCGATGAATTCCAGATGAACCCACAAAAGGAGATCCCGGTGATGGATGACGACGGCTTCTTCCTCAGCGAGAGCAACGCCATCCTGCAGTACATCTGCGACAAGTACCAGCCGGGCACGCCTCTTTACCCCACAGACGTACAGATAAGGTAAACGTACATTGAACTCGATTTGTCCTTCAGGCTGCGGGACGGACCCGTCATGACACTCACGACCCCGCAGCGGCATGCATTTTAAGTCATTGTAACTCTTTATACTTTACGTACCTATTATTTATTAAGCAAGGCGGAATTTAGCAGGGCTTGTAACCGGTTACGAAAAAAGCCCCGAAATAACCCAATATGTTTACATATTTTATGGTTTTTACGTAGAACTCAATATTGTTTTTAGGTTATGACTTTATATTGTAAGATTTTCCGATTAAATATGAAATAGTAAACGAAAGAACGAAAAAAAAAACGGTTTTTAGTATGGAGCAAATACCGGTTACAAGCCCTGGAATTTAGTTATACTCTGTATCTTTAGGTATTTTAATAAAAGTAAATATTTAAGATCTACCCTCAAATGGCTCCTTAAGCCAGTTGAGGGTAGATGAAAACATTACACGGTCAAATAATAATAATAATAATAATAATAAATACTCTTTATTGCACACCTCATACAGTTACAAGCACAAATTTTACAATTAGATAAATTTAGGTAGAGGTAACAACAGGCGGTCTTATCGCTAATGAGCGATTTCTTCCAGACAACCTTTGGGTAGTGGAGACTAGAGAAAAACAATAAGCAGTAGGTGGTGCATAGAAACAAAAGAGACGAAATAGATAACACAGCACATTCATATGAATATACATACTTAAATAAATACAAAATAAACATACATATACGTACATATATACATATATAATACACACAATAAGAAACAACAGTGTCAACTTAAAAACCTAAGGAAGAGATAAATAGTAATAATATTGTATTATAGTTCTCAGGGAAGTAGGAACACGATGCTTTCAGAATAAAACCGTTAATACTGTGACGCTGGTTTATTGTTTATCCAAGTGATTAGTACAAAAGTTGTAAAGCAAAAGTCACGTCCATCATGCTCAGTGATCGGAATAGGTAGTGCCATTTCGGGTGAATGACCTTAAACATTGTACATAACATGGATAAGACTTGAGATTCTCCGACTCGTATTTATCACAGAAAATTTTCTTCAAACCGCAAAAGTAATGATTTTTGTCATTATAAATACATCATTCATTTAAAATTACTAATTACAATAATACAATCATAAAATAAAACACGAAACATCAACATCACTATATTAAATGAACATTATTAAATTATTAGTTATTTATTTAACATCTTTTATTCCTTACTTTACTTTGAAATTATAGTAGCAAACCATAATTTTTTCAATATTTTCTACTGTCAATCTATTTCTTTTGACGTCTAATATATTTATATATAGAAATTGACCTTTCAACCTCTACTGATGTGAGCGGGGCGAAATTATAAAACGAAATGTCATCAGATGCGGTTTCTTTAGAAATAATTTCTGCGTATTCTCTTATAGTATCTTAATCCGGATTTCGAGACATGACCGCTTTAAAGTTTGGTTTCTACGGGTAAACTAACGGGTTGGCTTAAAGTAATGAGAATTTTCATATTGGAGAATCGAAAAATAAAGTCAATAGCTACAGGTTAATAAGTTGTATTTCCATAAACTAGAACATATTCAACATTAAAACAAACATTAAAATATAGGAAAAGTCCCTCCATCTTCAAACTTTCGTAACTTGCTTCTGGCTGTTCCACTCACACCTTGGACATCATACAAATTGACTTATTGAAATTTAATATGTACTTATCCAAAATTGTATTTGATTGGTAAATTGGCTTCCTACGCATCACTACTTACCATTCTTTTGAAAATTGCCAAATAATCTCTGATTGTTCGACGTTTAGAGACGTCACACTAGATTAAGCAAACTCTAAGTATGCCAAAAATAGTCAAAATTGTTTAAAAAGCAATCCCATACATTATGTATCAAAAGATGCCAACCCAGCAAAAGTCCCTAAAGCTCGACCAATCGAAGCTTCATGGGATATTTGTAGTAGGTTAGTATAAGGTTACGGGCAGGATGCCAGTTCTCCGAAACCATTAGAATTAAGGATAATATGGACAATTAAGAAATGTTGTCCAAGGTATGATGCGTATGTTCAGAAGCACGTTACAAAAGATCGAAGCTGGAGGGCCTTTTCCTATATAGTAGTGATTGTTTGTAATGTCTAATATGTTCTAGTTCCTCGTAAAAAAATCCATTAACCTGTAACTATTGACTTTATTTTTAAATTTTTCAATGTGAAATTTCTAATTAATTTAAGCGAACCCGTTAGTAGGCCAATTTATGACTATCCTAACTTGATCAAAATCTATTAAGACATCGACCATTGACATATTACGTTCCTGTAAACAAGTTAATACCACCTCGATTATATTAAAATTTTCATGAATAAAATCTAAATCTTTTTTAATGTTGGGTTCTTTAAGCACTTATTGAGCCTTTTTAATCGAAACTGCATCTGAAGTTCTTAATCGTGACAAGACCGTATTTATTTCATTAAAGTACTTTACATAGTAAGACTGCAGCGAGCCAGGTCCCCCACCTTGTATTTACTGCCTTAGGAGGTAAAGGCAAATTTGGATAAATTTCCTTTTACAGTTGTACTCTACTAGGAGACTTTAAAAATACTTTTTTCAAGTTAGCGATCGGGGTGTCTACATCCGGATATAGACAGCTTATTTGCTCTACCACCCGATGCAAATCATGAGCTAAGCATGTATTATGTTTCATTTTCGGCAAAACATTTTTTTTAATTCGCCCCGCTTTCAGTATATACGCAATGCTATCAGTTCATAATAGAAGCACATTATCGAGTTGATTTTCATAGGATTCACCCCACATATTTTCTAAGCAGTCTGTATCAAACTTAGCAATAGTCTCCCCATTCACTACTGCTAGCACTTTACATGTCACTAAATAAGTTTTTTAGGAAACAGTTGCATCCAAGGGCTTTACCAAGAAATGGACCACATATCTGCCTAAAAAGTCTGCCGTTTCATCAAGCGATATCCAATTTTTTTTATTTGTTACTTCACTGTGTATAGCAGATATTCTGGCTTGATAAAACTTGTCCAGGTATACTTTTCTTATCGTTGATTCACTGGGTAGGTTCGAAGAGGCTTTTCTGCACAAGTACAGCAAAAGTACTTTTGAAAGAAAGATGTGAATGCTGGATTTTCGATTTGCACCCATGGAATATTGCAAATTATGAGGAACTCGATTAGGACGAAGTAAAACTTCATCTGGTTTGCGATTCAATCCTTTGTGTACAGGTCCTTCGATGTTTCTTGTCACTGTACTATTTCTACACCCTATATCAACTTCACATTTTCTACAGTGTATTAAATTTCTTGTCGAGTCATACTTTAAGTCCGAATATAATTCAATCCAACTTAGTACAGTTTCATTTTTTAGTTTTCCGAGGCATGTTCAGTTTGGTAGAAAAATCTACTACTGTACTTATTTAAACCAACAACACTTAGTCAAATCAAAAGCAAATCGGAGTCCAGTTAGGGTCAGCCAAAATAGTCACAATAAGAATATCACAAAGTCCGGTAACTTTTGCGATTATTGAATTTATATTAATATGGTAAAAATTGCACATGACACTGACGTGCATATGAAGTTGACATTGCAATCGTTTTATCTCTATTTAACTAGCCAGCTTATAACAAAATAGGTTTAAACTAATGTCAATTGTTTAAATAGATAGAGGATAATTGGAACTTATTAAAGTACTAATATTATGTTATCTAGTACAAAATCAGTCGAAACATTGAAAGGGTACCGGTAACTCGAGACTTTTGTTCAGGGCATTTATATCTATAATATATCAAAATTCCAGGGCATTTAACTGAAACCACATTTTTCATACATTAAGCCCGCGGTTCTTTAAAACATTTTTTAAACCAAACATAAACTTAATATTTTTTATATCAAATCCCGGGGTTAAAAACTATATCCATACTAAGCTTACGCACCGAAGTCTCGCGAAATGGCACTACCAATTCCGATCACTGATCATGCTCCATACATGACCATAGCCTAATAATCAGAGAAATGGATGGGATGACAAAGATTGCTTGTCAACGATCAAAAGTGTGGCATAAAAATGAAATCCATGTATGTGTCTAAATTGTCTATGTGAGCGTAAAATAGTAATGCCAAATACAACAGATTAATCTATCGGTATTTGACTTTCTTATCGATACGTTCTAAAGGCCTCTACAGACGTAAGCGACTAGTCAAAGTAGTCAACTGTGACGTCAATTGACATTCCCACTACCTAATTGACGTTTCATTTCACGCACATTTTCGACTAATATTATTACATTACCTAATAGTTAATAACTAATATGTTTGTTCTAAGCAAATTATATTCTTTAGTATAAAAAAAATGTCAATAAACAAAATTATTTCCTAAAATAATTTCAAATATTTCATAAAACGGAAAACGGAATTTCAAGTCGCCAGTCGAGTGCGCATTCGATTGATCGCACGACCATTTTGACAGCTGACCTCTCATTCCAACTATATTTCTATCTCGTTCTAATCGTTTGACTAGTCGCTTGTAGGCGCGGCACACACTTGAGCGGAATCCAGCTATATAAATAAAAATCGGTCGCAGCATAAAAGTCGGAAATTTCTTTACGGGAGCTGAATTTTTGTATGGAGCCCATGTACAATATTCAGCCCGATTTCCGTTTTCGGCTGCTTTTTGACTATGGTAGCGAATTCCGCTAAATGTGTTGAGCGTCATATTTGAATGAAATAATACAAGTACTGCAAGGTAAAAAAAATCTTTAATAATAAAAAAACCCGTTTAAAACTGCATATAATAAGAACCTAATTTAATCTTCTTACCTAATGACGTAATGTGAATATATGATTAATTTATTTATTGGATTTTTTTGAAGCAATAATTATAATTTTCATTCTGAATAGTTATCGATATAAGTCCCTAAAACGTTTTGTCAATCCCTAGCGTCGAATAAATGTTTCGGTTTTTACACAAAATAATCATGAATATTAACTATTATGATAAAATATTGGCACACAGTATAAGAAACACTAATAATTAATTGTATCTAGTAAATACTTACACGATTTATTTTGCTATTTTGATAAAATATTGTTTCAAAGACATCGATTGGAATATCATGTAAACCTGTGAAATGAGTAATTACTTGGGTTTTTCCTATGAGTAATAGTCCAATCTGGAACACAACACGACACCATGTTTCTCCTTTTTCATCCCAAGTTATTTTATTCACGATTGTTTTATATTTTCCACGCTAAAGCTCCCAGTACACAATGGCCCATCATGGGCCAGTCTAAGGGACGCAGCTATGCGTTAGAGGGAGCTAACGATATTGCGATCTCCTTCCGTCGTATAGCTGTGTCCCTTAGACTGGCCCATGATGGGCCATTGTGTATCGAGGTCTTAAAATATGAGCTGTCACGACGTAGGTACGTAAGCTAACTACCCAAATTCAAAAGCTGTCACTCCTTCAAAATTATCGTGTCTCCTTTGCACTCGTGGAATGTTCATATACGTGTTGGTTTCTCTTTTGCGCACTTCGTTTATCTTTTAGCGGCAAGCGCCATTTTATATCTATGCTAATAATACAGGTCAGTTAAATTTTTGACACCTCGTGACGTCAGTGACCACACTGACGTCATCAGGGAACGATGCGGTTCTCAAACTTTTAAAATAGGGAAAATAATTTAATAGAGGATTACCTCTATTATTAGTAATTATACTAGACATTATAATAAGAATGCAAATTAAATGCCGTGCCATTAAAAAACAAATCATTGGGTATATCTAAACGACACCATACCAAGGGTGAGCAAGTATGCATCTCTGTCAAAAAAATTGAGTTTGACATTTAGTATCCGATACGTTTCCCTAAGTGAGAAAGAGAACTTGTCATGCGTTAAGAAGGGACAACATGATTCGTAACGTCAAAGAAGAAGCTCTGTATCAGGGATATTACGGATACTGATTTTTTGACATCCGCGGATGCGGATATTAAAAGGCTCACATCCCTGGAATACGGATGCGGATGTAAGATAAGTACACAAAAAAAGACAAATATTAAAGTTTTGTACTACTCACATCATACAAAGCCCTTTGCTCTGCAATAGCATTTCAACACTAAAATCAAAACAAAACAAACTCGTCATTTTTTGTCGCTATCCGTCAAGGACATAGAGCTCGATCGACGAATCACGAAAATGTAACAATATTCCGATTGGGTAATGGTGAAATGACCTACGTTACTTTACCTAGCACGTGCGCCGTCGCAGAGACGTTCCTGTACCGACTTGTTCCACATCTGCATCCGCATGAGCTCCGCATCGATTTGATGCGGAGGTGGATGCGAATTTTGAAAATGATGCGGATGATCCGCGGTTTCCACAAACCACAATTTCCACAAACCATAGACAATTTTCCGCACAGTATTGAATATTATCTACTTATGGTGTCCCTATGACGGAATTCATGGCCGGCCATAAACTGTTATAGTTTTTAAGGGGCAGCACACATTAGAGCGGAATTTAGCTATTCGTAAACAAAAGCGGAAATTGGGCTATGGTAGCGGAAATTTGTCTATGGCCTCCATACAAAAATTCAGCCTACCATAGACAAATTTCCGCTTTTGTCTATGAATAGCTAAATTCCGCTCTAATGTGCGGTGCGGTGCGCCTATGGTATATTCTTCATTAATGTAAGTACAATATTACCAACGTTTGATTTATTCATACTACTTATAGTTTCCCCGTTATACAAAGTTAACGACATGCCGTTATACTGTTAAATTCGCGTCTTGATTTCTACTAAACGGCTTAGTCGATTGAAAAAAGAAATTAAACTCATAAATATGTTACTAAAGATTACAATGTAATTCCATTACAATTACAACGTAACTTATAAAATATTTTAGCGTAATTCCACATTCAGTGCGTTGGTATGAAGTTTTACACGCAGTTACACTACCTACACCAATATTTATTACGAGCAACTATTATTATACACATTATACATATATCTATCAAATATTTGGGAATCTCAGACAAAAATGAAACGGCGTGATAAGTTTAAAAGAAACAGACATAATACAATATGGCCGTTTGTCAGTGTAATACTCGCCAAATAGTTGTATTGCCACAATGTTAAAAAAAAGTCCTCATTAAATTAAATGTCGTAAATGAATTGCTAACTAAAAGTACTATATTAAATTACCTAAAATTATGTGAAGCTTATTTTAGGTATAAAATAATTAAAAAACACAAAATAAACTTAGTAACAGCACGCTAACATTTTTGAACATGAATAGTGTATTAATTAAACTCCCTGACTGAATTGAAGATGTCAACGAATGGCATCATTATGTGACGTAGGTGAGGTCTTTTCGGACGAGCTGTCAAAAATTTAAATGACCTTTATAATTAGGCTATGTACATGACTCGAATCTAATTAATCATTTAACGTACTTAATAATCACTATCTACCACAATTTATTACGTACAAGTCTCATAATTCGCGAAAATAATTAATAATGGTCAAAACATTTGAATTTATAAGAATATGTGAACTAAAAGTAAGAATTAAATAAATTAATCATGTAATCGATTAATGACATAGGTCGAAAGCTCAGTGGCGCCATCATAGGCGGTGTTCTCGTGACGTATGATGACATAGGCCGGTAACTTCGATGCCTCGCAACAGATGGCGCTCTCGTAGGTCTCATTATACTGGTTTAGGCGCCGACGAGGTAGAGGATGCTAACACTCGGCCATCCTGCCATGGCCGTGGTGCACCACGGCCTGCTATTGGGGCCCTCAAGTTGTTGATAGCTGTAGTTAGACCGCCGTTTGCTTCAGGGGCCTGAAATATAGAAAGAACCAGCAAAGTATATTGTTGAATCGAGTGTTGTTAGGTATACTGAAAGCGAAACACTTCACAGAGAATATTATAAGCGTACTTTTACGGTTTCCATATTCAGTATTAAATTGTGTTTTGATTCATTACTAAGAATTCATTCAAAGGACTGCAATTGGATCAATCAAATGCTGTTGGGGTAAAACATATACAAGATATCTCTATATTCCGCTTAGTGCGTTATTTCTTTGAAACCTAAGCTGCCAAAAAGAAGGGGTGCGGGAGGGGAACTTGCAATGCCAGACAGCGAACGCGCGATTCTTCCGTGGAGCGTAAGAGAGAGTCAGTCATTAAATAATGGTTGCCATGGAGACGTACTATGTTTACTGTTACTTCCAATATTAGTATCTCACTATAGAGTGAAATTCCAATATTAGTATCTGACTATAGAGTGAAATTACTTCGAGCGTGGCAGCGGGGGTCGCCCGGCTATGCGGGGTCTATGGGGTAAAATAATCATTACCTTTTTATAAACTTTGATCTCTGTTCTTTAAGACAAATCACGTCTCGACGTGTTTATTTATTATTTCTTAATGTATTAATAAGCACACTGCAGTACCAAATTACTCACACAGTTACTGGTTATCACACAGATACTGGTTATCACACAGTGACTGGTTATCACACAGTCACTGGTTATCACACAGTCACTGGTTATCACACAGTCACTGGTTATCACACAGTCACTGGTTATCACACAGTCACTGGTTATCACACAGTCACTGGTTATCACACAGTCACTGGTTACCACACAGTCACTGGTTAGCACACAGTTACTGGTTACCACACAGTTACTGGTTACCACACAGTTACTGGTTATCACACAGTTACTGGTTACCACACAGTTACTGGTTATCACACAGGTACTGGTTATCACACAGTTACTGGTTATCAGACAGTTACTGGTCATCACACAGTTACTGGTTATCACATAGTTACTGGTTACCACACAGCTACTGGTTATCACATGGCTAACATCACATAGTTGTTGTTAAACCTAGTCGTTGCAGCACATAGTATCTGGCTATCACACAGTAGCTCTCAGTACGACACACAGTAGTTATCACAAAAATAATAGAATAAATAATTAATGCGTATCAATACTATCAATGCCACATAGCAGTCTCATCGCCAATTTTGTGATATTTGTTTTTACCTACATATATTTGTCATACCCATTATTCTGTTTGTTTATTGCCGAATGTCACAAAGCAGAAGTAAAATACCCTCTTTTTTATATGGATGTGATGTGATCGGATGAAAATAGAAAAAGGTAAACAATGTGTAGATAAAAGTAGACAGAAAATGAAATTAACTTTGAATTGTCGTTGTTGTTAATTGACAGACTTATACGTTTGATAAACATAAATACGAGTACCTATATTGATAATCAGCGCAAACACATAAATATTTATTTTATTCCATGACGGTCATATTTCGGTCAATTCGTAACTTTGCAGTCTTTGTTCGCGATTCAAGTTGGCTCTGCTGAATATTTGCGTCTGTAGGAGTATCAGAGGGGTATGCTGGATAGCGCGTGTTGCCATACTTGCCATGACCAAACATAAGAGTAAATGGGGTGAAGACCGTGGTCGAATTGAGCGTGTTGTTAATTTCCCAGATTACATTGGCTACTTTACTATCCTAAGTACATTCGCTATCACCCATAGTATTGCAACCGTTCAAAAACGTGCGATTTACCCTTTATACCTGCCCATTTGCACGAGGACTGGCAATAGCATTTAAAACATGTTAAATTGACACTCCTCTGCAAACTGTTTGAAATACCGGATCGTGAAGGCTTTTCCTCGATCACTAATAATTTACAGGGATTTTTAAATTGGTAAATGACGTCTATAAAAAGTTTAATTGTCTCCATTGAGCTAGTATTTCTTGCAGGCGTTGCAAATAAATATTTTGTGAAAGCATCAATTACTACTAGAAGATATGTATTTCTGAGGCGAGTCTTTACAAAAGGACCGAGATGATCTATATGTAAAGTATGCATAGGGACAGCTGCTTTATCAATACACGGAAAGAAAAAATTCCAACAATACTACCAGAACGAATAGTAAAATAGATTTATTGTAACCGATACTACAATCTTGTAAGGTAAACTACTCTATTTTTACGTTTACTATATCTTGAATTCAATAGAACTATTCAAACATTAATATGCACTAAATAGTTCTGTTTAATGATATTTACGAGAAGTCTAGTTTTTTTTACAATTCATTGACTAAACGTTACAATAATTATATTTACAAGAAGCTTCTTGTAATGCTAAAAAACTAAAAATTCTCTTTACAATCTTCATCGTCGTGAATACTATGACAGTATACTTGTTGTAACTTTTTTATAAGTTGGCATTACTTTATATATAGCTCTTGTAAAAAATAAAAATAATATTCTTGTAATGTATACTCAACAAAGAGTTCTGTTTAAAAATATTAAGTTTGTATAAATATGTGTGCATAGTCGTCAACTCAATGCAGTCGCGAAGCGCTTTACTATTTGTATCGTAGTGAATGCTATCGCAGTATAGTTTATATGACTGGTTTATAAGTTGGTATTACTTTGCAGCTCTTGTAAAGAAATGACAATAATATTCTTGTAATGTCTACTGGTGAACAAATAGTTCTGTTCAAAAAATATTTAGTTAGCATAAATTTGTGTTTCGTTTGTGTAACGAAACGCCATGTCGGAGCGCTTTAAGCACCATTTTGTATCGTAGCGAACGCTAGTTGATATAGCTGGCGTTACTTTCCGGTTTTTGTAAAAATATTACAATAATATTCTCGTAATATATATCGAACAAATAATTCTGTTCAAAAAAAAAATAGTTCGTATAAATAAATGTTTCGCTTGTGTAACGAAACGCAATGTCACTGCGCGCGGCGTTGCTCCGGTTACGGTCGGCGGCCATTGTCGTGATTATCGTCATCGTGCGTGGATCGTGCAAAGAACTAGGACCAAGTTTAGTGCAAAAAGAGACATTAAAAGATTTTTATTTGAATTGAAGATTAATTGTTTAAATAAGTCCAAGTCGTTTCTTTAGAAATGTTTTTATTTTCTTTTTAAGTGGGTTCTGTTCTGACCAGTAGTGCCGTAATAAGTTTACTAATTATTTGTTTTGTAAAGAAAAGGGGTATTCCCACCCAGTACTTACACTTTGTTATGGGTGGTAATTACGGTAAGCCTCAACTACAGAGAGCACCTAAGCAGCCTGTCGGAAAAACTGAAGGCCCGGAACAGCATTATTCAGAAGCTCACTGGTACCACCTGGGGTGCCAACGCAGCCACACTCCGAACAACTGCAACTCCTTTCACTAGTGTTCTCGTCTGCTGAGTACTGCTCAGCAGTCTCTACCACACGTTGCGCCTTATCAGCGGATGCCTCAAACCAACTCCCACTCACTGGCTACCAGCGCTCAGTTACATCCTAGCGTCAAACTGCCGACGAGAAAAGTGCTTGGATCGTGAAATAGCAAAGATTCGTGCGAACACTAAATTGCCCATCCATCAAGACCTCGACACGCTTAAGGCCCTCAGACTGAAGTCCAGGAAACCCCCTGCTTTGAAGTTCCACGACTCAGGTCCACAAGCTAACTCGATAATACAATCGTGGATAGCTGAATGGAAGGCCAGACTCAATGCAGGGGCCCGATCAGTAGGGTTTGAGGAACGTCGACGGATATGGTCCATTTTAAACCGGGTTTTTGTATAACTTTCCGTAGATGCAATTGTTATTGTAGGAATTAATATTTATACCAAGATAAAGCATACACATTATATAAATGTTTTATTTACTTCCAGATCACTCAACTCTCAACTCTAGCTTCTGTCTCCTGGAACTGGTCCTAGCAACTTGCATCCCGCCTAAAAGCCGAGCCACTACGGATGCGTGTGCGTGACGTGCACAAAGACGTGCGCGTGACGTGCGCGTTGTAAAAGACGAATCCTCATAAGAGATGACACCGCATGGGAGACGTGTTACCTGTGCGCGCCAAGCGGTGTGGCATCTCTTATAAGGATTCGTACTTTACAACGCGCACGCCACGCGCACGTCTACGTGCACGTCACGCACACGCATCTGGCGTGGCTCAGCCTTAAGTCCTTACTATACCACCTTGTATAGACAACGAACCTTTTTTTAAATTAACAAGAAATGTTAGTTGTCTATACGGTGCACACACAAATTAATAGGTACCGATAAACAATATAACACGTTAACGCAATTGTATATTTATTAGATAGTACCATAAATGCAGTTGCTGTAACATATTTTCTTCTTCCATCAACCATTTAATGAAGTTTGCATAAATAAAGGCAATGTAACATAAATCAGATGACTTGTATTCTTAACGATACATATTCTTGGACTAACTAAAGTTTTATTGCCTTTACAAGAATTTATTGTAGAGTTTACATAACTTTTATTAATATCTACAATAAATATTGTTTATTTAGACACTCCATGTGTTATAAATACTGAATAATCTAGTAACACACACAATTTGACTGTGTGACACTTACAATATAACTATTTCATCATACTTAATGAATATGTTACTTTTACAAGAATGTATTGTTAAGTTTACATATCATTTATTAAGTTCCGCAAAAAATATATATTTATTAGTACGATCCACGTGTTATGATTACTAAATATTCTAGTAATACACGCTATTTTAATGTGTGGCAATTACAAGATAATTAGTTCACTAAGCTCAACGAATTTAAACAGATTGGTTTAGTTATTTATACTATGTGAACAATTGTCCCAGAATTTACTAGATTTTCTCGTTCAGATTACAGTATTTTGGTATCATGGACGAGACTTTTTTCTCCGTGTAGGGTGCAGTTCACTTTCCACACGACTAAGTTACCCTTACCGTGCACATCGTAAACACGAGTCATTCCTTGAAACCAAAACAGAGCTTTAATAGTTTTCTCGCACAAAGACTGGATGTCCTACTTGGTCCTGATATTAAATGTAGCAAACTATACTTAGCTAACTTTGGGATGAGAAAACATTCTTCTGACACTGTTTTCCTATATGATATACCCTCTTTTAGCACATAATTAGTAACTATATCCGGATTTTTAGTACCTTGAGAAAGTTGAGTTATAATGCTTTGGATTGAGTCATCTTGCATCTGAAGGGTAAGTAACCAGTCCCATACTTCTACCATATGTACATCACTAAGAACAGGATACTACTATCACTAATAATAGGAGGCTAGGGGTGTCAGCGTGACGCATTCGATTGCCGGGACGATATTCTATTTCGAGATCGAAATCTTGGATAGCTAGCCACCACCTAGCAATGCGTGGAATTAAATCCTTTTTAACTAGGGTGGTTCGTTAAGCAGCACAGTCAGTGATTACTTTTACAGGGATTCAAGTCAAGTAGACCCTGAATCGCGTTAGGGATTCCACAACGGCTAAAGTTTCAAGTTCATAACTGTGATAAAACCGCTCTTCTTTACTATTGGTTCCACTGAAATATGCAATGGGTTTAATAAATAATTAAATGGCTACAATCAGGCTGGTAATGAAGTAAAATACCACTAAGGCCCAAGCTACTCGCGTCGGTATGCAATTCGGTTTCGGCGTTCCTATTCTACCTAGTACGGGTCTTTTTATAAGCTTCTGTTTTAAAATTTGAAACGCATGCTCTTGTTCTACGCCCCAGTGTCAATCAACGCCTTTTTGAGTCAGTTCTGTGAGAGGCCTCGCTATTTCGGCGAAACCACATACAAACTTTCTAAAATATGTTCCCTAACTATAGCTGCGTCTAATAACTTCAGTAACTTTTGATCTACGATCGCACTCTCACTATGTGACAACCGATACGGCTTATAGAACCCAGGTTCATCAGTTGTTGTTTTGATTTTCATACTAATAAGATCCGTACAGCCCAAGTCCTTAGTATACGTTGCCAACGAAGAACTAAACCCATTTAACAAATTCATAGGCCTCGTCAAATCCGTCTCATTAAGATCGCCTATATGTATTTAAATCGTTAGTAATTATTTTAGTTTCTACACGGTCGCACCCTGCGGAGTTATCAATTCCAAAAACATCACGTTCATTCATCTCGCATTCATTGATAATTACGGCACGTGCTAGTAGTTTTCCTTTCGTTCATTGAATTGTTTCATCGCCTACATTAATTACCCTTATGAAAGCACTTTGACCCATTAAGACAGCTTGGGGTATAAAATATGACGTACTTCCTAATTCAAAGCATACTGGATGCAATAAGAATGTGTATTTGCCTCCATTATTACAGACAACACGAACTTCTACCCAAACTACAACAGTTTTTCACCACAACAATATCTGCGTATAAATAAACCGGGTACTTCGTAACAAAGTCTGAAGAGCATTGATTTATTAATATTATGTATTCTACTAGATGTGACCTAGAACAAATTTTGTGCGACATGTTTGGCGGTTGACAGCTATGGCAGAATCAAAGAGTAGTATAGACTTGTTGTGATTTTCACTACAACTTTTGGGATAAGAATTTCTTAGCGATGTCATCTCCTGTTACTCAATGCTGAAGAGAATAATTTTCATTCTTGGAGGGTACCCTCTAAATAACTAGAATGGACGAGTGTCACAGACTTGTTTGTTTTGATTAGGCTAACATTTTACTGGTTTATTAATGACAAAAGTGTAATGTCCAATGACAAAAGTCAATTCCTACCATTTTATAGTTTGTTATTTCCGCTGAGCCTGACAAAGTGATATTATCTATGTGAACTTCGACCTTTACGGTACCAAACGATTGTGAATGTGCAATTGTGCACCAGCAAAGCCGCGCATAACTAGTGAAGATGGTGTGATTGCAAGATTCATTTTATTTACATGTTCAATGGTTCGTATGTTATTTTTACTACCCGAATCAATGTAGACTATTAGCTCGTGGCCATTGATAAACACTTACTTCTCGTAAAAATCTATAAAAACATAATAAGTTATAAACATAATGTCACCCACCTTGACTATTAGTTGTTTTGAGCTCCCGGCAGCAAACCAGCATGCGGCTGCGCTGGCACAAGTCGCAGTGAAGTAGTGCCCTGCAGTCCCGCACCTCATGACCTGGACGTCGACATGCGTAGCAGTTCTTCGGCAATGTGTGCGGTGCTGTAGTTGTATTTCAGCACCTCCACGTCGGTCTTTTTGTTCTGGCAGCAACTTCGACCCTCTTAAAATTCTCCAACGAGGATAGATACCTACCCGTAGTATAGTTGCTCCGGTGTTTCGCATTGGTATGCTTTGGCGTTGACGCGCAATTCAGATGGCAGGCCATTAATGATACAGGAAATAGCGTCCTCATTATAAACTTTGCATTTCTTAGGTAGTGAAAGCTTGTCGTGAAAGTACATATTTTGTCATAGTCTCCGTATCGATCTTGGACCTTAACATCATCTCTTCCAGGCGATCGACAAAATCGTGGAAATGCCGTTTGAAGGGTTTTTTTTCACTCGTCCCACGTGAGGTTATAATCTTCAAAGTCGTCGTACCAGTCACGAGCTGAACCGCGAAGTCTTATTTGTATTACAAACTGACGATCTTTGTTGTGCCAACCGTAAACATCTTCCAGTTAATCTATCTTGTTGAGCCACCATTTCACATTGCTATTTCGCTATTCTGGATTGAATTTGGGGATAACTTCAGCTTCTGTGGGCGTAATTCGTCGTTGTTTTGGTGTGTCTGATCCGTAACCACGTGGTTGTGAAGAAAAAAAAATGCAGATTTTTCGGAGTCTGCGTCGTCAATCGAGGCTTTTCTCTTCTTTTTTCACCCCAATCCGTTGAAATATGGACCAGACATGACGTAATCCCAGTTCTGAAATATTATAGTTCTCAGGATGGAAAGTAGGAACACGATGCTTTCAGAATAAAACCGTTAATACTGTGACGCTGGTTTTTTGTTTATTCAAGTGATTAGTACAAAAGTTGTAAAGGAAAAAGTCACGTCCATGATGCTCCATACATGACTCGAATCTAATTAATCATTTAACGTACTTAATAATCACTATCTACCACAATTTATTACGTACAAGTCTCATAATTCGCGAAAATAATTAATAATGGTCAAAACATTTGAATTTATAAGAATATGTGAACTAAAAGTAAGAATTAAATATATTAATCATGTAATCGATTAATGACGTAGGTCGAAAGCTCAGTGGCGCCATCATAGGCGGTGTTCTCGTGACGTATGATGACATAGGCCGGTAACTTCGATGCCTCGCAACAGATGGCGCTCTCGTAGGTCTTATTATACTGGTTTAGGCGCCGACGAGGTAGAGGATGCTAACAATTGGTTAAAGCCAGGTCGTTAAGTGACAGATCCAGGCAGTTTTGTATTTGATTGGTTAACCAATAAAAGTTATAACTACCCGAAAATGTAAAAATTGTTTGTTTACTTTTATTTAAATACCTAAAGACATAGAGTATAGTTGGAATTGGCTTTTTATTTCGCAATTAAGTTTGCTCCCGGTTCTTATTTTCTATCCATACTAATATTATAAATGGGAAAGTGTATGTGTTTGTTTGTTTGTCCGTCTTTCACGGCAAAACGGGGCGACGAATTGACGTGATTTTTTAAGTGGAGATAGTTGAAGGGATGGAGAGTGACATAGGCTACTTTTTGTCTCTTTCTAACCCCCCACTTCCCTAAAATGGGGGGTGGAAGTTTGTATGGAGCATTCCGGGGGGCAAAGAAGAACCGTGTTACCCCGAATTTAACGCGAGCGAAGCCGCGAGCAAAAGCTAGTTTAAAATAAACGGAAATCCCGGTAAATTCCGGTTCACGTTATACAAAATCAGAACCCTAATCGCAATTCGCAAATGAAATACATACACTCCTACGTCTGCTACTAACGACAACCACCAACCAACCGAAAAGTACCACGCAACTCACCCAAGTAAGTATGTAGAACCCAGTCATTAGCCAGGCACACTTTTATTAAAATGACATTAATGACTTGCTTTCAGAGCATGATAAATGATATTTTACTTTCAAATATGTTGCTACGTCCGAAATATCTTTCAATGCAATGATTAAGAAATAAAGGATTAGTCAAACAATACCTAAGTTAGGTATAGGTATAGTAGGTATAGGGTTAGGTAACCTAACCTTTTTAGAACAAGGAAAAATTAAATCATCAAAAATATCTACGAGTATATAATTCCTAAAATTATTTCAGACACCCTTAGCGCCGTCCGATATTCCGGGCACCAAACAACCAAAGCACTCATACCAAATCTCACAGCTTTCTAGTGCTAACAGTCACTGAACTAGACCGCGGACAGATGGACGGACGGACGGGTATGGCGAAATTAAAAAGGATCATCGTACGCAGCGCCATTTAGAATTCATTTAACCAGCTGTCAAATGTATTATTCTCAAAAGAAATTTACATTTCACTGAATGAGAATATTGAGAATTACACTTATTTAAGTATATCCAGACACGCGGCAGCGTGTCAAGCCAAGTTCAAGCAAAGGGACTGGCTAGCCAGCGCCGAGTGTATATTACACGAACCACTTGGTGCCACTTTTGACCCTTCTATAACTCAAAACCTCTTTAACGTAAACACATAAAACTACGTGTGTTTAATTATATCCATAAGGACATCTAGAAGCCCAAATTTCATGAAGCTAGCTCAAACGGTTATAAACATACGAAGGTCAAAAAGTCGTAAATTTTAGCACTGACTGACATATAGTAGCTAAATCTAACCTACTTCCAGATCACCTAGAAGGATGAAATTTGGAATCCAGCTCGGTAATTGTGTGTAAACGTAGGAAAAAATCTAAAAATAAAAAATAATAATAAAATAGGGGGGTCCCCATACAAATTATTTTTTAAATTGTATCGTTGGAACCGTTACAAGCAGATATTTGAAACTATCCCAATATATGTATTATTATATAATAGAAATATAAAAATACTACCTACTTTAAGATCTCACATTTTTAAATAACTGCAATTGTTATAGGTATCCAATAAAGCAAAGAAATAGAGTTTAATACTTGTTCATAATGTTATTTTGTTCCTATAAATACGTATTTGGATTTTGCATAGAACTTGGCACTCATTTAGATCTCCATTCTTTTTGCGGCGAAGCCCACAGCCAAGCATAATTTTTGTATTGAACTTGGCTTTCCTTTTTTACATTTATGTTTTTGGTGGGATTATTTATACATGCCATGCCAGTGGGCGTTAATTATAAACATTACTTACAAAATTTACATAATTCCATATAAAATCCGGACGGAACCCTAAAAAGGACCATCATACGCAGCGCCACCTATGATGACTCTTCACCGGCCTTCCCCATTAACACCCACCGCCGTCAAGAATTTGAACTAGGCAAGCAAAAGTAGATAGGTAGTTTGGGTTTTTTGATCAAGTCACTAACGCTATTGATTTAGTCATTTTATAATTATAAAATAAAATGACTAACTCGATAGCGTCAGTGACGTTTTTAATAAAAACCCAATCTATCTATTTTACTTCCAATTGGTCACTAGTAAGGTAATTGGGTTGTAAATTGTAAAGACAGGTATAGATATAGTGGTTGCGTTGTCTCGTTCGAAATCACTCATTAATTCACCGCGATATATATTAGATACGTAGTTAATTACCTAACTAGTTTGTCATAAATAAAAATAAAACATTGATTTGTTTGCTTTACTACAGTAAGTAGGTATGCCTACACCGTCTACATACACTACATAGTAGAGACTAACTAGAGACTATATCTACCTATACATATGTATACCTTGGTTTCGTTGTAGACGTGAACCTAAATTGCTAAAGAAGAGTCGTCAGCATCAAACTGGTACTGCATACTATATTTCTCAAGTTACGTTACCGTTACACGATCATGTGACTCGGTTTCTAGAGCGGAACCGGCCAGGGACAACCACGATCTCAATACTGATGGTGATGATTGTGATAGGCAAATAGGTAAACTACACTCCATTATAGCAGTTATATCACCTCAACTAAATGTATAAAAACAGCTAGACTAAGCATAACGAGAACTAACTCGTGGTCACCACACAATCCACACATACCTAAGCGCTCAAATACCAAGACTTACAAAAGACTAAAGTCATTAGGTATCTATCGGAGCTAACATACTTACTTTACTCTTTGATCGGAGCGCAATAGATACTACCACAGACAGGCTGTAAGTATAATATTATCAACGGCTTCCTAGCCTAGTCGGTAGTGAGTGTAGTGACCCTGCCTACGAAGCAGGAAGTCCCGGGTTCGATTCCTGGTCAGGGCATTTATTTGTGAGTTTATCACACATATTTGTTCCTGAGTTATGAATGTTTTCTATGTATTTAAGTACATATTTATATGTATGAACCTATTATATATACAATTGTCGCCTAGTACCCACAACACAAGCCTTATTGAGCTTCCCGTGGGACTAGGTTGATTTGTGTAAGATTTTCCCATAATATTTATTTATTTACTAGCTATGATACCCGGCTTCGCTGGGGAGTTGATATGAGATTACGTGGTAGATGAAATAAAAAAACATACTATGACGTAAAAAGTAAAAAATATATTTTGAAAACATTTTCTATATTTACATGTATTTACATTTTCTCATTATTTACACTACTTGTTTATAAACAACATTTTTCATTTTATTGTCCGGGGTATATATATATAAATTTTTCGAACTTCCTACTCTTGAGCAAGCTACATATAGCTGACCGTGAGAGAAGCAGGATTCTTTGAGGTTGATGCCACAATATTTCAAAGTTTGCCCTTGCGCTTTGTTAATTGTAAAACTAAAGGCTAATTTAATTGGAAACTGCAATCTTTTAAATTGAAATGGCAATTCAGAAGAGATCAGTGGTATTCTAGGTATAAATACTGTGTGTCCTTTGTTCTTTCCAGAAATAAGTTCAGCTTCAATGACATTATTCGATAGCTGTTTTACGATCATCGTCGTTCCATTACATAGTTTTGGGGAGTTGAGATTTCTGAGTAGTATGATTGGAGATCCAATTTTCAGACGAAGGCAGTGTAATGGCATTCCTGGTACTTGTAAAGAGTTTAGAAATTCAGTAGGAAAGTTGACACTTTCTTCAATGGATACCATCGTGTCGATCGATTTATATACTTTCTCTTCACCAGGTATTTTCTTTAGAATATTAATATTGATATCGTCAACAATATTATTTTTAGTGGCCAAAATTGCTCTTTGAAATAACCACTCTACGTTGGTATAGTTCTGAATAATATTTGGATAAATTTTGTCGATTAGTTCGTTTTCAGTAGTGGCTATGTTACAGAAATCACTATTGAGTTCAATGAGGCCGGTCGTTTGGTCAGTAGGATATGTACCTTCGCCTATTTGTAAAAGTATTTTAGCAAAATGTGCTGTTGTTTCATCTTTTGATAATTCAACCCTCATGTTTTTTGTTAATTGCAGTATTTGTACTTGCGGCCAGAGATGTGACTTTTTTAAGCATGCATTGATTTCGTCTGCTGGTGTTGATTTGGGAATAACTGGAAGTGTTTGTCGAAAATCTCCTGAGAGTATGAGTAGAGCTCCTCCCATCATTTCAGAGTTTTTTCGCAATTCTTGTAATGTTCTGTCCATGGCTTCTAGTGATTTTTTATGGGCCATGGTGCATTCATCCCAGAAGATAATTTTAGCATGTTTTAGAAGTTGACCCCGTCCAGATGTTCCTGAGATTTTACATACCGGGAATTGTTGTTCGGCTATATTCAACGGTAGTTGTAAGGCAGAATGGGCAGTTCGTCCTCCTTCCATAAGTGTGGCTGCAATGCCGGATGATGCTAGTGCCAGTGCGATGTGTTTTTCAGCACGTATTTCCGCCAGTATTAGATTTATTAGAAACGTTTTACCGGTGCCTCCTGGTGCGTCCAAGTAAATAATTCCACCAGTGTTGTTATTTATTCGGTTCATTATAACGTTGTAAATTTTTTTTTGATTGTCATTGAGGAGTGGTTTGTTGTGAGCAATGTATTCAAGTAGTTCATTGACGTTGTAGCTTTTTTCCTTTGTAATTTCGTAGTTTAGCACACTGAAAGTATTTCTTTGTGTTGCTGGCATTCCAATTTCTACTAAGATCTGGTTATTTATTGCTAAACATTTATCTTCTAAGCGAATGAGTGTTTCATTGAAGATGTCGTCATTGAATTCTATAGTCAGTTCTGGATTAGCTTGTCAGATTTGGTACAATATATCATCACTCATATTCCTTTTGAAAGAGTCCCATAGCTGTTTTGGGTTTGATGGGTTACATGTTGTTAGAATTATGGCGAATAACTCTCGAATTTGTTCAGCTGAAGCTGTGAGTGTGGCTTCTTGTAGTGTTAATTCCCAGTGGTTATCGTTTTCCAATAATCCTAAACGTTGACATGCTTCTCTGTAAGTCTGGCATATGTAGCCGTCAATAGTCCTGAGATCTGTGAAACTTGTTGGTCCCCGTATTTCGTGTAACAACATTCGGAGATAGAAACATTCGGCATTGTTTGATGTACAGTGTATACTCGACCTATTGCGTTAGTTTTCATTATTTCTGGATGACCCTCTTCTGGCATTCCTTGTTTTCGTCGTTGAAAATTTTTCCTTGTTTTGTCTCACGTATAATAAATAGGGACGTCGACATACAGTAACGTCTTTGCGAATGGATCCGTTTGGCAAAGTTGGAAAAAAGCTGTTAATGTTGTGTTCTGAGGTGGTTCGCTTGCAATTTTTCTAGCCGAGTCTTTTGTGAAGTAAACTCTCTGTCCATTCTCCAAATGTACTGCTAGATGTTGCACAGCTGGTTCGCGTTCGTGTATGGGAAAACTAAAAATCCTCCACGCTGCTTCGTTACTGTTGATGTATCTTCCCATTTGGTACATGAGGATTTCATCATTTCTATTATTTTGTTCGCTATTTTGGACTATTTGAAATACTGCCCTATCACTACCTTTGTTTACGTACTTACATATATATTTAATAGATTTTACTGAATTGCAATATTCAACATTTATGTGTGCTTGGAACATTTTGGAAAGTAGTGGGTTATATGGTACTACCCATTGATTATCTATTTCCAGTTCGTCTCTGCCTTGTATTCGTATTTTTGCTGTGAAGCCACCGTTTTTCGGTGATCGTCTTCTATATTTGGGATAGCCGTCATCTTCAGTTTTTGTATCGTCCAAGTATGGTTTTGGATATTTGTTTGTACATTTTCCATCACTCATGCATGGCGCATTGAAGTTTAATGGTCCACATGGTCCGTGAATCATGTTTTTCACTACTATGTTGTATAGTCCCGGATAATTTTGTGGATTGGGAAATTCAGCTTGGATGATTTTGTCGATATCCGTGGGATAAATTTTATCGTGTAGCCGTATGAGATTGTGTGAGTGAGGTAATCCTCGTTTTTGCCACTCGATTGTATACATCCAGCATCTAACGGTTCCAAAGATGTGGTATTTTGTGATGACTTCAATAAATCTTATTTGTTTTTGTCGAAAAACTCGGGCTATCATGTCGTGTCGATCCATGGAGGTTTGTCCGTATTTTAGTTGTTCTTTGATTTCTGGCCATGATGAGTTGCATGTAAATGTTATGAAGAGATCAGGTCGTCCATATTTTCTTACGTAGGTCATGGCATCTTGAGTATATTCGTGCATGTCTTGGACTTCCTATGTATGATGAGGGTAAGATTACCATTGTTCCAATATCGTCAATATTGCCGTCATTTATGATCGCATCTCGAAGGTGGATGTATTCTTCTGTGCGTAGTTTCTTCTGATTCAGTCTTATGTAAAGCATCCGTTCTGCTTCTATTTTTGCGTACATATCTACCAGAAATTGTTGGAATAAACGGCGAGTGTTGAGAATGTGATTGTATATTTCATTGTCTCTGATCATTAAGCGGTAAGCATAGAACTCCTTGGAAGTGACTTTTTTGTTTGTTTCTATGCCTGTTTTAGGATGAATTTGTTTTATATTGAAATGATAACCATCCTCTCCGTGCAGAAATATTAACGGATATTGAAGAGCATCATATGAACGGTGTGTCTCTGCAATGCGTTGTAGTCCTTTTCTTCTTCGTTGTACAATTATGTCACGGCTTGTATTTTCATTGTCCACAATTACGATGGCGACTTCATCTATCTGAGGTGCATTAAATCTACGTTCGTGTTCTCCACGTGGTCTTTTATCGGCTCGAATTACAATTTTATAGTCATCAGAAATCATGCGGTCTAGTGTTGTTTTGAATATGTAAATCAGTTGATTGTATTTGTGTAAGATCCTCTGTACATCTTGGATTATTTCGCGTTTCAATCCAATAAAATTTGTACATCGTTGATCAATTTCGTTTTCTTCATTTCCGATGAAATATACTTGCAGAAATTTATAGTCATCGTTAGGCATTGGTAGTAACGATCCAATTTTGTGATAAATTTGCCCTTGAATTGAAAATACATATTCAAATTTGTCTCTATTAGTGTCAGTCGAAGTAACACCGAAAGAAGTCATTTGAAAGCAGGAGTTGTATGATCTTATATTTTGAAGAAAGTGTTTTGATTCTGGTGTTTCCCCGGTCATGTAATGTAGAAATTCCTGTGGAGGTGCTTCCAGTGGTGGTAATCGAATTTTTCCATTCATGCAACAGAGACCTGGTGTTTCTTTACTGAATTTTTTCGCGTGGCAAAATTGGCAAATGTTATTCATTTTTCCGATCACAACATATTTATGATCGTAATATTTCTTCGTCGGTTCGTAGTGGAATGCTTTCTTTGTTAGATTATCTTTTAAAATGCTCGATTCTTCAATACTTTTATTTTCTTTTCTTTCTTCGCTTTTTCCGCTTCTCAGGGTGCTCATTCTGGTTCGTTGATTTTGTAAACGTGCTTCGCGCTCTTCTTCCGTTTCATTTCTTCGATTTTCTTTTTGTTTCCGCCGTTTCGCTGCAGAACTGGCAAGATCTCCACCTCTTTTACGTCTAGGCATTGTATTCTGTAAAATATAAATTAAATGAACATTTTATAGACAAATATATTGTTACATAAACGTGGAGCACGTTGAGACAAAGAAAAAAAAAAAATTTAATCTTCAAGCGGTCGCGCGATATTTTGTTTACGGCCAAAGTATATAGAAGGCATCGATTCAACGCCGCGCGACTACTTGAAAGTTAAGGAAATTACAATTAAAAGAAAATAAAAAAAAAAACCATTAGAATAAATAAATACACTATTAAAAATACTCACATTTGATATTTCACAATAAAGGCTCACAGATAACTTTTTTCTTCTTCGCTTCGAAATCGAGAATTAATTAAACACACTATTAAAAATACTCACACGTGATACTTCAAAATAAAGGCTCACACACATCTGTGTGAATTTCTTTCTTTTTCGTTTCGAAATCGCTTGTTTCGCTGTTCAAATCAAACCAACTCTGGCGGGTGACACCGGGCTCTTATATATTCAGAAAGCTAGGCTCTAGGATATTCGAGAAAGTTGGCGCTAGGATATTTTAAGTCCATATTGTGTACAATGAATGAAATTCAACTATTCGACAACAGATGGCGCCACTTTGGACAATGAATGAAGTTCAACTACTCGACAACAGATGGCGCCACTACACTTACTTTCCGAGTTGAAGGGTTGGAAAAGCCCTTATATCTTTAAAGACACACCCTTTAGGTTAAAACGGGAACTTTCTTGTTCGAGGGGGAATAAAGGGCTATCACACTATATAAGTCCCTTTATCGTGCTGGGACTCCTTTTTAAGTTTTATCGGCACGCACATTTTCTCAACTTAGTTTTATTATATATAATGATGATTATACTAATAATACTACTTGCTAAAGAGAGAAGTGGTTTTTTTTTAATTAGTGACATCCACGTTTTCGACCTCTTGTACTCATGTAAATTAAAACCGGCCAAGAGCGTGTCGGGCCACGCTCAGTGTAGGGTTCCGTAGTTTTCCGTCCGTCACAGTAAGTGTCCCCACTTGGGAGTGAAAATAACACCGCCATGTAGGATATGATATGAGCGTTCCACGTACAGCGACATCTATCGGCAAATTAAGTAAACAATAGCGCGCGAGCTTAAAGAATGGAAGATGATTTTTATGGGATAATTCTTTATTGCGTGAACCGATTTTCACCGTTTTTACTTTATTTGAAAGCACGTCATTTCATTGTGATTTTGTAGAATTTACAGGTACAATAAACACCTGCTTATACGGTTAAATCACAAACTTAGTTCAGAAATTATTATGTAATTTTTTTTCAAAAACTATTCAACCTATCAAGTTCAAAATAATTTTCCTAGAAAGATTTTATAAAGTTCTACTTTTGAGATTTTTTCCATATTTTTTAAACTTATGGTTCAAAAGTTAGAGGGTGGGGACACATTTTTTTTTACTTCTGGAGCGAATATTTCCGAAAATATTTACATTATCAAAAAATGATTGTAGTAAACCCCTATTCATTTTTAAATACCTATCCAACAATATATCACACGTTAGGGTTGAAATGAAAAAAAAATCACTCCCCACTTTACGTATAGGGGAGGTACCCTAATAAAACATTTTTTTCCACTTTTTATTTTACCACTTTGTCGGCGTGATTGATATACATGTTAGTACCAAATTTCAGCTTTCTAGTGCTAACGGTCACTGAGATTATCCGCGGACGGACGGACGGGCAGACATGGCGAAACTATAAGGGTTCCTAGTTGACTACGGAGCCCTAAAAATGGAAAAATCCGGATTATTGTAGGAATGCTTATATTCCACTTCCAGGCCTTCGATTAGGACTATTAGGAGTGGTTAATTTTGGTTTGGTTAATAAGCTAAAGTAACATATTAATACTAATCTGATATGTGTAACTGTTCCAGGGCCGTAGTAAATCACCGGCTCTGCTTCAACCTTTCCACCTACTACGCAAACATATCGGCTTATACGGTGAGTCCACTCATAGGATATATCTATGTTTGTACAGGTCATTCCTCCTTTGCCATTGTATGCTTAATAGGGCGCAGAAATGACGTTAGCATTTTATACTGCACTGCTTTAGGGCATTTTCCTTACTTTGTAGCACGACCTAATACTTTTACCTATACAGACCCAACTGTAATTCACATTAATTAAAATAAAACAACAACGGTAATTCCAAGGGTACATTCCTGAGCTTAACTTAAGTATATTTCTTAAAGTCGCTAGTGTCCTAATTTGCTCCAGTTCTGAGGTAATCGATAGTTCTTTTTCGTCTTTCTGATTGTGTATATTTTTATTTTAGTCTGAGAACCCGCTATAAAGTCATGTAACTGTGTGTGAAGTCAATACAATATTAATTTTGTACTAAGCAGAAACGTCTGCAATCGAAATTTCAATTTTATAATTGAAAGAAAAAATTGAAAAATTCGGACCGGTGTTCCGAAAGGTCGCAAGTTCGAACCTTGCTCGTCGCGGTGAATTTTTCCATTTTTCTTTTAATTATAAAATGTTCAGTCCAATATGTTTCCTTTGTGTCTCGGATTGTTAATGTTAGAAATTTCATTGAAATGTCATAATGTTCAATTGTTTGGTTGAGTTAATAGATTGGGGAATCAATCAATAACTACTGAACCTATTTGACTTAACACACAGGTGCATCATTTTGTAGTGGGTTCTCAGAGTAAAAAAATAATTAAATGTAGGTTTACACAATTAGAAGGCATTAATAAAATATCGATTACCTCAGAAATGGAGCTAAGTAGGACACTGGCGTCTTCGAGAAATAAACCTAAGTTAAGCTCAGGAATATACCCTTGAAATTACCGAAAATAAAATAAAACAATGGTGTATAAATAGTTTTCTGATTGGGTACGTTTTATAAATTTGCAATTCAATGTTTTTAGTTGTAACGATGCATTAAATGTACGCCTCACACCTCATATTTTATGGAAAATATGCAACTCAGAAGGATTTAGAAAAAACTGATTTTGAATTCATGCCAAATTTAGTCTTTCAAAATGACTCTACTTGAAAATTGAGATGTCAGTGTAACGTGAAATTGTATTCTCTACACCTTTTATTCTATAGGTTTTTCAACAGGAGTCATCTGTTTCAAAGATATGTGGTATGGAAGTCAAAATACGAGTTTTTCCATTAAATGAGACATTTTCCCGGTTTATAACTTTTGATTTCGGCTGTACCGCTGAACCGAATCAGAAGTTAAGTTACTCACTCGACGCAGAATTTAACCCTCTTTAATATTGATATACAAAACATTTTCCGTCGGACGTACTGTTTTCGAGCTACAAGCAAAAACCTGACAAAGAGCAAAAATTTCGCTAAAAAGTTATGCACACCTTTTGGGATTGGGCAAACTCGGATTACATGCATTTAGGACCACATGAAGGTATTAAAGCGATTTCCAGCCTACTGGGAATTAATTCTTCGAAAAAATCTAATTTTCTTGGCCTATTATCGCGATATATGTTTTATTATCTGGTCCGAGAATAATTGCGGCGTTCCATACCTAAAGGGCCCCCGCTTATACTCTTTTTTGGTTGGGGTACTTTGTTTATTGTATTTAGGTACCTTAGCTTCTTGAACGTAGATTTAAGGATCCATGCTTAACTCAAAATCGAGCATAAGGAACCTTTAGGTATGGAAAGCTACAATTCGCCATCAGATATATAGGAGCGGCCAAGGTGGTCACAAATATCTGAACAAGGTACTTATTGTCAAAGCGATAAAGTGCACGTTCAGATATTTTTGAGTTAGCCGCTCCGATATATTTGATGGCGACTGTAATATCGCCGGTATTATGCAATTCCAGATGGCGCCAATATTCTTCGACTACTCTCGCACACCGCTCGGGCTGAAGAAAGTCCATATGGCGCTAGACGTGTTCGAGACGTACCTCACCCGCTCCGGAACCACGCACGCCGCAGCCGACCACCTCACCATCGCAGACTTCCAGCTCATCAACTCCACCATGACCCTCGAGGCTATTGGCTTCGACTTCTCCAAATATGAAAAGGTAGAGGAGATAAGTTTTCGAGGGGTACCTCACCCGCGCCGGAACCACGCATGCCGCCGCCGACTACCTTCATCATCGCACTCCACCATGACCCTTGAGACTATTAGCTTTCACTTCTATAAAAAGAGATCGAAATAATAAATAGTTCGGTTTTGATCTTGGAGAAGTTAGATACAAGATAGAAGTAGAACATAGCAGAATTTTCATATCCTTGAAATCCGGGACACTATGATAGTGGCAGTTATAATAGCTATAAAAATACGGCTTTTCGTGAACAAGAGATTTCCTTCAGCATGATTATTCCTTAGGACCCAAGAATGGATTTGAGAAGTGGAGCCACCAAGATTTTTGATGTTATTTCTTAGGGGGGGGGGGGGGGGGGGCTCTCAACTATATCTTGATGTAGTTGAAAAATAACTAATTTTGAAATTATGAATCTTGAAAACTAAAAAGTGCTTAAGAGAGCCCTATTATTCAGTCATTCAAGAAAAATCTCCTGTCAAACTAAAACTTTGTATATACGGGTGTAGTAAAAAAATTGTTGACGGTGCTAAAAATTTAAATGGAAAAAATCTAATCAAAATGTTTTTTGCGATCGTGGAATGATATAGTTGCGTTTGCACACGACATAAAAGTGAAATTTCCTTGGATATTATGACGCGAAATGGCATGAAACGGAATGCACCACCATTACTTATATTGTTTTACCACAATAAATCAATTCTTATTATGCTTGTCCTTATTCAACCTTATCATTCCACGATCGCAAAAATATTTTGATTAGATTTTTTTCCATTTAAATTTTTAGCACCGTCAACAGTTCTTTTATTCCGTATATATAACGTTTTAGTTTGACATGAGATTTTTCTTGAATGGCTGAATAATAGGGCTCTCTAAAGCACTTTTTGTTTATAAGTTAAGGATTTTTTCCTTGTGAAACAGGGAATTTCAAAATTAGTTATTTTTTAATTTTACAAGTCTTTGCTTTCTGAATGATGTCAAAATTATACCATAAATGAATTCGGCATCCCCAATTTATACGAAAACGATACCAAACTTAGCCTAGTAGGTTAACTGATGTAAATATCAAGATAAAGTTCAGAGCCTCCCCCCCTAAAAATTTGCATCAAAAATCTTGGTGGGTCCACTTTTCAAATCCATCCTTAATTGGATCCTAAGGAATAACCAGGCCAAAGGAAATCCTTTGTTCACGAAAACCTTTTTATGGCTTGTGCACACGCAACATAATTATAATTAATAATGTTATGAATCACCGATCAATAATTCTGAGGATACACAATCAGTCCAAAAAAATTGCCATATTTTCAGTAAATCTTGTTTGAGTCTTTAGAATAAGTAGTAAAGTTATTTGGTGTGACGATTGCTTGGTGATTTTGGCGAGGGACTTACCCCTTTAGTAGTAAATCAATACATTGTAGGTAAACTTACATACACTCACCTACAATCGATGGTAACCGGATGAGGTTGTGTAAAATGTTGCCTACTGTCGCGTCCTACAGAAATTACAGAATTCATATATTACAGATAAACATGGCATCTAATGGACAATGAAAGAAGAGAAAAATTACTTAACAATCGTTTTATTTATAAATTTCTTACAGGTCAGCCAGTGGTACGAAGACTTCAAGAAAGATTACCCTGAGCTATGGAAGATCTCCGAAGACGCGATGAAGGAAATCCAACACTTCGCCGCCAACCCTCCAGATTTGAGTCACATGGACCACCCAATCCACCCCATTCGTAAAATTAAAAAATAGAGTTTGTAAGAAATAAGAAACATGGGTGAAAATACATTTATACAGTTCGTTAAGGACGGATAAATATTACCTCTAAAGACTTTGAATATTCTCAATAAACAATAGAAATGCCTAATAAGTATTACCTATATAATAGGCATGATGATTTTTTTCATGTATGGTATCAATCGATTCGTTTTGTTGTGAGGATCAAATGTCTACATAGGTCCAATTACGTTAAAGCAACACAAAAGTCGGAAAAGAGATTCAAATTTTGTTCCTCAAAACGCTCCTAACAAAATGATATGCAATAATGACGTCACGGTTACAGTCGCCTTGTTTAAATTAAAGCATGGAAAAAATATGAAATTTCTATTTTGTCAGTGAAATATTGCGTTTATGTATATGGCTGCCATACAATTTATTTTTACTTAAAATGTGAGAAATCGAAAGGTGCTATTATTTTATTTCATTTCGTACTTTAAAAGAATCGTAAAATTTAGAAATTTTGAAGCCTGATATATTTCAACCATTTCAATAGATTTTTAAAATTTTCACTATATTAGGCTACATTTACTATTTTGCATCTATTCAATTTAATTTAATTACAAAATTCAACATGTGTCATCATCCCTATTGTAGATACCGTAGTAAAACACTATTGTGCCATTACTACGACAAAACAAATGTGTTTTCTCCCAAGTTTTTATTTAAGTACAATAAGTAGTTAACTGTAAATCGAGCATTTGAAGCTACTTTATCCGGAGCCGGAGACGCAGCGCCGCATGTATCCTAGGCAGGTGTTTGAACAACATTCCGAGTGGTTTATGCACTGTAAATAAAATAAGAATAATTAATATAATTATACTTACTGTAAGAACAAACGTCATCGTATCATTAACCTATTTCCGTTACACTGCATACGCATAGAAAGGTTAGCTGGACTGGAAGAGATCCCTGAAAGGGATAAGTTCGCCTTTGTACACACTATATATTGTACTTGTTTTGTGCAATAAAGAGTTTTACTACTACTACTACTAAGAGATGACTGAGAATTTTACATCACATGAATCAGATTCAAATTAAGACACAAAATATAGTCGGAAGGTACTCACGAAAGATCCAATTTTAGCACATTGTCGAGTGTGTACATTCTCTTCAATCTTATCAACAACAGCGTCTACTTCCACCACCTCTGGAATCTCCGATCCTGCTATATTGTTGTCCTCTTTCTGCACCGGGACATCCTTAGTGGTAGCATCTTCTGTCCTTATAGAGCTTGCATTATTGTCCACAAGGAAAAGCACTGACACGACAAAGGCAAGCTTCCAAATGTAATTCATGTTTGCGGTTGTTTGGCACACTGAGGTTGCGTTGCGTTGGGCAGCGTTTATATTTTATTTATGGCTGATGTACGGCCAGGGTGAGGTGACGACACATCTGTGAGCTCATGCGTACAAACCCTGCGTTTCTGTGATCATGTCAAGCAAGTATAGGCTCTATGTCAAGGGGCTAAGCAGTTAGGCTTTTCACAGATCAATCAGTGGAGCTGCGCCCGCATTAAGTGTCGTAGATAAGGTATTGCAATAGTAAACAGATTTAACAGGGCGATTTATTTTTGTTAGTCATTACGAGTTACGATGACTCAGATAGGTGCCCCTATATAATCCGCAATATCTGTTTTTCGTAGCCTATATTTCCGATGGTAACGAAAGGACATGTACTAGTATAAAGCTTATCTATGTAGGGCGTCTAAACGACCTTGCCTTTTGTGATTATACCTACAGAGTTAAGAGGTCTACACTCGCCACGATATGGCGTCAACACGATTGGTAACGTCACAGTTGACATCCCCACTCCCAACTTGACGTTTAATTTCACGCACGCTTTCAACTAATAGTAAAAAAAAGCATACACACCGAATTGATTACCCCCTCTTTGAAATCTTGAAGTCGGTTAATAACCTCCCCTTTCGAAATCTTAAGGTCGGTTAAACATACTTAATAATTAATATGTTTTTCTAAGAAAATTATATTCTTTAGTATTTTTTGAATAAAATTTGTAAATAAACCAAATTATTTATTTCCTAAAATAGTTTCAAATATTTCTTAAAACAAAAAACCCATATCAAGTCGCCGGTTCACTTGATCAACCCAATCATTTTGACATTTTTGACAGCTGACCTCTCATTCTCACTATAGTTCCATCTTTGTCTAATCGTTTGACTAGTCGCTTACGTCTGTAGAACGCTTAGATAGCAGGTACCTTTGTATAGTCAGCAGCAGAAGTTGCTATGCGGGCAAGGTGTTATACTCTGGCGGGTGAGGTGTCTTATACTCTTAACAATAAAGTCGTGTCAAGCTCATTTTGAACACCTCAACCGCATAGCTACTTCTGTACCAACTTACATACATTCATATCGATACACCTACTAGTTTACACAGTATATTCTATAGTATATAGTTATTTTCATAGTTATGTGTACCTATGAGTATAAAGGCCCCCAGCTAGACACTGTCAGTAATTGACATTATTTCCTTGCATTTCACATTAAATATTAAAATTCTTATTACTCAACATGAGAATACCTTTCATTTCCATTTTCGGATAGTAATTTCTACCACCAAAGACACCAAACACAATTTAACCAAGGTCCCGCTAACACCATGAATTTTCCTGTCATGAATACACAATTCGCTCTTTGCCCTATACGCATTCCCTACGTCATTACATTGGGAAAAAAAAACTTTGTTTAGGTACCTTAACAAAATTTGCGTCGTGATTTGTAATGAATTGACTTGAATAATAAGTGGGTTTGTATGAGCAACCTGTATGTCGCTTTTTACTGTGATTAAATAATCGATTATATCCTTGTGAACGCAATAAATCGGTATTTTTGTTATCTTCTACATAAATTGCAACACCCCAACACTCAACGTTGCATCTATATATCTATATAGGTACATATAATAAAGCTGAAGAGGGTCGAAAGTCTGTACATGGAAGATAATCGAAAAAAAGTTGGCAGGGGATACTTAGAATCGATAACAGAATACGTTCCAACAATTTTTAGAATTTTTGTCTGTTTATCTGTTTGTCTGTTTATTTGACCGCGCATCACGTGAAAACGGCTGAACGGATTTTGATGAAATTTTGTATAGAGATAGTTTGAGTCCCGGGAAAGGATAATATATAATTTTAATCCCGAAAATCAACCCTGGTGGGGGTGAAAATGGGGTTGAAAGTTTGTATGGAGAATTTTTAACCGCTGAAACGATTTAGATAGAAATGAGTATGGAGATAATTTGAGTCTCGAGAAACGTCATAGGATAGTTTTCAAACCCTTGTGGGGGTGAAAAGGGAGTTGGAAGTTGGTATGAGATTTTTTTTACCGCTGAGTTCAAATCAGTTGATTTAGATGAAAATTGGTATAGAGATTAGTATGGGTCTCGAGAAAGGACAAAGGATAGTTTTCAACCCGAAAATCAACCCTAAAGGGGTGAAAAGGGAGTTGGAATGTATAGGGAATTATTAACCGCAGAATCGATTTAGATAAAATTTGGTATGGAGATAATTTGAGCTCTGGAAAAGGAAATAAAATAGTTTTATCTCGGAAATTATCCCTTAAGCGGATGCAAAAGGGGTGGAAGTTTACATGGGGAAGAAACAAAAAATAACCGCTGTACCTACGTATTTAGATGACATTTGGTATTGAAATAATTTGTAATTTTTTGGTCAAGGTGTTCATATTTCAAATTCAAAAATATTTATTTCAGACAACATGGTCCATTTTGTTAGTATACATTCTAAGTTGTTAGTAAGTAATCATATTAACATACTTAAAATAAAAAAAAAAACATCTAAAACTTATATTCTAAATTGGACTTTATCAGTTTGGTCAACCCGTAGACTATCGGGCAATCAAATCTACCGGCAATCATCCTCAGAATGTTGTTGCTACTGCATATTTATAACATGTTACCCGTCGATGCTTTAAATTTACCTTTACCCGCTCTTAAGAAATATTTGAAAATGTCATGAATGTCAAAGGGTTATTGCAGGTTCGTGAAGTGAATTGAAGTGTAGTGAAAAGTGAAAGTGAGAAGTGACAAAGTGATAAAAGTCGAGAACCTAAAAGTAAAAAATATCGAAAATGTCAAAAAAGGCAAAATTTCTAAATTACAAAAATTTCAAAAACTTTAAAAATTTCCAAAATTTCCGAAATTTCCAAAATTTCCGAAATTTCCAAAATTTCCAAAATTTCCAAAATTTCCAAAATTTCCAAAACTTCCAGAATTCCCTAAATTTCTAAAAGTTCAAAAATTTAAAAAAAAAAAAAAATTTCATAAATAAATAAATTTCCACAATTTCAAAACTTTCCAAAATTTCAAAATAATTAAAACCACAAAATTTACGAAAAAGTCAATAATGATATAAAATAAAATAACATAACTTCGTTCCAATCGCGTGTTTCACGACACTCGTGTATTTTATTTTTCTCTGACGTTCATTAGTGCATTGTAATGTGCTTACATTGAAGAATAAATATCTTGATCTATACCAATATCATAAATCCTCTATCGGAACCGTATGTAATTACCACCATTATTGCAACCAGTAACGTAACATCAGTGTATTATCTGTGACAGTGTGGTAAAAACGAATGAAAATTCATTACCTACGGTAACGTAATAACCTTTTTGTAAAGGGTCGGCAACGCGCATGTGACTCCTTTGGAGTAGCAGGCGTCCATAGGTTACGGTAGCTGCTTACCATCAGGCGGGCCGTATGCTTGTTTGCCACCGTCGTGGTATAAAAAAAAAAAAAAAAAAAAAAAAATGAATATCCGCCCCCCGACCGCCGGCGCAATAAGGTTGGTCATGGCGGTGTAATGGCGGTCATTCTAATGTTTTCAATGGATATGAGTGTAGGTAAAGCGGTGTATGCTTCTGTACATAATTAGGCCTTATTACGTAACAGTTACATAAACTACTATTTATCTCTTGTTAGGGTTCTGTAGTCAACTAGGAACCCTTATAGTTTCGCCATGTCTGTCCGCGGTCTAGCTCAGTTACCGTTCGCACTAGAAAGCTGAAATTTGGTGAGGCCTGATAAGAAGGTTCAATATAAACTATATGGACCCGGGGTATGTCCTTAAACTACGTCCGGACATGGGTATGTCCTTAAACTATGCCAAAAAGAGAGGTATGGGCACTGCGAATGGCATCTCGCTTAGTGTGGTAGGGCACGTTCAGTGAATGTCATCTCGCTCAAATCTGGAGCAAAGCCCGACTGGGGAAGTACCTCCACCTTACAGAAAACCACAGCCAAATAGCACTAGACCCTACTCATAGTGTTGTGTTCCTGCTGGTGAGTAAGGTTGCCAAAGAGCTCAAAGAGGACCCAGTGTGTTGACGATGAGGGACCCTCTTGTTCCTTTAGCCGTCAACACAGTGAATCCTCCTTTTTGTAAAGGGTCGGCAACGCGCATGTGACTCCTGTGGAGTTACAGGCGTCCATAGGTTACGGTAGCTGCTTACCATCAGGCAGGCCGTATGCTTGTTTGCCACCGTCGTAGTATAAAAAAAAAAAAAAAAAAAAAATATTGAATAAAATCGGTTCAGCCGATTTTTAATTATCAGTCAAAAAAGCATATTGAAAGGAAGTGCCGAATAGTAAAATGACGTAAGCGCCGCGGAATATCCCTTAATAAACGACCTTTTGAACGGATGCTTTGTAACAGGGCGGCATCTACGAAACTCTACACTGAGTATCGCCCGACATGCTCTTGGCCGGTTTTTTTGCATTGTTATCCCGATAATCACCCCTTAAAGATTACTAATTCCACTTCAAATTAACCCCCACCAGGTTATACGTAGCCTATAAAAATTCAACGTCTAAAAGGGGGGGGGGGGGTAGCCACTACACTCGATTGAGTTTAATTTGCATGGGTCATGGACCCCCACCCCCCTCCAAGTGCACCACAAATAGACAAAAACACATTTCTGCATTTGTGACCCCCCCCTGCCCCCAATTTCAACCGCACCTGTTCTTACCTTTCATGCTTAGACTGATTTGACGGGAGGATCGATTTGGATGACATTTGCCGTGGACATGAACGTATAAATACAAAAGTGGTCCTGTATCGTCCGATATACACCTCCCAAATAAGTAACACAGGAAGCATTATAACATATGAATAGTTAACTTATTTCGAACTTAAGGACCGTATAAACTCTTATATATGTTCACCGAGCAACTTGTCGCATTATATGATGCTTTGAGCTGTATAACGGTTGTATAATGGCATATCTAAATGCTTTAGTAAAGCCTTTAGCTTTAGTGCAAACCACAACGCAACGGTACAGCTTTCGACTGTTTAAAAGCGCTTAAGTGCTTTAGGTTCTACAATAGCATTATATAATGCTTTAAGCTGTATAACGGTTGTATAATGGCATGTATAAATGCTTTTTTAAAGCCTTTAGTTTTAGTGCAGCGAACCAAAATGCAACTGTACAGCTGAATGCTGTACAGTTGCGTTTTGGTTTGCTACACTAATGCTTCGGTGTGTTTTAGTGCCTTAGGTTCTACAATAGCATAAATAAATGCTTAATGCTGTTTATGAGCATGAATATTAGCCATTATAATGCCACGTAAATCCGGTATACAGCTTTAAGCTGTTTTTAGTGCTTTAGGTTCTACAATAGCATTTTATGATGCTTTACGCTGTATAACGGTTGTATAATGGCATATGTAAATGCTTTTGTTAAGCCATTAATTTTTGTGCAGCGAACAACATGCAACTGTACAGCTGAATGCTGTACAGTTGCGTTTTGGTTTGCTACACTAATGCTTCGGTTTAGTTTAGTGCCTTAGGTTCTACAATAGCATAAATAAATGCTTAATGCTGTTTAAGAGCATGAATATTAGCCATTATAATGCCACGTAAATTCGCTATACAGCTTTCAGCTATTTTTAATGCCTTAGGGTGTACAATAGCATTTATAAGTAGGTAATACGTTCCTAATGCAGTATAATAGCAATAATATACACCATTATAAAGCCAAGTAATTCACTATAAGGGGCTGTTCATAAATTACGTCATTTCAAACGGGGGGGGGTCTGGACATCGGATGATGGTAGCATGACGTAGGAGTGGGGGGGGGGGGGGGGGCGGTCATTCCGAAGATCACATCATCAATGTGTAAAAAAAGGAATGAAAGTCGTGTTTCTATAAACTTTTAATGCTATAAAATATTATCTACTAAATAGTTTTTTATTTTACAATTAAGCTTAAAACGCATTTTTTTAATGACGTCACTTTATTTGGCAGGGGGAGGGTTGGATGATTTTAGGGGGGGGGGGGGGGTAAAAATTATCAAAATTGATGACGTAATTTATGAACAGCCCCTATACAGCTTTTAGCCGTTTTAGTGCCTTAGGTTCTACAATAGCAAAAATAAATACTTAATGTTGTTTAATAGCATAATTATTCACGTGTAATGCTGTAGGCATAAATAAGGCATTTTTTAAGGGTCACTGAGCTGCTATTGGACTAAGAGCTAGCCACGTCAGATATGACACAATGATGAGAGCAACAAAACCCGTCTGGTTAGATTGCTATAATAGTCTTATTGCTAGATCCTGGCATCTGGCAGCTTTTAATGGGTGGAGGTCAGATCTGATTCCCTTAGTTTTCTAATGATTTATATAGCTTATCATATATTAGTAACGGCTTTAAGCAATATAGTATCCTATATTTACTTCAATATTCATTGTCTTCGAGATATTTGACATCAAAGTCGAACCGGTTAGGCTAAAAAAGTGGTTTTATGGTCATAAATTTTGTTTTAATTAGTTAAAAATTAAAATCTCTCTACAGTTTTTAGAGACATCAAAGAGGAACCCTAATATGTAGATTACGTATATATAAGATTCTTTACACCATTCGAATATCGATAAAAGTGTTTTTATAGACCATATTTTAAAAATATCATAAAAAAATAACGGCTTATTTATTTCAAGATCCGGCTCAACAGAATGGAGACAAAAGATTCAAAAACCGATAGTCGTTTGCCTTATAATTCTATCTATAGTGAATATGTTGGAATATCGACTCAAAACTGGTCAAAAATCGATAAAAAAAAAACGTTGTACCAAAAAATATTGGGTATTATTACCATACATCGGGGTTTTCGGTGCGGGAATGTTTGACATTAGCCAAAGAGTAGGCATTAACTTAAAAAACAGAATGTACTCTAGCACGTTTCTACCTAATGAATAATTGATCGAAAAAATCATAGGTATATACAATTTACATATATGTAATAGCTGACTATTATGTATATATATTGTAGGTACATATACCTATGATTTTTTCAAGTATTTTTTTCTTAATTCATGTAATGACTGATCATTGTCAACCTCTTCAGTTAATCAAATAGTTCATAAATATCGGACGTCAAGATTAATATTTGACACTTATTATACCGTGTCTTTGTCTTAGGTAGATCTAGTTATTAAAATACGGATATGCAATTGCATTTTTAAAATACTAAGTATATAATAGTCAATACAAACACGCCTCTAAGAAAAAAAGCTCGTATCATAGTGTGTAAGCTATTCACAGAGAGGTAGTTATTCATTAGGCATAATATGATACTTTCTCAGACTAACTCTCAACCTATCTGTTTATCTCTACTCTTTCTCAAATCGTTCCCGCACCGAAAACCCCGATGTATGATTATTACGGAAACAAAAACAGTAGGCGACAAACTATGAACTATATTTTATTATACATCGTTTGGCACTACTTTCTCCCAACATAAACTTTTGTATAATTTCTCTTAATATTGTATAGTATTTGTATAGTTTCTCATAATATTGCATCAAACCCAGATCTCTAGGATTTATTTTCTTAAAATGGTTTGCATTCTTTGACCTCCACCACTTTAAAGCTGCCAGATGTCCAGATCTAGAAATAAGCATAGTATACCAAACTGACTAGAGGGGTTTGGTTGCTCTCATTATTGTGTCATATCCGACGTGGCTAGCTCTCCGTCTATATAGACCAACGCCATTTTGTAAATAATTTATAACCTAAAAATAAAATCATGCGGACCTATTTATACAAGGAAAATATAATAATGAAATTACTTAATTTAAGACTGCTCAACCAACACTATTATGTTAATAATGCAAAACTCGTTCTATACGAGGATTACACAATTGTTTTGTTTATTTGACGCATATCTTTTTATAATATTTTATAGCAAAACCACAATAAATCAAAGGCGCGTGAAAATTTTCAATGAAACTTATATACACATTTACAGTAAACTACATTGCGCAGTAATATTTGAAGGATATAATAACGTAAAAAAGTCAAAAACTTTTATAAATTTTGTTGGGATGCAAACAAATATGACGTGTCACTCATTCAGTATTTTGTACCGTCTTCCTCCATTTTATATTGCGAGACAAAGTAGTTAAATCACAACGTTCATTGTATTATAACATTTGTTCCGTCGGTGTTAGAAACGTTTTTGCATTGACGTGAGGTTTATTTTACTACACTCTTATGCTAGTATAATGCTTTTGTATTGCGATTGGCAAGTTAATCGAGAGTACTTATGCTTCTTTACTGCGATTAGCAAGTTTTTTGGCCGTATTAATGCTTCTTTAATGCAGTTGGCAACTTAATAGAGCGTACTAATGATTCTTTAATGCGATTAGCACTTTCCATGACAACGATAATGCTAATAGCGCAGACATATTGCGCCTGTAATGCTATTAAATGACCTGTATAGGATCTCAAGCTGGGTAATTCGTGCCCATTTAAGACCTATATCAGCACTATAAACGTTTATAATGCTACTATAAAACGAACTGAAAATGCTAAAAGCATACAGATATGCTGTAAGACGGCCGTTATCCTGCTTTGATGTGTTACTTGGGCTACTACTCTATGTCGTTTAAATCATGCCAAAAAAAATAGTCTTTTAGTAAAGAATTCTTAAGATGATATAGAACCGTTTGATCGGTTAGACCGTTATGTTGGCCCACACTGATGTTTTAAAATGTAAGAAAACACACTGTAACAAATAAGCCATTATTATAGTTATTTTAACGGCATCCTTGTTGCGCTGTTTTTATAAGGTCACCTTACATCAGTGAGGGACCACCATAGACGAAAGTCGTGCACGACCGATCGTTGTGAATTTTGTGAAGTTGTGAAGAGTGCGTTCTCCTCAAAATTCACCTTGCGTCTGGCTTCTAACTCTGATGGTTCGATAACTGCCCGGCCTGGGCAATTTGTTTCCGGTGTCTGTATTTTTTTTATATATTTAATCTTTATTGCACAAAAGAAAACTTATCGTACAAAAGGCGAACTTAATGCCATGAGGCATTCTCTACCAGTCAACCTTAGGGCCAAGCAGAAAGATGGTAGGCGGTGCTTCTAACTATACAGAAAACAAATTATATGACAGAAGCATAAAACTTTAAAAAGATGCGAAACTACATCCTTAATTCTTACACATACCTAAACTACATAATTCTAATATACATAAAATACATAAATCAATACATACATACATAGATACATACATATATATATACATACATACATACGACCATACATATATAAATACATATCCGAAGAATTTTGTTAGAGAAGATACTTAGGATTTCTTTAATCCACCAGCAAAGAAATCACGCACAGATTTTTTAAAAGCGTACTTGCTCGGTGCTTTTCTAATTTTAGGAGGAAGACTGTTCCGAAGACGAGCTGCTCGAATGGTAAATGAATTGGACATGAAACCAGACCGATGAAGAGGGATGGAGAGAGACAGATTGCCCGAAGAGCGAAGTTGACGATCGCGAGAGACACCATAATACTGAAGGGAGGTTTTAAGAACTCAGGGGCTTGCGAATCATTGAGTATTGAGTAGAGAGTACATAGCAAGCGGATATTTCGCCGCTGCCGAATGGGAAACCAACCAAGTTGCGCGCGAAACTCCGACACGTGGTCGTATTTACGGAGGCAGAAAATAAATCTGATGCAATTATTAAGGAGTCGATCCAGCTTGTCAAGGTGCTCTTCATTCAAATCGGGATAGCACACATCACCATAGTCTATAATTGGCAATATCAACGCGTTAACTAACAAGACCTTAGTTTTAATGGGCAAGAAGTGCCTGAGCTTGTTTAGTGAGTGAAGTGACCATGTGACCTTCCGACTGATTTCAGCAATTTGTGGTCTCCAGCTCAAGGTGCAGTCCATGTGCACGCCTAAGTCTTTGACACTCTGACTAAAAGGAATGGGAATTCCGTTAAAATGCACAGGCCCAACAGTGTTAAAGTCAAGTTTGACACGTTGTTTGGAGCTTCCAATGACAATGGCCTGACACTTTGTAGGGTTAACAAATAAGCCGAACTTTTCGGACCACTGTTGTATGTGCGTGAGATCTCTGTTCAACTTGTCAATGGTGGTTGATATGTCTGTCACTTTGCACTGGTCGTAAAGTTGTAGATCATCCGCATACAGATGGTGAGCGTAGCGAATGTCAGGAGTTATAAAGTTAATAAAGATGGAAAAGAGAAGAGGAGAAAGGATACCTCCTTGAGGTACGCCAGTGACTAGGTCGCACCAGTCTGATAGGGACCGGTCGACATGCACCGCTTGCTGACGGCCCTCAAGGTAAGCATGGAGCCAGTTAAGCGCTGACTGCGATACATTTAGATGCTTAAGCAAGGCAAGGAGAATGTCGTGGTCTACTGTATTAAACGCGTTAGAAAAGTCAATTAATACCAGTACTGTGACCATCTGACTCTCCATGTCACGCCTAATGTCGTCCGTCACTTTAAGTAATGCAGTACAGGTGCTATGACCAGATCTAAAACCGGACTGAACGGGGCTCAGCAATTTATTTATCTGAATATTGTGAGAGAACTGTCTGTGTGCCACCGCTTCAGCAATCTTCGACATGAAAGGTAAAATTGATATGGGCCGGAAATTACTGGGTGACAAGGGATTACTGATTTTTGGGAGAGGAATAACATAAGCTTTTCTCCAAAGAGCAGGAAATTCGCCATTAATCAGAGAGAAGTTGACGATATGAGTGATTACAGGAAGCACACACTCCAAGACCGAGACTATCATGTTACGACTCACATCGTCGCAACCGACGGCTTTGGATTTAATGGCTTGAATAATCTTTTTTACGTCTGTCTGAGATGTCGGGTGGTAAGAAAAAGATTCTGTCAAGGAAGAGGGTAGAGACGAAATAATACAGAGGGTAATGACTTTTACTTGATCAGTGACGGAAAGAGCAGAGAAAAAATATCTTTTGAGATCATTTAGTAAAAAGGACGTGCTATCATATCCATTGACTTGTTTACCCAGACCCAACGACTTCAGGAACTTCCAGACGTCGGCCATGGAAGAGGATGCAACATTATGATGAATGAATCGACGTTTAGCTGCGCGCACCATCTGATTGCATCGATTTCGTGCTATCTTGAAATGCTTCCAGTTCTCGTCGGTCATACGCACTCCCGCAGTTATCCAGGGTGCCGGGGGACGCTTCACACGAACAGTGCGTACGGGTGCATGTTTGTCAAAAAGTCCTAACAAGGACGCATTAAACAGAGATGCCTTGGTATCAACCGAGAAGGCAGTGATCACGGGTGACCAGTCAATGGCCGCTGCGTCGCTTAAAAGAGAGTCAGTGTCCACCTTAGCAAAGCTGCGCATGGTTACTAGAGCAGGTCTGCATTTTGAGGGTTTAAGTTTGTAGCAAGCATAAATAAGGTCATGGTGGGAGAAACACGGGGCCAAAAGCTGACCATGCTTTACTACAAGATCGGGGGATGATGAAAGAATGACATCTAGATACGTGTCCGCACTGGCGGTATGGTGTGTCGTAGCAAGAGGGAGGAGAGATATGTTAACAGATTGAAGTAACGATGTCAGCCTGCGGCTACGGGGCGAGTCTTTACAAAAGTCTGTGTTAAGATCTCCCATTACCAGGTGATGTGTGTAGTCCGTACTGACTGACTCCAGAACTTGTTCCAGGTCCGAGAAATAGTCAATTGAGGGAGGACAATAAACAACGCCAAGAACTGCCTTGACTCCTTTAACATTTACCTCTAGGAAAACCCATTCCGCAGAACTAGAGTACTGAGACTGTGTGGAATTCAATAACTTGTACGGAATGGAGCTCCTGAGGTAAATAGCCACGCCTCCGCCACCCTTCCCAGTACGATCATTCCTTACTAAGACATATCCGGGCAGAGCGTATGAAGTTGAATTCAGAGAAGGTTTTAGCCAACTCTCTGACACCAGGATTGCATGGAGATCTCTGACATCAGTTTGGAACGTATCAACAAGGTCACTGTAATGGGACGGTATAGTTTGAGCGTTTATGTAGTAAACATTAAAACAGGAAGAATTGAGTTCGCGCACTAAAATTTAATTTAAGCTGTGTGAAGTGTTGAATGAGCTAATAGACAAAAAAGCCGAACTATCATTGCTGGCGGAGTAAAAAGTATCATAATCGGACATAAACTATGGATAATTAACTAATATATAAATATATAATATACTAAGCACAAATATTTAATCAGCGCAAAAAGCCATACAAATCTGCGTAACCTGCCGGTTTACCTTAAGAGATTACAAACCAACAAATTCTTAGTTACACAACGAATGTGTTCCAAAAATCTAATGGTAAAATAAAAATAGGTGATATTAAACGAAGCTCAAACAGTCTTAAGTTGACACTCGTCCAACTGTCATTTGTGACAGCTATGACATCGAGTTGCACATTTGGTTATTTTGGTTGGACAGTAACATAAACAAAAGAAACAATAAAGTGGGTAAGAGACATAAAGCTCTATAAATGGAGTACGCTTCGCCTCATCTTTCCAAACAAAAAAGTCTGCCAAAATTTGAGGGGGGCGAGGTAGCACGCATGTGATGTTTTCTAGTCAAAGGTACATCATTGTCGGTTGTTAATACAGTTTATTTCTAAATGAATTTTTATGGCAGCAACGCTTTATTGACAACCGACAAAGATGTACCTCTGACTTGAAAACACCAAACATATTTGACACTAGCTGTGCCCGCGGCTCCGCCCGCGTGGAATTCGGTCTGTGTCAGTAAGCGGCTAATTCACCCCTAATTTCTCTCCCGCTACCCTGGAGGCGGAACTTGAAGTAAAGTTGACAGATGGATTTATCCTATCAATTTTTATTGGCATGATTTAAACGACATACAATAGTAGGTGTATATCGGACGATACAGGACCACTTTTGTATTTATACGTTCATGTCCACGGCAAATATCATCCAAATCGATCCTCCCGTTAAATCAGTCTACGCATGAAAGGTAAGAACAGACGCGGTTGAAATGGGGAGGGGGGGTGGTGTCACAAATGCAGGAATGTTTTTTTTCTATTTGAGGAATTCGTAATCCTTAAGGGGTGATTTCCGGGATAACAATGCAAAAAAAACCGGCCAAGAGCATGTCGGGCGATGCTCAGTGTACTTTCGTAAATGCCGCCCTGTTACGAAACATCCGTTCAAACGGTCGTTTATTAAGGGATATTTGGCGGCGCTTACGTCAGTTTACTATCCGGCACATCCTTTCACTATGCGATTTTGACTGATAATTCAAAAACGGCTGAACCGATTTTATTCAATATAGTTTTTATTGAAAGTTCTTATCAGGCCTCACCAAATTTCAGCTTTCTAGTGCGAACAGTAACTGAGCCAGACCGTGGACAGACGGACGGACATGGCGAAACTATAAGGGTTCCTAGTTGACTACGGAACCCTAAAAAGAGATAAATAGTAGTTTATGTAACTGTTACGTAATAAGGCCTAATTATGCACAGAAGCATACACTGCTTTACCTACACACATATTAAAAATCCACTGAAACCATGCGTGCCGGCGGTCGGGCGGGAGGAGAGGCGGATTTTGATTACGAGTAGGTAATGAATTTTCATACGTTTTTACGTTACTGGTTGCAATAATTGTGGTAATTACATACTTCAAGGTAAGCACATTACAATGCACTATTGAACGTCAGAGAAAAATAAAATACGGGAGTGTCGTGGAACACTCTGTTGGAACGAAGTTGTTATTTAATTTTATTACATTTTTTACTTTTTTCGTTAATTTTGTGGTTTTAATTTTTTTTGTATTTTTTTGAAATATTTGAATTTTTGGAAATTTTTGAAATTTTTGAAATTTTTGAAACTTGAAATTTTTGAAATTTGTGAAATTTTTGAAATTTTTGAAATTTTTGAAATTTTTGAAATTTTTGAAATATTGAAATTTTTGAAACTTGAAATTTTTGAAATTTAGAAATTTTGTCATTTTTGACAATTTTTACTTTTAGGAACTCTACTTTTTTCACTTTTATCACTTTGTCACTTCTCACTTTCACTACACTTCACTTCACTTCACTTTATTCTATTTTATATATTTTTTATTTCATTCCATTTTACATGTTTCTCAATCGTATGGGTGTCGCGTTTTCGTGATGTGACGCTTTTTCGTAACGGTCACGTGACTTTTTTTCACCTAGCCCCCCATCCGCGAACCGTCCAATAAGGAACTTCGTTCCAAAACTACCACCGGTTCTAACTCTACACCTCTGGCCCAAGAAGTATTATGACCGAAAAGATACTCGACATGACTTATTTTTTTCAAAACAGTAATACATTATTAGATCTTAAAGATACAAAATAATGCGTCGTTCTTCAAGAAGACATATCAAAACAGCTTGAGAGACAGATAATGTACCTATTGTTTAATTATAAAGAAAAATAAATCCTAATCTGACTGCTTCACAAAACGTTTGATATGTTTTCCTACCTAAACGGTGTCCTATAAATGTTGTAGTAGTTTTTTGGTTTGGGCCATGCATCTTTGTCCGTCATATATAATACTCGAACCTGCAATAACCCTTTGACATTCATGACATTTTCAAATATTTCTTAAGAGCGGGTAAATGTAAATTTAAAGCCTCGACGGGTAACATGTTATAAATATTTTTTTTTTTTTTTTTAATACCACGACGGTGGCAAACAAGCATACGGCCCGCCTGATGGTAAGCAGCTACCGTAACCTATGGACGCCTGCAACTCCAAAGGAGTCACATGCGCGTTGCCGACCCTTTACAAAAAGGAGGATTCACTGTGTTGACGACTAAAGGAACAAGAAGGTCCCTCATCGTCAACACACTGGGTCCTCTTTGAGCTCTTTGGCAACCTTACTCACCAGCAGGAACACAACACTATGAGTAGGGTCTAGTGCTATTTGGCTGTGGTTTTCTGTAAGGTGGAGGTACTTCCCTAAATATGCAGTAGCAACAACATTCTGAGGATGATTGCCGGTAGATTTGATTGCCCGATAGTCTACGGGTTGATCAAACTGATAAAGTCCAATTTAAAATATAAGTTTTAGATGTTTTATGTTTTATTTTAAGTATGTTAATATGATTACTTACTAACAACTTAGAATGTATACTAACAAAATGGACCATGTTGTCTGAAATAAATATTTTTGAATTTGAATTTGAATTTGAAATATGAACACCTTGACCAAAAAAAAAACAAACTATTTCAATACCAAATTTCATCTAAATACGTACAGCGGTTATTTTTTGTTTCTTCCCCATGTAAACTTCCACCCCTTTTGCATCCGCTTAAGGGATAATTTCCGAGATAAAACTATTTTATTTCCTTTTCCAGAGCTCAAATTATCTCCATACCAAATTTTATCTAAATCGATTCTGCGGTTAATAATTCCCTATACAAATTTCCAACTCCCTTTTCACCCCTTTAGGGTTGATTTTCGGGTTGAAAACTATCCTTTGTCCTTTCTCGAGACCCATACTATCTCTATACCAATTTTCAGTTCAGCAGTAAAAAAAATCTCATACCAACTTCCAACCTCCTTTTCACCCCCACAAGGGTTTGAAAACTATCCTATGACGTTTCTCGAGACTCAAATTATCTCCATACTCATTTCTATCTAAATCGTTTCAGCGGTTAAAAATTCTCCATACAAACTTTCAACCCCATTTTCACCCCCACCAGGGTTGATTTTCGGGATTAAAACTATATATTATCCTTTCCCGGGACTCAAACTATCTCTATACAAAATTTCATCAAAATCCGTTCAGCCGTTTTCACGTGATGCGCGGTCAAATAAACAGACAAACAGATAAACAGACAAACAGATAAACAGACAAAAATTCTAAATTTGTTGGAACGTATTCTGTTATCGATTCTAAGTATCCCCAGCCAACTTTTTTTCGATTATCTTCCATGTACAGACTTTCGACCCTCTTCAACTTTATTATATGTATATATAGATATTCTTTTTATACTTCATAACTTATGAAGTATAAAAAGAATATCTATATATGTAGACCCCGGACTCTTGTGGCAATGACGTCATAATAGGGTGATTTGGGGAGTAAACGGGACGGTGCTATGAAACACGGTTAAAAACTCGGTTGTTAACCGAATACATTTTAATTAGATATTTTCAACAAAATTATCTAGTAAGTTGATCAATATTATTTTTTAGTGCAAACCATACAATTGTACTTTAAACTGGCTTGGTGACATTTGTGACGAACAAGGAGCGAGTGGCCGACAAAACCAATGCCAGTTTAACGTACAAATGCATGGTTTGCAAGTAATATAGCAAACGATAATATTGATCAACTTACTAAGTAATATTGTTAAAAATGTCTAATTTAATGTATTCGGTTAACAACCGAGTTTTTAACCGTGTTTCATAGCACCGTCCCGTTTACTCCCCAAATCACCCTATTGTGAGTATTGTGACGTCATTGCCACAAGAGTCCGGGGTCTTCATAAGTCATAACACTAAATTATTATATGTATAGATAGATATTCTTTTCATACTTCATAACAATAGATTGTCGACTGTACGTACTTTAACATATGGTTCATTATTAGATGCAGTATTTGCAAATGTCAAACAAAAAAGCCAAGGATCATTTTTGATTGTATTTTCAAACACAATATAGAAGACAGCATTCCTTAAGCGCGTTAAATATGGAGAAATGTCAAACGTCAAATAGTTACTGCCCGTCAGAAAGAAAACGATTGTCTTTGAATCGATTCTGTAAACGAAGCTTGATTTTCGATTTAGGTTAAATCTTTCATTACGAAAGTAATTCATAATTTCATAATTCATAATTCATTTATTGCGTCATAATCATGTGTTACATAAGGTCTTACAAAAAGCTTACTGCTAACGTTCACATGAACCCTGTTAGGGCATAGCAATGTTCATTCTTACTAAACTAGTACTTAGGTAACTAATGTATCTAACGATATTTCATTTATCATGCAATATAGGTACATAATAAAATAAGTAATGATAAATAAAGTAAAACTTTACTTACATCTGAAATGGTATTTCATCTTTTTGTAAACTAGACGAAATATAATATTTTTTACATCCAAAAACAGCGCATAAGGGCATTTTCACGGAGCTTGTTATCCATCGACAGCGATGACGAAAGTGCGTGACATCGATTATTGAAATAGTTTTTATAGATGTACTAGATTTTCCTGCCAATACTTTTGACAGAGGGGAAATGATACCTAAGGCCTCTCCTGGTTTAGAACTCTCTGGTAAGAGAATATAAAACTGAGAAAATCTGTGTAGGTTGTACATATGAGAACTGCCGAACCATTAAAGAATAAGGAACCGAACTTGTGTTGCTTATCAAGTGTGTACCTCAAAAAATAAATTAAAATGAAAAACTACATGGCACGCTAGTAGTGGGTCACCGGTTTTGCGACACGTCGAACACGGCCGGGTGTATGTGATGAACTGATGAAGAACAAGCATGCTAATTTTCAAGCGGTTGGCTGACAATTTTTTTTCAATTTTTTTCTTCACTCTTGTACAGGGAACCAGTCCAACCAGGAGGGATGGCATTAAAATTTTGTTATAAAACTAGGGTACATTCTTTCAGGCAACCGCTGTTTCGATCGGTTGCCTCGCAATAAAAAAAAATTGCACCCCCACGTCTATTTCCGCTCCAGTCCAAGTTGGGTTAGTTCGGGTTGCACAGGGCGGTTCCTCATCTCTTTAGGAGCTTAAATACCACAAGCCATCCGGTCGCCTCGCGGTGACTGAAACTACGCGTCATTGCTCTGAATATTACATGATAAATCATTTGAAATAAATTAAAGCTGTTTGATTGAAGCGCGGCGCTAGCGCTGGCGCGACGTGAGCGCGATGCTGGCGTCCGCCGGCGCCGCTCGAATCGCGCTTCGGTCGCGCCCCGCTACCGCCACGCTAACAAAACGCGTCTGTCTGATCGTTCGGCGGCAGCGCGTAATAACATACCGGCTGCCGGCAAAAGAGCTTTTACTTTTTGATGAATAAGGTTCCAAACTGCTCCTCGATGAGGTAAGTGATCATATGTGACCGCCCGGTCCATGAGCCAGGCTTTGGTCGGGCAGTAGACGGCTTTCAGTGAGTTTCAGCTAATTGATGATGGAATGGATTTTTATTTACAAACCATGAAAATATATAAATGAACAAACGGATCACAAAAACAGGTTTCAATTCAATTTATTTCATTTAAATCTTATTTTATATTTATTTACATACAATGTAGTTTCAAAATCTAAAAGGCAGATTAGGGAAATTCATAGCAGGTTTCTGCGTCGGTTTCGGAGCCGTTTGTCGCTGACTCTGCCCCTTATTTCCCCCCATTAATCCCCCAAGACCTCCCAAACCTCCCAACGGTTTGCCACCCGAATTTCCGCCCAGTGGGTTGCTCAAAGCGCCACCTAGCGGGTTGGCCCCTGTGTTGCTTCCTGTGTTGCCCAACGGGTTGCCCAAGGCGCCGCCCAAGTTCGGCAAGTTAGTGGGCACTTGGATGGGTAGCTTGATGTCTGGAGTCACGATCGAGTGGAGATTGAGAAGGTTGCCGATGAGATTTTTGCAGAGCGCGCCTGTGAGACGGTCGGCCATGTTGCCCCAAAGGCCCATTTGGCAATATCTAGAGGAAATAATAGATACTTATTTAGATATGAATCAATGTGCAGGTATACAATGTTTGATTAAATAAAGATAGGTACGCATGCTGATGATCATGCAACTTTAGATACGGGGCGGGATTAACACATCGGACTGTTAAATTGCTATTGCAATTAATAAGGGAAATTGTGTGTGTTCTACTATACAATACGATAAAAGTATTACGGCGGATTGATGATGCGATGTTTCAAGTTTATTTACCAAGAAATGCAATACAACCAAATGACTATATAATACCTATTCCAGTAAATATACAGGGTGATTCATGAGACGTGAGCAGGCTTAACACTACGGATTCCGTTAAAAATAAGCTATTGTTTGATATCAGTATTAGTGTGATAAGCGCAAAAATTTTTTTTTTAATAAAAATAAAACGTTTGAAATTATTTACGACACGCATGGTCACTCTACAATTAGAATACTCCGTCGAGTACTGATATTCTCTTGTTTTTCTGTGATATGTGTCAAATTGATGTCTGGTTACTTTTGAAACATCGTATCTCGCTTATTTTTTTTTTTTAATTTTTCATAATCAAAGTGCTGTCATGATTCTCGAAGAGGTTTTATCTTTATTGATTTGTTTATGTGAGGTGACCATGATTACAGAGAATAAAATTTCTACGAAACGAAAAGGTAAAAAAAAAATTGAAAGGCGTTATTGTTTCACTTAAACATGATGGCGGTCGATTCATTATCGTTAACTAAGTGTGTAGGGTTGTTCCTGCTCACGTCTCATGAATCATCCTGTATACGTGACACCTCGCTCCTTTCACAGGAGTTTTGGATGGATTTTTTGGTAACTTAACTAATTAAGTAATTAACCAATTGGTCATATAGCACCTCATAGCATGTAGGTATCGTGACTCAGAATTAAAACCGTTTTGACTGAATATTTTATTCAAAGTATTTCTCCTCGGTGTAAAGCTCAAGCCAGCGAGCGAAATTATAATAAGTAGGTACTTATATTTAAAAAAAACTAGCTTTTTTCTAGAATAATAAGACCTACTTAATTATTTTTGCTGCCAACCTGAACTCCTTCTCCGCTTTGACATCCTCATCCATCTTCCAAGAACTGCTCGTTGCCCTCCGAGAAGGGCAGGAAGCCGGCCAGGCCAGGCCTCTTGGTATCCTTCTTGCCGACCGTTAGCTGATGCGCGAATTTGATGATGATATTAATATTTATCGTATATTGGTAGTAAAATTATCTAATAAAGTATGTATTTGTAATGCCACCTGAAGTCCTTCTCCGTTTTGACATCCTCATCGATCTCCAAGAATTGCTTGTTACCCTCCGAGAAGAGCAGGAAGCCGTCCAGCCCGGGCCTCTTGGTATCGTTCTTGTCGACCGGCGTTAACTGGTGCGCGAATTTACTGATGATATTTAGGTAGTATATCTAATACAGTATTTATCATGCCAACCTGAAGTCCTTCTCCATTTTGACATCCTCGTCGATCTTCAAGAACTGCTCGTTGCCCTCCGAAAAGGGCAGGAAGCCAGCCAGGCCGGGCCTCTTGGTGTCGTTCTTGGTGTCGACGGGCGTGAGCTGGTGCGCGAACTTGGCGATGAGGTTGACGAAGTTCTCTCGAGCGCGTGCATCCGAGGCTAGAATACAATAATAATTAAATCGTTAATAAATCAATTTATAGATTCGATGAACCCAAACGGATCCCCAAGTACTTAGTGTCGCCATGCCTGTCTGTACGTCACCGAGTTAGCTCATTGCCCGTGACCGTGACTAGAATAACTAAAATATACTAATCGATAGCGAAGGTAAATACTTCGCAAAACTTTTAGCAATGTAACATATGTATTCGCTTAAAAGGTTCCTTTTTTACCATTTTGATAAATACTTAGGTAGGTTAGTTAGGTCAGGTTAATTTGTCAACATTTCTCTTGCACAAGGTAAAAAGTTAATCCAAGTTTTTGCTCAGGTAATTTGGTAGGTACCTATGAGCCATATGATAAACATAATTTAGGTCGATTAGAGAATCTATTACCAGATATCTCCCCGCCGACTGATTTGCCATTTTCATCCAGGGGCTCGAATATATAAGCTAGCTCGTCTCCATGGGAAGGTCCTGCCTTCGTTTTCGATGTTGTCTCCCTTTTATTTCTAGTGTTAGAGTCATCATCTGTAAGTAAAGTTCAGTTTATTAAACGGTTTACTAGAAACCATATAATGCTTCTATGCTTATTTCGGCTAGACTATACAGTGAAAACTCGTCAAATGTCTTGTAAGCATCTAAGTTTAGAGATTACATTAGTGTCAGCCCGTAGAAGTGTGAGTCCTTGCTGAATTTCCCCAACGCTCACTCTTTGGCTTGTAGGAATAGTTATGTATACATAGGTTAACCCGCACAACCCTTGCAGAGGCTGCCCAAGTGTTCGAAGTTGTAGAGATAAGTCCGACTTACTCGGTTAATTGGGACGCTCTGTCCTCAGTGTCCTCTTGTCGCAAGTTGAACATACAACAAGGCTATCCGCTAGGGCCACGCCGGGCAAAAAGTACGAGCCCTTGCTGAGGTTTCCCACGTGCTCGAAGTCCGCCGTGGCTCCATCGGCATGCTCTGGCCCACAAGTTGAACATTAGTATACAGAATAATTACCCGCGAGGGCCACGCCGGGCAGAAAGTGCGAGCCCTTGCTGAGGTTTCCCACGTGCTCGAAGCTGTACAGATAGGCAGGCCCGCCTTGGCTCCATTGCTTCACGCTCTGGTATGCAGGGAAGTTGAAGAGAGCGTCACCTGTATAGATAAAACCATAGTTAAAAAGTCGTAATGGATTCTTGATATTACCTACACTTATTAGCGTTTAGGTCCCGTCCAACAGACACACTTAGATCCTATTTGGTAGCCGTTATCAGGTAAGGGGATTTCTGTGCGCTTCGTTGTGCATTACCAATAGTAAAAGTAGATCTGAATATTATTCAGGTGACTGTACCCTATTATTCAGTGAATAATAAATAATCTCTCGTAAACTAGGATATGACAGATATTTTTGAACGCGTTTGCGAGATTGGAGTTAACTAGTGTCCGACCAAAGGTTCAGTTTCGGTTTCGTCCAGTTTCGGCCCAAGGTTCGGTTTCGGCCAAAAAATGGCCGCACCTTTTGGCCGCGCCGAAACTTACAACATTGTACCTAATCCGTCCGTAAGATCTGTTACAATAACCTTTTTAACTGATAAAATTGTATAATCAATAAATACCTACCAAAAAAAGTAGGCACACCATTCGGAAGATTATGATTGTGAATTTATGACTGATGCAAATATAATTAATTAATTTCATCTAGCATTTAAATCTGGAGTTCATGTAAGAGACTGCCTAAGAAACTACTTCGGGCTACGCTGAAACTATTTTCATTCACGCTGGTATTTAAAAGAAAAGGATACACGAAAAATTTTATATAAATATTAATAGATATTTGAGACTAAATAGTTCAGGCAATCTTACGAGTGGTTTTGTGGAGATTTTGTAACTTACTTACTTTACTTGGATAGTTGGGTGTCGTAATCATGGACTAAATATTTTTTTTTATAAGAAAATTTTGATTTATATTTGTTTTTAGTAGTTTTAATTTTTGGTTTAGCTTTATATTTAAGTAGTTTAAGTTTTTAGTGTTAGTGTAATCTATTAAATTACTGTATTATGATTAAAAGTTACTAGTAGACGAAATTAAGGGATTATAATATTATACTAATATCGTAACTAATAAAATAACTAACACACACATCAATTTAAAAGAGAACTTCCCAATTTCCTAAAACATAAATGTTTTTTTTCTGATCGAAAACAAGTCATTAGATTTAAAACTACTTAAAAAATAAAATTACAAATATATCATTAATTAATTATAGATACGTATCAAAACTTTGCCCTTTAGCCAGGGTGCCCATCACGCAGGCAGCATTCCCGCGCTGAATAGCAATCGCTATTCTTTGAGCGAGAAAGCTGCCCGCGCGAGGGTCACCCGTTGCGTCCCTCAACCGCTTACTTATCTCCTTGTAGAGCCCACGCGCGCTTTTTCCCCAAGGGCCGAGTGTCTCGACGCCAAATGCAACAAAATCGTACTGGGCGCCGAGACAGCTATACTTCCCGACCTTGGATCGCTCTCGGGCATCCGCCGCTGCCCCAGCTTGTTTGGACGTGGCTGGCAAGTAGGACACTGCCAACGTATCAGCGCAAGTAGCGTCCCACACCAGTGCACGGCCCATCCGCCAGGGTATCAACGACATCCCGTCTGGACGCTTGCCGTCATCCCGTACAATCCGAGGCTCAAGAGCCACGGGGACGCATGCGCTGGCAAGCGCCCTTCTCAGGATGTCGTTGAGTGCAGCGTGACGGGACAAGCGGCCGGCGCCCGAGGAGCAGGCGAGTCCATGGTGACCAAAGCTATCTACTGCAGCTCCACAGGAGATGCAATTGTGGTCCACGCACACATCAACTCCGATGCGGAGAGCGACTGCAATTCGGAGTGTGCCCGGATCAATAAAAGTACCTAAGTTAGGTGACGGGTAGGCGTGAAGCCATTGCCCCGATTCTGGCCTGGATGCTGCCAGCAGCCTGGCTCGGTCCCGCCCGGATGAGGAGTCGATCAAAGACTTTATGGTAGCGGCGGAAGCTAACGAGTCCCATGCCCTTTGTAATTTTGGTCTTGATGGTAAAGTTGGGCTCGATCCAGCTAGCCAGGCGTTCTTAGCCTCAACCAAGCACGCGATCTCGCAGTTTGCAGTCATTGAGACTTTAAGGATTTTACCTGCGAGATCTTGTGTGCTGTGGGTTGATGATAAGAAGGCCGGCAAGGCCACGCTCGAGATTTTTCGAGTTCCCAAACCGCCATATCTTATGGGTAAACAGGCCTGAGTCCAGGCCTGTTCGCTAAATTTAACATTGAGAATTGATTCTAGTGTGGACTTCAAAAGGATATCAATAGAAAGGGCTAGATTGGGAAATTTCCAAATAGGGCAACAGCGGAGAAGGTATGTAAATTTAGGAACGAGTAGGCAAAATTTTAGAATGAATAAGGCAGAGTGAGAGCTTATTTTGGCTAAACGTTCAGAGTTATTTTTGAATTTTGAGATTGATTTATCTAGAACAGACGGAATGGCTTCGTCAAAAATGGGTGATCCAAGGAGGTAGAGGTTGTCTTTAGTCAAAATTTTAAGGTTTGGAGCTATGTTTTTAAAACTATCAATTATTTGAGAAGCCAAAAATGGATCCGTTTTTTCGGAAATGTACAGTTCGCATTTGTCGAAATTTAGTTTCAGTCCAATATCATCAAATTTTTGTATAATTTTGGATAAATCAGCCAGGACGGATTGATACTTACCGCCAAATGTGCCATCGTCTAGATACCATACGTTTAGGTCGGAAGAAAGACTGTGGATGATTGGATTGATGGCGAGACTAAACAGGGCCGGACCTAGGGGATCCCCCTGCTGGCAGCCTGCGGCTGAAAGAATTTCGTTGTCTTTGTGGAGTAACTTGGATGGAGAATGGTAACACTGTAATAAAAAGTTATATATTTCTGGTATATGATATCGTATTTCATTCAGCAAAGTTTCCCTATTAACTGAGTTAAAAGCGTTTTTAACATCTATTTTGAAAAGGACCTCACATGGCTCAGTATTTATAAAGGTGCGCACAGCGTGAACTGCGGCCTCGCAGCCGCCACGAGTTCCAAAACCAACCTGTGTAGGTTCGAAAAGTTTTTGTAATTTAGTACGGGTGTGTCTTACGCAGATTTTGGCTGCAAGACGCCGGAAGGTACAGCCAACAGCTATGGGGCGCACGCCAGCATCCTTCTTAGTAAGAGCAATCAAGTTAGCTCCATAAAGTATCGGTGTCACATCTTGGCATACGTCGCCCAGGAGCATAAGGTTTACCAGTTTTGTAATGCTTACTGTCAGCTGTTCACCGGCAACCCCGGAGCCGTAGCTAGTGAGGTCTAAAAGGTGTTGAGGCGTGATACCGTCTAAACCTGACGCCGACCCTTTGGGGAAGGATGCGAGGGCTGCCACTACGTCCTGCTCTGTAGCGCGGAGGCATATCGAAGGGTCTGATGGAGGATCAACAAAGAAAGGGGTCAAAGGGCCTGGGGGATGCTTAGATTGTAACGCGGCTGCGGTTCCGGGAGTGTCGGGGGCAATGGTATCATTAGTGAAGAGGAGCCGTGCCGCCCCTTTAAGATCACCATCCTGCAGTTTCTCTTCAACCTTTTTACACAAGTTGTACTGTTTACCTCTAGTTTGTAAAGGCCGTGATAGCGACGGTGTAGCTGGTGCTAAAATATTATTTTTTATTTTCCTCGTGAGGGAAATATTATTGTTGTTATTGTCTGGAACATGTAATATTTTGAAAGGTAAGGTTAACAAATCATGCCGCGATTGGAGGTTATTATTTTGTACACAATTGTTTATTGTGGCTGTTAGTACTTCGGCAACGGCGGACTTGGCACCACGTGGAATGCGTTTGACTAGAGGCGTCGAATGTTTTAGTTGGCCGAGGAGGGTTTGAAGAGGAATAGCATTGTAGGATGATGACGTAGATGGGTTTACGTTATGGGTATTCGGGGCACTTGAGATAGGATGAACGCGAACCTGATGGGTACGCGATTGGTGAATATGTAGGCCTCGTGTTGATGTAAAATCTCGTTTACATACTACGCAACATTCCATTCTACAATATAGCAAATACAAAAAGAAATGTAAGTAACTTAACTAGGAAATAAACTACCTAAAAATATAATAAGGACTATACAATTAAAAGATATAAGCAACGCTGATTCACCACATAGAAAGAGTCTTAAGAGTCACTCGGCGATCCAATGTTTCTGATAATCAACTAGTAGAAAATTTATGTATGATCATTGTTTCTGACTTGCACTGCACTTTTATACTATGATTGAAATAATTTTACACGATTTCTTGATAAAAAAATACCCAAATAAGAATTTTCATTGGCTTCAATTTGACACCCGACTGTCACAACAGCTGTTTTCTCTGGGGCGTAGGATCTCGGGCCGCGGACTCCGTCGCAGAGAGGTTTGGTTGATGGCCTGTTGTCTATTCTAACAAGAAATAATAGGCCGGGGGTCCGATGATTAAAATATCCATTACTAATAATTTATTAAAGTAGCCGAAATATTTTTTCGTGTGAGCCGATGACAGATGCCATGACCCCCCATGGTATTTTTTCTGATCGTATCTAATGTTAATCCGAAAATACATCTGTCAAATTTAAAATCGTGCGAGGCATTACTTATTTTATTGCTAATTTTAACATAGCGTCCTAAACTGCTAAAAAAACAACGGAAAAAATACTGTCCTCAGATAAAAGCGAATACGCGGTCAATTTGTATTAGTTATACAGTACCTACTATTAGTTATTACAGAATAACAGAATAACCACAGGGTTATACTTTCACAAAGGAGAAGTAAAAATAGTAAAATTTAACGTTAACGTTAAAAACTGAAAGGAAATTAAGGATCACGTTTATGCCTTACGTTTACTAATTCCAAATATTACATGGAGTTGTGTAAACTGCAACAATATACATATTTTATTCATTAAAAATTAACTCCCTGCCGAGGTTATCCCAAGGGGCTACAGTGCCTACAGTACCTACCTAAAGAGGACGAGGTTCTTCAAAAAAGAAGTGTATAGGTTCTTAAAGGGTCGGCAACACGCATGTGAATCCTAGGCGCATGTGAGTATTAGGCGGGTCGTATGCTTGTTTGCCACCTTCGTGGTATAAAAAAATAGGAATCGTTATCAATCCTTATTATGTTACTCAAAACTTACTAAACTTGTTTTATCTTGTACAGTCGCCATCAAATATATCGGAGCGGCCAAGGTGGTCACAAATATCTGAACAAAGCCTTATTAAAGCCTTGCATTGTCAAAGCGATAAAGTGCATGTTCAGATATTTTTAAGTACCTTGGCGGCTCCGATATATTTGATAGCGACTGTACCACCTACACAAGTTACAACGGCATCCAAACATTAAACTCAACGATTTTCATACGTCTATAAAAGTTTCGGTTTCGGTCGAAACTGGAGCCAGAGCCGAACCTTCGGTTTCGGCACTTCGGTTTCGGAAAAAAAATAAGTATTTAGGTATTGAAAGTGATACATATTGGCAATGGCAAATAAAGGGCAATCAATAGTTTTGCACTTATTTTCGCACAATACACTGCGCAATGTATCTGCGTATTTAGTTCATACAGTTTCTAGGCTGCCTAACTACGTAAAATACAATATTGATTTGCTATTTAGCGTTACAAGGCGCAACAGGCATAGGGCGTTCGTCTCCCTAACAATAACTATAAAATGGTTGCCATGCCAGGCCGATTTTTGAATCATAATTTATCCAATATCTAACTTGTATTTTGATCCTTATTCATTCGTCCTCCAGGATATAATATACAACGTTTTAAATTTAAAAGGACCCCATGGTTGAAAAGGGAACAAAAAATACTAGGTACCTGGGGCCGCCAGAGGGTAACTAAATAATCCACCCTAGCTTGGGGTTCTCGAAATGCTTTTAAGTTCACCCCTCGTCTACCAAATACATAGGGTTGAACTTTACTCAACTAGTTGTTAGATATTATTACTATTTAGGTACATATTTTTCAGTATTTTGCAATGCAACTGGTGTTCGTACAGACAGAGTTAAATTTTCATGATATCGAAAAGTCATCCAAATAAAATCATGGTTTTAGGTTTTGTCAACGCGGTATTTTGGTTCGTCGCTAAATTCTTATAATAACGTAATTTTAATTCAACCAAGTGGTATTAAATTCAACATACCTACAGAATAATCCTAACCCAGAATAATCAGTGGATGTTAGCTACTCAGCCAGCTATAGGTATTTTTATCAGGCGTATAATTAAGTTATTTTTAAACAAACATGTCGCAGTCGGGCTGATAACAAGTTTAGGTTAGGGTCCAGTCAAGTCCGGTTAGGTTGAATCAAAAGGTAATTTTGGAAAATCATTTGATATTAAATCAATTTGTGAATCAAGTTGGATTAGGTACGATTGCCGACTGCACTAAATAAATAAATATGTACGAGCATGTAACCGTAATTAATTTACTTTACACTAATAAAATAATGTTTAAAATACATTTTAAAAAGTGAAAAATCTTAAGGTGTAGTAGTTAGTAAATGTGTGAGATCAGGGATTAATAAGATTCCTTCACCCATCAAACCAGAAAGTCCAGAAACCATAACTCTAAATAGTATAAACACATCCAGTTTTGGCAATCAGTGATTCGGGGTAAAATTAAAATCAAATCAACCCATCTATTTACACCGTTAGAGGAGCTAATAGGTAATGTATCTACGTACCTATGGTTAGGTAGGTAGCTTTTCTAATTTTTTACCAGTAAAGCACAGGAGTGCGATTTTTGAATCTCACCAGGTGACTAATTCTCACCGATGTGAGTGATTTACTTACGGAAATCACTCACATCGGTGAGAATTAGTCACTTGGTGAGATTCAAAAATCGCACTCCTGTTCCCACAACTGATAAAGAAATACTGAGTAATAAATTGAAATAGATAAGTAGCTGCATGATGTTTGGCTGCGATGATCAGTCTTTTCACATACCTGTAGCCTCAGCAATCTGTATAAGCCCATCGACTGCGTTGAAGGAGCTGTCAAACAGGGTCTGGTAGTAGTCAATCTGTGGTAGCCCGGCGGGCAGCTGTTTGGTCAGATCAGGGATCAGTCCTCGAACGTCCGACACTACGCCACGGAGACCGCCGATTAAGTCGTTCTTTATGAAGTTCTGGACGTCGTTTAACTTATTGGTTAGGAAGCCAGCGTATTTGCCTGCAATAAGTATGATCGCTAAGTTTGACCCTTTTCACCCTTTGTCAATTGCTTCAAAAATGTTTCAGGGGTTTTAATAAACTTTTAAATTTGATCCACCAAGATCGGCTTTTTCTTTACGACATGTATAGCATGCAATACTTAAATAAAACACAATTACATCGCCGTGGTTAATGAAACAAAAGCCAGGCCAAGTAGAAGCGACGAGAAAAATCTACCTTGAACGGCACGTGCGGTCTCAGCAGAGACGACGCCTGTGAGCATGGGTACCCGTTTTGTCTTCTTGTTGAGTGCATCTGCAGGTTGCTCTTCCACGATGGGTGGTAAAGCCCGCAGGTCTTCCTGGCCTTCTACTCGAGCACCCGCTCCTGAAAAATCATGCCGTATATCAATAATCATCCTTAATGTAATAATAATGAATCTTCGGTTTCTGAACAAATCTTCTAATCATCTAATCATAATGTTTAGAAAGGAAGGTAGCCTTTCATAGAACAACTCAGAGAAGTGTAAGTACTTAGTACAGTCACAACACGGAAATTTATTTGCTATTGTTCGTAATTTAGCCGCTTGTAATGAAATTTAATGACCGATGTTACCGAATAGCTGTCATGTCAGCTAACATCGGTCATTCATTACACGACCAAATTACGAACAATGGCAAAGTGGCTCAACATTCCCGTCAGGTGGTGACTGTACTAAGTAGTATGATGCCATAATGACGATGAGAGTTATGTAAGTGGTAACTAAGATAATACCTGCACGGCCGGAGATATCATTTAAGAACTGATCTGTGTCGACCATGGTCATACTTATTTCCGAATCTGCCTGCAATCAACAAAAAGTATGTTTTTTTAATGTTCAGAAGTAGTTACCTGAGGAAGTATTAAATTTGGAAATATTTATCAGGCTTTTAATCTCACCAAAACTATCTTCTCCGCCGGTATACTCCTCAAACACATCAGCAACCTTTCAGGCGGAGACTCCGGGCAGTTCGTGCCCTTTGCCAAAGCCTTAGCGTGAGCAGCCGGGTCTGTCCTCACGGCGCCTGGGGACAGCGGTGACCCGGATAGGGCGACTACGCCGGTGGCTGCGCGGCCTTCGGAGGACATGGCCATGAGTGACGCGGCACTGCCGCCGGAGCCTTGTCCCATTACGACTAAGCGCTTTTTGTCGCCGCCAAAGAATTCGATATAGTCGTTTATCTAGAACAGATTGAGTAACTCATGTCGGGTTACGAAATCTTTGGGTACTAAACGAACAAAGAACTTATTTTTACCCATGCCATAGCTGACCGCAGATCGAACAGCCCAGCGTTGCCCGAAGCATCCCTCTGACCTGTGCTTAGATATCCAAGGGAGCCCAGCCGATACTGCGCTGACACAATAATAGTGTCCTTCTGGGCTAAATGCTGGCCCTGTGGATGATTAGATCATGTAGCTAGTAGGTACATAATATAATGACAAGGGAAAATAATATCTAGATGAAGTATAATTTAATATACTTACACCATAAGCAGAAGTTGACCCTGTTCGGTAATTGCCACCGTGAATGTAGAAGATTACCGGGCTTCCTGAGAATTAATCACAAAATATAATGAAATTATTTAATAAAGTTCCTACCCAATCCACATACTTCAAGCCCAGCTCTTAGTAGCAGATATAGAGCTTGCATAATACCGGTATTTTTTGCATAGCCATTTCCGGAGTTCTAAAATAAGGTAAGTCTAGTTAAGAAAAGTTGAAAACATTGTGTTAACAGACCTTCCTCCTCCCCCGGCATTTTTGGGGAGAACACATTAAGGCACAGACAGTCCTCTTGACCAATGACTTGACCCGGAATACGACTGTCCGGCTGGAGACACGGCGGGCAGTAGCGGGTGGCGTTGACATCTGCTGTCAACATGCGGCGCACGGGGCGTTGGAAGCGCCGAGGGCCTACGGGCGGCTCTGCGTATCTGATGATGATGATTCATGAACAACTTTGTTTATTCCGTAGAATGTATGGCTGGCTGGATATGAGTCGGTTTAAACTGACTTACCGTCTTATACATACATTGAATACCTAGTTTAGTATGCATGTATGGTGATATTGGTGATGGTATCTGTTATGAAATTATGTATACAGGAAAGGACCAAATATTTAATGTTGTTGAATCTATAAATCTTTGTTCATCGAGTAAACTAAATAAACCTACGAACCGCGTCACAACTCAACTGAAAACAAGAATGTTTTTGCGAACGAGCTTAAGTATAGGGTAATTGTGCTAGTTTCCTGTCCAGGTCCAGTTTACCGTCCATTTCATTAAACTGCTGCAAATAAATGGGATACATTGTGAATGTGATGTGCACTTTTGTTTTTAATAATTCAAACTAAGAGCGATCAGAGCGATTTTGACAGGAACTGTTTATCACAACACAACTTCCGCTCGTCTCGTCTGATATTGGACGATGCACAGATTACACAGTCGCATTAGGTACCTACTTTCTAGACTAAAATAGTTTGCATAAAAATGTTTAACTACTTAGGTATATGACTGTGGAATTCTGGTGGAAACGCAGCCTTAGCCTTAGCATCTGTTTGACCACTCAGTTTTCCTAGTAGGCATGTTGGCATGTATAAGTATTACCAATCAATTGGAAGAAGCAGTCATGGATAGGTCGACCAACGCCGTCTTTGTCTGTTAACGTCATAATTAAAACTGTCACGAAATTAGTAAATACTTACTTGATACCCATGAAACTGTAATATCCAAGCTTATCATTCTTGATTCCTTCAAGTCTCGCGCTCCTTCCATACTTCTGTATAAACACCACCGCTGCATCAGGCTCTGGTGGAGCCGCAGGGTCACCTCCCACCACGGCCTCCACAACCACTGGGCTGCATAGCAGAGCCCCTAGGGCGCACCACAACACATACATGGTAGACACGCCAGGAAAGTTCACAGAAACCAAGCCACGTACAAAGGAATTTCTCCTAATGTTAGGGAAGGGTTGTTACATTTGGTATTTGGTGGATATTAAAGAGAAGCGTACACCAGTTGACAGCATGGCTGACTGAGCTGGGTAGCGGAAACGCCGGGAGTGATTACAGGAACCAAGTTATCTGCAATGTGATGTGTCAGTATTTTAGGCGGTGACATAAAGACTATTATTGCTTAATTCGCATTTTGAAAATAATTTGAGTGTGTAAAGTTGAATTTTAATGAAATACTATCGTTACGTTCCTGTAATAGGCTCGGAAGTATCCTGTTTCAGGTGCAGCAACTTGAGGAGACTGTAAAGGGGTTTTGTACAATTTCCAGGCCTAGGTCTACAAAGTAACCTTGGCGTCAAAGATGGCAACAGGTTATACATGGCACGGTTAGCACAAGTGTGCAGCGACAGCTAGTATCTCGCCGGAGAGATATACATCTCTGTCACTTTCCGATGAATAAAGTTAGGAAATTACAGATGTCTATCCGGCCCGTGCGCAACTCGTGAGATTCGAGCACACAGGCTTGGTCAGACAGACGCGTTTTGTTAGCGTGGCGGTAGCGGGGCGCGATCGAAGCGCGAGCGGAGCGCGATGCGAGCGGCGCCGGCGGACGCCAGCAGGAAGCGCGCTTCGCGCCAGCATCGCGCTCGCGCTCGCGTCGCGCCAGCATCACGCTCGCATCGCGCCGGCATCACGCTCGCGGCCCGTCAGCGCCGCGCTTACAAGCAAACAGCTTTCATTGAATACTTTCATTTATTTCTAGAGACCTATCAAATGATTTATCATGTAAGTATTTTCAAGTAAAAAGGGCTAAGCGCCGCCGTCTTTACCTTTGATTTGAATTATCAGTATTATCACGTATCAAACTCATACCTATAAAACATGAATATATTTCAACAAAATAAGGGCATTAAAATGTTCATGTAAGTAAGTACATGATTTGGGTGAGGATTGTGGCAGAATAAAATCGAGACAACTTTTTAAATTTAATTATTAAAATATTCGCGTATCATGGTAGTAATTTTCTGCTAATTAGGGAGTGTAGATTTCGAAAATTATGTTTGTTTTAAAATTCAAAATGGCGGCTATTTTTGTTCTCAAAAATCGACATTGTAATCTATGATATATAAAAAATATGCTGTTTAAAATATCACATGTTAGTCTATGATATATAATAATGACAGATGGGTTATGCACGGGCCAAAAGTGAAGCACTTAATATGAGTGAATTCAAATAACTGTCGCCAGTCGCGCACCGGCCAGCGTGAGATGCGGACGTGCGAATGAGCTCCCGTCACCCGCGTGAGAAAGAGACAAACTGTAATTTTCTAACAATGAGAGTGACAAAGATGTAATGATTGTCAAAATAGATAAACATAACAGAATCGTTGCTAGGTTATGAAATAACTATGGAAGTATTTTTTCTGCTCATTTTGTTAGAGTATAGTATAACCCATCCATAGTGAATAATTCTCGATTACGTCTTGTCTGAGGTTTATATATATATTTAATGATAAATAATTAATTTCCATGGAAGAGCGAGACCTTTTATTTTCAGTTGACATGAATGAGTGACAATGACAACTTCAGCAATATTTGATTTATAAAAACACATGTTCTTTTTACAAAGAAGGTTGCGGTCCAAACATGCCGCCCGCCAAGAACGACTGTTCTTATTTGATGATCACAAAACAAAAAATACTTCCTTCGACATGAATATTGAATACATAACAATCACAAATCATTAAATTTGATCGTTCATTAAATAACCCATTTACTACATGGATAAAGCAAAAATTAAATAACACCGTCATGTGCTGGGTTTAAACCCATGAAATAAATTATAAAACCTTAAACAATACAATTACTCTGCTAATGGTAATACACAAATTTTAGACACTGGTCGTTTAATAAAAGAATTTTTATAACGTAACGTAACAACTCGCGTAACGTGGTCCACTCCAGGATGTTTTTCTACAATCTGGCCTAACAACCACCGTGCTGGCGGTAAGTCAAGCTCCTTGACAAGTACTACATCTCCAATCTTGGGTTCAGGCACAACCTGTGACCACTTATGTCTGTGCATAAAAAGTGTAAGATATTCCTGCGACCAACGTCGCCAGAAATCTTGTAACATTCGTTGTAAAAGTTGCCATCGCCTTAACGAACTTACTGACGAATGTTCGTAGTTATGATCTGGAATATTTAGTAAGGGTTCACCTACAAGAAAGTGTCCGGGTGTTAAGGGCATAGGATCACCTTGATCTTGTATGTATGACATCGGTCTAGAGTTGAGACAGGCTTCCGTCTGAGCCAGAACCGTTGCTATCTCTTCAAACGTAAGTGTAGAGTTGCCAATAATTCGCCTCAGATGGTACTTGCAGGATCGTACACCTGCCTCCCAGAGACCGCCGAAATTAGGCGCTTGTGGAGGAATGAAGTGCCACTGTGTCCCATTTGTAGCCAACCAATCTGCAATTTCTGGTAGAAATCGTGATTTTTCTTCATCGAATAACTCCTTTAACTCTCGTGCTGCCCCCACAAAATTAGTACCATTGTCACTATATATGTCAGTGCAATGGCCTCGTCGTGACACGAAACGTTTAAATGCAGTCAGAAATGCCTGTGATGTCAAATCACTCACTGCTTCCAAATGTATAGCACGAGTGGCCATACATACGAATAAACAAATGTAACCTTTATACGACTTATTCCCACGGCCCTTTGATACCCTGATGTTTATTGGTCCTGCGTAATCAACACCTGACCGAAGAAACGCTCGACTCATGGTCACTCTAGGTGAAGGTAATTGTCCCATCAGTTGTGGTTTGTTTGTTGCTGCATATCTAATGCAGGTGACACATTTACGACAGTATAATTTGACAAGTGATTTAAGTCCTATGATATAATATTTCTCCCGAATGAAGTTCATCATTAGCTGTGGCGCTCCATGCAGTGTTACCTTGTGTGCATTTCTTATAACAAGAGTCGTCAACAGGGAATCTTTCGGTAATATTATGGGGTGCTTTTGGGCTTCAGTAAATTCAGCAAAATGTAGCCGACCACCAACCCGGAGTAATTCTAAATCGTCGAGTTGCGGATGCAGTGAAATAAGTACACTTTTTTTGTGTATTGCCTTTCCTTGTTTAATATCTTGAAGCTCTTGGAAAAATGCTCGAGTTTGACACCTTTGTATTATTATAACCAACGCATCATCAATTTCCCTTTTCAAGAGGTGCGTATGTTTCGGTTTCTCTTTTCTTAGGAACCTGCGGCAATATGCTACGACTCTCAGTAGCTTCGTCAGTGATGAGAACCTTTCCAATATATCTTCGAAGTTACCGGTATCCTCAACAGTAGTAGCAAGGTGAGTTTTTATTTTTCTCTCTTCTAAATTTGTTTTTAACTCCTTTGGGTTTGAATACTGAAAAACTTCTTCACTCAACCATGAAGGTCCATGTAACCAGAGATCAAATCCAATTAGTTCAGATGCTTGAATTCCCCGTGATGCACAGTCAGCTGGATTATATTCAGATTTCACATGCGACCATTGGTTACGATCAGTCACTGTCAGGATCTCTGAACATCTATTTCCAATGAATGTTTTCCAACGACTAGGGTGACTGCTTAACCATGCAAGCACTATTTCAGAGTCCGTCCATGCGTGAATATTAGATTTCGGTATGCTTAAAACAGCTGAAACTTCAATTAAAAGTTTATTCAGTAATACAGCACCAGATAACTCCAATCTTGGGAGACTGAGTTGTTTGATAGGGGCAACTCTTGTTTTTGCTGTGAGCAAATTAACATGAACAGCTCCAGTTGTGTCTATCACCCGTAAGTATATAACTGCTGCGTATGCTGATATTGATGCATCACAGAAGCCATGAAGTTCCACTAACTTCGCATCCTTCCTGTAGTGTATCCAGCGGTTCAACCGAAACTGTGTCAGATCAGAAAGACTTTCTCGATACTTCATCCATTCTTGTAACAACGGTTGTGATAATTCCTCATCCCATCCAGTACCCGCAAGCCATAACCGCTGTATAAAGATCTTTGCTTTGATAATACTCGGTGCTATCCAACCTTGTGGATCATACAACTTCGAAATGTCCGATATTACCTTCCTCTTAGTTACAGGTACAGATATCGCAGGTAACTGAACTGCGTACACAAACTCATCAGAACTACGACTCCAAGTAAGTCCCAGTATTTTGTTAGTAGCGTCTAGTTTGACTTCTATCTTTTTATCATCTTGCTTTCCTAAATTCTCTTGCTGTATTTGTTTTAACATTGCTTCACTGTTGCTTGCCCATTTCTGTAATTCGAAACCTCCCTTATTTAGCAATTCATTCATTTGCTTGTATATTTCAATTGCTTCTTCTTCACCTTCGCAACCAGACATCAAATCATCCATATAGAATTCATGCTTTACTCTTTCAGCTGCTAAAGGGAAGTCTTTTCCTTCATCCTCTGCTACTTGAATCAAGCTTTTTACAGCGAGATAAGGCGCTGAAGAAGTCCCGAATGTAACACGAAGCATCTTATATTCTTTGATGTCATCTTCTGGTGTCTCGCGCCATAGAATGCGCTGGTACTCTGAGTCTTCATCGTTAACCTTTATTTGACGGTACATTTTTACTATATCAGCAATAAAGCAGATTGGATACATACGCCAACGCATTATTATGTGACGCAACTCTGGTTGCAATTTAGGGCCCACCATCAGATCATCGTTTAAAGATACACCGTTCGCACCCTTGCACGATGCATCAAAGACAACACGAAATTTCGTCGTCTGTCTGTCTTCGCGTATGACAGCGTGATATGGTATGTATAAACCCTTTGCTTTATTGTCATGAATTTCTTTCATGTGATTTAGTTCCAAGTATTCATCAAATACTTTCTTGTATTCTTGTTTCAGGCGCTCGTCCTTCTGCATCTTCTTCTCTAGATAGTGAAATCTCTTTAATGCAATGTCGCGTGATCCACCATCGGCACAAGCGGGTTTGCTGTCACGAAATGGGAGTTTGACAACATATCGACCCTCTTCATCTCGTGTGGTAGTTGATTGGAAGATGTTTTCACACCGCTGCTCTTCGACCGACAGAATCTTCTGTTTGTTGGATGGCTCTGCTTCTATCTCCCAGAAGGACTTGAGCAATTCTTCTACAGGCTCCACTTGTATGTGCATGGATGTAACTTTATTTTTATGTTTGTGTGACGTGTGTGTGTTTTGATTAGACTCGTTTACTCCACTTAATATCCATCCCAGGGCTGTATTTTGTGCAATTAAGGACCCTGAGGGAGATTTGATTAAGCCTTGATCCATAATCCTTGCATTCATCTCCGTCCCTAATAAGATATCTATCTTATTCGGAGTGTGATATTCCGGGTCAGCTAAAGCTACAAGTTGTAACTCCGGCCAGGAGGTGATGGAAACAGCAGTTGATGGTAGGTACTTCGTGACCTTGTCGAGTACGTACGCTGAAACATGAAACACGCATTCTGAATTGAGACGTGAACTGATTTTTATCTCTACCTTGGACCTTGATGAAGGGCCCTGTTCACCTCCCAACCCTGATGTATCTGCCCTAGTTGGTGTGATTTGTAATCCAAGCAATTGTACTGCTGCTTTTGTTATGAAACTTTCTTCAGACCCTGGATCTATAAAAGCTCGTAAGAGCTGATGTTCCCCGCCATTTTGTGATTCGGCCTTTACTAAAGCTGTTGCTAATAACTTCCGATGCGTTACACCTTTAACAAAATGGCTGGTGATGTGTGCAGACGTTGATGAACACTCCTCCATTGGTGACGTCTGTATGGGTGATTTGATTTGACTCACAACATGTGCTATTTGATTGTCAACTGAATGATTCGCATCAAATGTGTGCGATTCGCCTTTTAAATGTAGTAATGAATGGTGCCTCTTGTTGCATATCTGGCAAGACGTAGTGCTTTTGCAGTATTTAACCGTATGATTGTTTCCCAGACAATTAAAACATAACCTTTGAGTTTGGACAAAGTTACGCTTGCTGTCAAGATCACTGTTAATAAATTCCTTACAACTCCTAATATGGTGATCTTGCTTACACAAAGTACACTCTGCCTTAGTTACATGTAACATGTTAATTGGATTGGGTTTATTTGTATGATTACTATAAAAATTAAAACTGCGCTGTTTTTGAACAAAGGTGTTTGATTTTGAATCTAAGAACTCCAACGAATGGTATTTTGTTTCCAAAAACTCTTGAAATTGTTTAATTGTTGGCAAATTATCTGAACTAGATACCAATTCGCTGACCTTAGACTCCCATTGCTTCCTACTTTCGAAATCTAATTTCTGGCTAACTATATAAATTATCATGACATCCCACGTACCAGTGTCTATACCTAACCCTTTTAATGCATTTAAAGTTTCTGTTGTGACATCTAGTAACTGCTTGATTGCATTGGAGGACTCGGTTGAAATACCCTTTTGAGCAAAAAAGCGTTGCAAAATGCTATTAACCAAATACTGCTTGTTGTTGTATCGGCTTTTCAAAAGAGTCCAACATTGCTCGTAACTATCATTTGTTATAGGGATATGTCGTAATAATTGTTCCGCTTCACCCGTGAGATGTCCTTTCAAATAATGTAATTTCTGTACATTATCAATTTCATTATTGTCGTGGATGAGTGATACAAACAGATCTCTAAAACTCATCCATTCTGTATAAAGTCCAGAAAATGTTGGAATGGTAATCTTTGGTAGCCGGACATGACTTGTCTTTGAAGTTGAAGCTTTCGACGTCGGTAGTGAAGTATCAGTGACATTACTTGGATTTGGTTGCAATTGTCTGAGTGCATCTTTCAGTGCGCACTTATAATCCAAATAGTTATCCTCCGTTACGTCGTACACTGTTTCTGTTCCATACACAGACTTTTCTACTTCTGGTGCTGCGTAATTTTTAACTAACATGTCATGACCCGCAGAAAACTTCTCCCATAGCGATTCCAAATTTTCCAATCGCGACTCTACATATGATACTGTCACACGCTCCTTGGGCGACTTTCGAAAGTTAGTATGTCCTTTCGCGATGCGTACAGAAACGTCAACAAGCAATGATATTTCCGCCTCCATATTGACAATAATGACTTGAAATTACAAATTGAAGAACTCGAAAAACGTTGAAATCCAGAGACAGATGAAACTTGACAAGTCGAAAAAACAGTTGAAAAATGACGTGCGTAATTTAAATTTGTCGTATTTTCATGGGAGGAAATAAATCAGTAACACTTTCCTAACATCATTTCCAAGGAGGAATCAAAATGACCTGAGTTCCTCTTAATCTTTTTGTAGGGGTACGAAGTTGCTCGAATTTCCCCTTAAATTCGATGAAAATAAATTTGTTGTGTTCGTAGGTTGTAGCTTTAATTTAACACTTTTAGGTCCACATTACATTACACGATTAACAGTTTGATAAATGGTTCTTTCCGCAAACAGCACTATTGAAAATATTGAATTTACTTACAGTTTTTTCCGTGAATTAATAATTGTGTAAATACTTTACATATATCCGGTTCATCGGAGGACCATGAATAATTCTCGATTACGTCTTGTCTGAGGTTTATATATATATTTAATGATAAATAATTAATTTCCATGGAAGAGCGAGACCTTTTATTTTCAGTTGACATGAATGAGTGACAATGACAACTTCAGCAATATTTGATTTATAAAAACACATGTTCTTTTTACAAAGAAGGTTGCGGTCCAAACACATAGTAAATATCATTGGGTGTGAGACGTACATTTAATGCATTGTTACAACTAAGAATATTTAGGTGCAAATTTCTAAAACGTACCCAATCAGAAAACTATTTAAACACCGTGTTTTATTTTATTTAAGACGCGTCCCAGCAAACATTCTAAGTGCTTTTCCCCAAGCTCTAGAATATATTACTAATTTAGGTAAAAATTACATCATACGCACCACATAAATTCACATATCGTACATTTATACTTCCGGGTAAAAATATAGAGCCATTAAAACGTAAATTTCCCTTAATCAATTCACCACAAGGTCAGAAACTTAAGGGTCGAGAATGAGCAAAATGTAAGGTAAAATTAACTTCGAAACTTGACCAATAGTTAATATATACTTGTAGGTGCATATTAGGTGTATATGCGACGTAATTTTTTTTTATACTGAGGACCTTTAGGTCGACGATTTAAGTAGCTTTTGCTACCAATTTCGTAGTAAATATTACCTTCCATAGATACCAAATTGAGACTATAAAGTTAAAAACACTTGTAAGGTACTAAAAATACCATAAGGTTTCATTTAGATTACCTAATAGTCAAATTAACCTTAAAAAATAACTAATAAGTTGAAGTTTGCGCGGCGACTTCAGGTCAAGTTTGTTTTACTTACAAATAAGTCATTTCTTGGTTAAATAGGACGTGTTTACCCAATAGTTATTTCGGTTTTAAACCAAAAGTAGTGTTGGATTTACAATGGCCGAAGACAAAAAAAATATAGACATTCCAGTAGTCACTTTTATAGTAGTGTTTAGGAAGTATTAGGCTAATATGAAAATTCAAAGTGAAGTATTAAAAAAAGACCAAAAGTGTGAATTAACTTCTAAATCCAGTTTTCATGGATAAGTATCCAACTTTGTGTCAATCTACTGATACTGATACCGTGTCAATAACACACACAAGCAAAGATCTTGATTATATGCATTCCTATAATAATGAATTAGGAAATAAAATATCTGATAATATAGATGAGAGATTGCAATGAAATCGGTGCAAACAAAGAAACGGAAAATAAAGACTCTGGAGATGAGTACATTAGAAATGAAGACTGCTTTAATATAAAATCAATAAAACTTTACTATGGAAGTGGAAAACCACCTTTGGAACTTTACTTACGACAATTTATAAATAGTTAGAGCAATGACGCGTAATTTCAGTGACCGCGAGGCAACCGGATGGCTCGCGGTATTTAAGCTCCTGAAGTGATGAGGAACCGCCCTGTGCAACCCGAACTGACCCAACTTGGACTGAAGTGGAAATACGGGGGGTATGTAAAAAAATATATCGTGAGGCAACCGATTGAAATAGCGGTTGCCTGAAATAATGTACCCTGGTTATATAACAAAATTTTAATGCCATCCCTCGTGGTTGGACTGGTTCCCTGTATGAGAGCGAAGAAAAAAATTAAAAAAAAATTGTCAGGCAACCGCTTGAAAATTAGCATGCTTGTTCTTCATCATATACAGACACCGGAAACAAATTACCATCCGCCCAGGCCGGGCAGTTATCGAACCATCAGAGTTGGAAGCCGGACCGGAAGCACCTGTAAGTTTTTATTAGCTGAACAAGAGACCTTCAAGTATTTCGAAGAAAAGGCGATGGAATTAAGCGTATCGAAGCAAAAACAACATATATCGGAAAAAGACAACCGAAAAGAAAAAAATGATTTGACGAAACACCTGATGAAGAAATTAGAATGACTGCGAGTGAAACTTTCAGGATTCACACGTTTCTCGTCCTCGTAGATAAGACTCGTGTCCGAGTTAGAAAAACGACAGGAAACCTACTACAGATTTAACGAGAAGACTAAAATTGGTGAGTTGTCACCTTTTTTCTGAAAGAATTTGGTTAAAACCAGATTCTGGATCATTAAAAAGTCTATCATCGTTTCTGCGAAATCAGATTTGGAGAACATTTATCCAAACTTTGATATAGCAGTTCGCATAGCTCTGTGTACACCAGCGACAAATTGTTCGGGTGAGAGAAGCTTTTCTTGCTTAAAGTGGGTGAAAAACTATCTACGATCTACATTATGTCAAAAAAAGCTAAATGCCTTAGCTCTTTTGTGCATAGAGTCAGAACTAATGAACATTTGAGTCAGAACTAATGAACAATGAACATTTCGTACGACGATATAATTGACGATTTTGCGGATCATCGCGCAAAAAGGTCATGTAAAACTTTTATAACTGAATTGATTTTATTGTGATCACCATGCAGATTGTTAACAGATAATTTAATAAGAATATTGTTCGTATTGTTTTTAAACTATAAGTCCAATAAAAAATATTTACCAATTTTGTACACAATTTTTTGCAATTTCATTGACAAACAAATTAATATGAATATGAACGACACGGAGAAAAATATTATACTGAAAATGATTATCTTTTTTAAAAATAGCGATATTCAGTTTCTATTGTTGAATCAGGAATAAAATGTAGCAATACTAGCAATAATTATCAAGCTTCAGCAAAAATTATATTTCTCAAGTTACCAAACTTTACTTACTGGAAACACAGAAAATTACAAACCGGGTTAGTAAATTTACAAACTTTTTTTTTGTCAACCATTTATCAAAAAAATGTACAAGTATTCTTATATAGTTTAATATTTATGATGAGAATACCAATTGTTTAGAAACTGTGCAGTAAGTTTTAACACAATCGAAATACGACAAATCTCGAAAACCGCCGGACAGTTTTGAAATTTGGTGTGTATGTTGATTAGAGGTCCCATTTTATTGTCCACACCATTTGACATTTGAGGACCTCGAGGAACCGCCAGCACCTTGGAAAATGTCCTCCATCCTGAAGAAATTCGCTTTTCCCTCCGAATCTACGCACTCTATGAAAATATGATCTAGGACAATATTAAAGCTCATTAAATTTTACATACAAACATGCGTACTCTTTTGCTGAAAAATGCACCTCCTTAGAGATATCACTTGAGGAAGTGAAGTGTATCGTCAATGTCTTTCCAGGGGATATTCTCATGATATGAAACTTGTGAGAATACAAAGTTAACGTTTATTTATAGTTTTGTATGTCAGCTACACCAATATCAACATACATCAACATGTGATGTGCTGTCGTACATTTTTTTGTGTGGAATTTAATGAAGTTTCGTTTGCCATACACATTCATTGCATAACGATTACATTTTTTGTAAGCGTACATAAAAACTAAAAATGGATATGGATATGACGCTCTTGTTTTCAGATATGCATACTAGGATTCCAGAGAAAATAGGTGTTGAGTTTCATTGCTGCCACTATCGATAGACCTGGTGTATCTTTCATTGAAATCTGCGCAATAGTTTAGGCACCAAGGAAAAAACATGATTTCATATTTACCTTTTGCGGCCGCCATATTGTTTTTTTTTTTAATATATAAGTGTGGATTCATTGTTCAGATCAAGTGGAATTAAGGGATATGTCACTTGTAGAAATCCGCTTAGCATCCTGGGCTACAGGGTGTATTCAGTTTTCAGTTTTGAAACCATTACCTTACTTACTGTTTTTGTCGCAGTCGGTTAAAATGTTGATATTGGTGTAGCTGACATACAAAACTATAAACGAACGTTAACTTTGTATTCTCACAAGTTTCATATCATGAGAATATCCCCTGGAAAGGCATTGACGATACACTTCACTTCCTCAAGTGATATCTCTAAGGAGGTGCATTTTTTAGCAAAAGAGTACACACGTTTCTATGTAGAATTTAATGAGATTTAATATTGTCCTAGATCATATTTTCATAGAGTGCGTAGATTCGGAGGGAAAAGGGAATTTCTTCAGGATGGAGGACATTTTCCAAGGTGCTGGCGGTTCCTCGAGGTCCTCAAATGTCAAATGGTGTGGACAATAAAACAAGACCTCTAATCAACATACACACCAAATTTCAAAACTGTCCGGTGGATTTAGAGTTTTGTCGTATTTTGATTGTGCTATTTTGGAATCCAATGATGTTAAATAACTTAAATATCAGTATCTTGCTTACTAGAAATTCGTATTTATTGATTTCATGGATTACATTATTTAGAAGCTCAGAAAATTTACTAAACTGGTTTAGAACAAATGTTATTAGTTTAGAAAATTTACTGGACAGGTTTAGAATGAATGTAATCAGTTCTTAATTTTTCATAAGATAGGTATATATTTTTTTAAACAAAAATCATTTTTTAGTCTTTTAATTCTAAAATATTTTCTTCCACCTTCTTTTGTCCGTGTAGGGTATCGAAATGCAGAGCTCAGAAGGGGCGGCAAAATTTGAATAGCCTACTGGCGGCAATTGTGTTAATCCGCCACTGTCTGTGCTTGGCACCTCTGATCGGAAGCACACCGCCTACACCCGCGCTGTCAAACAAATACTGAATACGATTGCGCTCACCTCACGGTCAAAGTGACGTTGTGATGGCGGTCGCTTCGACCATAAACGGTTACTCTGCACCATTAGGTCGCAGAATTAAGTATATATTACGTAAAATTGACTTAAATACTAGTACGTCGTATTTTTAGGTAAATTTTAACTTCTTAGTCGAGCCGGCATTTTGTTTTGTTATAATTAGGACGTGTTATTGCAAATTACATAATTTAGGTAAGTTGTAAAACCTAGAATAACAAAATCTAACGGTACTTTTATTGTCATTTATACGAAAAAATATATAAAGTCAATTTAATATATTTACAAACACCGAACTCAAATTTACGAAACCCAATTACAAGCAATACATACTACTTATGAGCTTAAAAAAATTAATACGTAAGTATTTCGAAAGCCCATCAGTAGTTTTGAATAGAAACCTAACATACTGCACGAGAAAGTTTTCAGCGCACAAGATTTCATCGTATAATTCCTGCGTAATCGACCTAGATAATTATTTTACGCCAAGGAATGGCCGCCATTCTCGTTGCAAAACTTAAGATTGAATTTTAGTTAGACATTTTGTTTGTGAGCGAAAAGATAATACTCTCGTAATATATTTGTCTCTTTCTCTGCATGATATCTCATAAAAAATAAACCTGTCTGGGTAATTAAATGGTAAAAAACACGTTGAAATCATGTTGAAACATGGTAAGTCTTACCAATTTAGTACATTGCAACCACATGACACGTCGTGGCGACGTTCAATCCACGTCGCAAACATTACCTATGTAGTAACCATTAGGTCGCAATTACTAAAATTACGTGGAATCGACGTAGCCGGCACGTGCTTTTTTTCCCCACTTTGGTGGATTCCACGTGGAATCCACGTCGATTCGAGGTAACTCATATTGGTCACTGTCAGATTTGCGACCTATAATAGGTGGTTTTATCGTTATTTTTACCAAAAATGTTTGCTGGGGTGCCTACCTCGATATTTAACCTTGAGCATCCGGCGTTTGCGCACCCCCCGGGCCCCGCTTCGCCGCAGGTATATTTCGCGATTCACCGCTGCGAGTTATAAGTACGGGCGATATAGTCCAAGCGTCTGTCGCGGTTCGATCTTCTCTGTATGTTACTCGAATGAAATAAAAATGTTAGGAATAGAATATAAAAAAAAATTTGATAATTGCAGTAGTAGTTGAAAGCAATTACTAATATTGAGTTGGTAAAAAATAGGATTGATCTAGATGATTTTAATTACCTAACTTATTGATTTATGTATTGATTAATCTATACATATGATAAAGCTGAAGAGGGTCGAAAGTCTGTACATGGAAGATAATCGAAAAAAAGTTGTCTGGGGATACTTAGAATCGATAACAGAACACGTTCCAACAATTTTTAGAATTTTTGTCTGTTTATCTGTTTGTCTGTTTATCTATTTATCTGTTTGTCTGTTTATTTGACCGCGCATCACGTGAAAACGGCTGAACGGATTTTGATGAAATTTTGGATAGATATAGTTTGAGTCCTGGGAAAGGATAACATATAGTTCTAATCCCGAAAATCAACCCTGGTGGGGGTGAAAATGGGGTTGAAAGTTTGTATGGAGAATTTTTAACCGCTGAAACGATTTAGATAGAAATGAGTATGGAGATAATTTGAGTCTCGAGAAACGTCGTAGGATAGTTTTCAAACCCTTGTGGGGGTGAAAAGGGGGTTGGAAGGTGGTATGAGGATTTTTTACCGCTGAACTGATTTAGATGAAAATTGGTATAGAGATAGTATGGGTGTCGAGAAATGACAAAGGATAGTTTCTTCTTCAAACCCCCCCCCCCCCCCCCCCCCGCCCCCATCTTACTTTAGAACCGTAGGTCCAAAAAATTTGAAAAAAATAATGGAAGTGACGCCTGAAAGGTACTTTCAATAAAACCTATCTATACATATAATAAAGCTGAAGAGGGTCGAAAGTCTGTTCATGGAATACGAGTATATTCGAAAAAAAGTTGGCTGGAGATACTTAGAATCGATAACAGAACACGTTCCAAGTATTTTTAATTAGTTAACGGCTGAACGGATAATGATGAAATTTTGTGTAGAGATAGTTTGAGTCCCGGGAAAGGACAATGAACAGTTTTCATCCCGAAAATCAACCCTGGAAGGGGTGAAAAGGGGGTTGAAAGTTTGTATGTTGAAAGTTGGTATTGAAATAATTTGTAATTTTTTGGTCAAGGTGTTCATATTTATAACATGTTACCCGTCGATGCTTTAAATTTACCTTTACCCGCTCTTAAGAAATATTTGAAAATGTCATGAATGTCAAAGGGTTATTGCAGCAAACCAAAAAACTACTACAAAATCATCTAACATTTATAGGACACCGTTTAGGCAGGAAAACATATCAAACGTTTTGTGAAGCAGTCAGATTAGGATTTATTTTTCTTTATAATTAAACAATAGGTACATTATCTGTCTCTCAAGCAGTTTTGATATGTCTTCTTGAAGAACTACGCATTATTTTGTTATCTTTAAGATCTAATAATGTATTACTGTTTTGAAAAAAATAAGTCCCGTCGAATTTCTTTTCGGTCATAATACTTCTTGGGCCAGAGGTACACCTACAGGGTTAGAACCGGTGGAGTTTCTAATTGGAATAAAAATTGAATAAAAATTCCAATCGCACTTGATTCACACACTTTCCACGACACTCACGTATTTTATTTTACTCTGACGTTCATTAGTGCATTGTAATGTGCTTACATTGACGAATACATATCTTGATCTACACCAATATCATAAATCCTCTATTCCGCGTTCGGAACCGTATGTAATTAATTACCAACATTATTGCAACCAATAACGTAACATCAGTGTATTATCTGTGACAGTGTGGTAAAAACGTATGAAAATTCATTACCTACGGTAACGTAATGAAAATCCGCCCCCCCCCCGACCGCCGGCATGCCCCCCCGACCGCCGGCGCAATAATGTTGGTCATGGCGGTGTAATGGTGGTCATTCTAATGGTTTCAATGGATTTTTAATATGTGTCTAGGTAAAGCAGTGTATGCTTCTGTACATAATTAGGCCTTATTACGTAACAGTTACATCGCCATGTCAGTCCGTCTGTCCGCGGTCTAGCTCAGTTACCGTTCGCACTAGAAAGCTGAAATTTGGTGAGGCCTGATAAGAACTTTCAATAAAAACTATATTGAATAAAATCGGTTCAGCCGTTTTTGAATTATTAGTCAAAAACGCATAGTGAAAGGAAGTGCCGAATAGTAAACTGACGTAAGCGCCGCCAAATAAACGACCTTTAGAACGGATGTTTTGTAACAGGGCAGCATCTACGAAACTCTACACTGAGCATCGCCCGACATGCTCTTGGCCGGTTTTTTTTTCATTGTTATCCCGGAAATCACCCAATTAAGGATTACTAATTCCAATTCTAGAAAATCCCCAGCCAGGTTATACGTAGCCTATAAAAATTCAACGTCTAAAAGGGGGGGGGTAGCCACTACACTCGATTGAGTTAAATTTGGCATGGGTCATGGACCCCCCCCCCCCCCTCCAAGTGCACCTAAAATAGAAAAAAAACATTTCTGCATTTGTGACACCCCCCCCCGCCAACTGATTTGACGGGAGGATCGATTTGGATGATATTTGCCGTGGACATGAACGTATAAATACAAAAGTGGTCCTGTATCGTCCGATATACACCTACTACTCTCTATGTCGTTTAAATCATGCCAAAAACAAATATAATAAAAAAAAAGTATACATTTATGAGTGTAGTTGCATTTAGTGGTAATTGTAAAATATTTTATTAGGACTACTGTCCTCTAGCGTATCCATCTGTCAACTTTACTTCAAGTTCCGCCTCCAGGGTAGCGGGAGAGAAATTAGGGGTGAATTAGCCGCTTACTGACACAGACCGAATTCCACGCGGGCGGAGCCGCGGGCACAGCTAGTTTACAAATAAGCCTAAAGTTAAAAAAATACTTAAAAAAGGTGAATAGAATACTATTGGGATACATATCACGCATAAATAAAAATGGAATAAAAATGAAATAAAAATGAAATAAAAATGAAATAAAAATGAAATAAAAATGGAATAAAAATGGAATAAAAATGGAATAAAAATGGAATAAAAATGGAATAAAAATGGAATAAAAATGGAATAAAAATGAAATAAAAATGAAATAAAAATGAAATAAAAATTGAATAAAAATGGAATAAAAATGAAATAAAAATGAAATAAAAATGAAATAAAAATGAAATAAAAATGAAATAAAAATGAAATAAAAATGAAATAAAAATGAAATAAAAATGAAATAAAAATGAAATAAAATGAAATAAAAATGAAATAAAAATGAAATAAAAATGAAATAAAAATGAAATAAAAATGAAATAAAAATGAAATAAAAATGAAATAAAATGAAATGAAAATGAAATAAAAATGAAATAAAAATGAAATAAAAATGAAATAAAAATGAAATAAAAATGAAATAAAAATGAAATAAAAATGAAATAAAAATGAAATAAAAATGAAATAAAAATGAAATAAAAATGAAATAAAAATGAAATAAAAATGAAATAAAAATGAAATAAAAATGAAATAAAAATGAAATAAAAATGAAATAAAAATGAAATAAAAATGAAATAAAAATGTAATAAAAATTAAATAAAAATGAAATAAAAAAGAAATGAAATAAAAAATACGTGAGTGTCGTGGAACACTCGGTTGGAACGAAGTTATATTATTTAATTTTATTTAACTTTTGACTTTTTTGACTTTGTTCACTTTTTTGACATTTTTGACTTTTTTGACCATTTTGACTTTTTTTATCATTTTGGGTTTTTTTATTTTTTGACTTTGAGTTTTTATGACTTTTTGACTTTTCACTTCACTTTATTTTATTTTATTTCACATGTGTATGGCTTTGTGTCGCGTTTTCATGACGGTCACGTGACTTTTTTGTCGCCTAGCCCCCATCCGCGAAGTCCGATAAGGAACTTTGTTCCAAAATGAAATAAAAATAAAACGGAAGACCGTCCGTCCGTATGTCACATCCATTTTATTCGGAAATCATAAAACTTTACTAAAGCACGAACTTTTGGTATTAGTTCTTTCTATTCTTATTTCATCAAAGGTACGGAACTCTCCATCATGCGTATTCCGATACGCATTTGGCCGGTTTAATCTATATATATAAACGTAAAAGTCCTGACTGACTGACTGACTGACTGACTCACTTAAATCAACGCCCAGCCCGAACCGTTGGACCTAGAGAGCTGAATTTTTCACAATAGGTAGTTTGGAAGGGGAAGAAAGGGTTTTTCAAAATTCATCCCCTAAGGGGGTATAAAGGGGGTTGAAAGTTTGTATGGATGAGGTTTAAAATTTTGAGTTAGAGATTTGAAACTTCGTACATTTACTAATAATAAAAAATAATAAAAGTAATTTTAGCGTTTTTCAAAATTCTACCTAGAATGGGGCTAAAAAGGGGTTGAAAGTTCGTATAGAGATTTATTTACTTCGTAGAGATTAATTATTTTTTTTGTGACAGACTTGAAAGTTCGTTTATAGCTTACTTCAAGGCAAAAAAACCATTTTTTGCGTTTTTCAAAATTCCACCCCAGAGGGGTTGAAACGAGGTTGAAAAGTTTTTCTTAAAGGGAGGCCGTAACTACTGAAGCTAGAAAGTTATAATTTGCAGGACGAGTTAAATTTACAATTTGATATTTACTAGGAATTATTGTTCCTATTTCCGTTCCATTTCCATGTTCCAGAGTGAGCTCTTACAATAGTTTGGTCATCGTATCGCCAAATAAAACCACCATAATATAGTACACAAAAAAGTTACGCAAATAATAGGGTAAATACATTTACGTTATTATTTGCATATTAACACTTATTTGTGGGTTACCTATGTTATGTTTTACCAAAAAATGTTTGACAAATTATCACTTCCCAAAAAATTTTTCGTAGAATTTCATTTGTCTAATAATCGTTTGCCAAATTAACACTTGACAAATAATTCTTACGCAAACCTAACGTTTGTCATGTTCATGTTTAAGCAATATCTCGTTTACCAACTGGTACTTTGACCAAATTTCATTCAGTCAAATATGTTAGTTGGCATAATATGTTTTAACCAAAAAAAAATAAGGCAAATGATTTGTATCGTCAATATTCAATTTACCATTTCTATTCCGTCGATTAATCAGCAGAGGTGCTCTTCAATGACAAATCATTTAAATGCGCTTTGCCTTGGGGTCGCAGTTCTAACCTAACCTAACCTACTATTTTGCCAGCAGTCCGTTCTTCTTGGGGGTCAAAGTTCTGACCTAACCTAACCTACTATCTGGTAGCAGTTATTTTTTGTTAGGGGTCATAGTTCTAACCTAACCTAACCTACTATCTGGTAGCAGTTATTTTTTGTTGGGGGTCGCAGTTTTAACCTAACCTAACCTACTATTTTGCCAGCAGTCCGTTCTTCTTGGGAGTCAAAGTTCTAACCTAACCTAACCTAACCTACTATCTGGTAGCAGTTCTTTTTTGATGGGGGTCACAGTTCTAACCGAACCTAACCTACTATTCTTCAGAATTCTTACTGTTTTCATAATTATTAAATCTTAATTTTTTTCTAAAATTTCATAACCCAAACAAATGTGATTTTTGTCTATTTATGGTTTGCCGTAATATTAACTTGACTAAATGTTTAGTGTCTAATGTTTTTTTGCCTTATTAAAGCATTTGCTAAAAGACCAAATGCCATAATGTAATATTTCGTAATAATATTTTGCTAAATAAAAAGGAGATCGTCAATTTTTGTTAGGTGATCTGGCCCAGATTATTTAGGACCGTTTAGGAATGGTTAAGAACCATTTACAGAATCGTCATAATTTCTAGATCAGGATGGTGGTAAAAATATTGCGAAATCTAATGGGAAAACTGAAAAATCATGCATTTAAAACTTGAATCTGACAAGGACAATATTTGAAAGCGTGCTTGCCTATGATTTATATATTAATGTAAAAAAGTACCAATTTTTTAAAGATAATGTACAAAAGCGGACTTGAAAACAAAACGGGAATCATGATGAAATAATAAAAAGTCATATTTTGATCGTATTTATAGTTCCTGTATTTCGGTAAACAAAGACGGCTGTCAAACCATCGTTGATACTATTAACTGAACATTCCTAACACCTATTGCGAAGGGATAAGGTTTACCACCGTTAAGTGCGATAGCACTAGTATCTGACATTACAAAACTGAAAAAAAGATGCGTTTCGTTATCGAAGGAGCATGATATTATGCCATTATGAAACCCACTTTTAATATTCAAACTCCGATCAAAAATGCAAAAATACGCATTTTCAATCTTTAGGCGTTTTAATACAGTCGATTTCTAATTTAAACTTCCGTACGATAGATACTATTTTAATATCAATGTTCTAACTTACCGAACAGTATCAAAACGCAGATTATGTAACGGTATACATTGACAGTGTCAAACCAAAAAACAATCCCGTTTCAGGCCAGGGTGAAGTTAAACTTTATGTCAATGCCATAAGGTCGTTAACGACTTGTCTTGCTGTATTTTAATCGCGGAAAAAACAACATAATGTTTATTTATTTAGTACTTCTAATTCCCGTTTAATTTTTTTGCAATATTTTGTCTACTTTAGTAATAAAATGAGTATTTATTTTACATTGCAGTACAAACTGTATACGGTTTATATCAGGTGGCCCAGAATTGACGATCTCCTTTGACGTAATGAAAATATTCGTATTAAAATTGTGCCAAAGTTTGCATTGGCAAACACAATAGTTACTAAAATTAGTTTGGGAAATGAAATTTGACCAAAATAAATTTGGTAAAACGGCAGGATCCCCTTTATTGTAACTGAAACTATGTCTAATTTACCCGTTTTTTCGCCAAAATAGCTAAAAGTATAAATAGATTAAGAAGATGGTTCGGGGATTAACAAAAGTTAGTTAAGAAGATACAATTGGATATGAAACTCTGTATGAGGAACCGTATTATACGCGGAGGACGTCGCGGGCGGAAAGCTAGTTATTTATTTATTATTATTTATTATTATTTAAACTTTATTGCACAAAATACACAAGTGTATGTACAAATGGCGGACTTAATGCTAAATGGCATTCTCTACCAGTCAACCATTGGGCCAAACAGAGACACGTAAAAAGGTGCGAGGAGAACATTAAACTGATTGATTATTTATAAAAAAAAAGAAGACTTATGAGCTACACATATTTATATTAACTATACATAGATTTACATACACATATAAATAAATAATATACATATATAAATATATAATATAATATATACTACATACAATAGTTATATTGATGGTTACTGATCTGATTCTTGTTGCAGCAGATGCTTACGTAACATCCGCTTAAAAGTGTATTTGCTTGGGGCTTGTCGCATGTTGAGACATGTTGATGTTATATATATAAAGTGTAAAAAAATTTTCATAACTCGTTAATCTTATAAAAATAAGCCCACAAGCGGTACCCTTTAATTAACTGTAATTAATTTTAAATACCAATAAAAGAAAACAATCTAAAAAAATATTGGGATTTTTTATTATTATTATTTTGATTATACGTCGATCGAGTTCATTCACAACCTCCCGTAAATGTATGTTACGGCATTAAATGTGCTAGACCGCTATAATTGTAGGTACTTGGCGCATCGTTCGTTATCTACAAGGTAAGCATAGGCTCCAAACAAAAAGTAGCATCGGTTTCTCGTACTATTATAAGGTCGCGTTGTGTACGCGATCGTGGCAGCGCAGCGCACAGCCTCCCCCTTCGAATGCTAGAGTTGCACTGAGACTCGCGGCTCGCGCATGGTTTTACTGCACCAAATCGCCCTAAAAAGGGTTTTTGTTAAACGAAATCTTTAAATTAAACAAAAACAAACAATAATTTTGAAGATACATATGTTGCCAATATTATGTCGAAAGAACCGTGAAAATATCTTTTGTAGTTTAGGAGCAGAAGCGACGTTTATGTTGAAAACGTCCTAATTTAAATATTTTATTTTGCCATGATAATAACTTTTTTTCAAATATTTCAAACAATAATTATATTAATTGAAAGAAAAATGGAAAAATTCGGACCGGAGTTCCGAAAGGTGGCAAGTTCGAATCTTGCATGTCGCGGTGAAACCATTTTTCTTTCAATTATAAAATTTTCATTACAATATGTTCCCTTTGTATCTAGGATTGTTAATATTCGAAATTTCATAGACATGTCATAATGTTCAATTGTTTGGTTGAGTTAATATACCTACAGATTGAGGAATCAAGCAACAACTACTGAACCTATTTGACTTAACACACAGGTGCATCATTTTGTAGTGGGTTATCAGAGTAAAAAAATAATTAAATGTAGGTTTACACAATTAGAAGGCATTAATAAAATATCGATTACCTCAGAACTGGAGCTAATTAGGACACTGGAGTCTTTGAGAAATAAACCTAAGTTAAGCTCGAGAATATACCCTTGAAATTACCGTAAATAAATAAAAACACGTGTATAAATAGTTTTCTGATTGGGTACGTTTTAGAAATTTGCACCTAAATGTTCTTAGTTGTAACAATGCATTAAATGTACGCCTCACGCCTCATATTTTATGGAAAATATGCAACTTAGAAGGAATTAGTAAAAAACCGCTTTTGAATTCATGCCAAATTTAGTCTTTCAAAATGACTGAATTTGAAAATTTAAATGTCTATATAACGTGAAATTATATTAACTTCAACTTTTATTCTATAGGTTTTTCACCAGGAGTCATCTGTTTCAAAGATATGTGGTATGTAAGTCAAAATATGAGTTTTTCAATTAATTGAGACATTTTCCCGGTTTATAACTTTTGATTTTGGCTGTACCGCTGAACCGAATTAGATGCTAAGATACTCATTCGAGGCAGAATTTAACCCTCTTTAATATTGATACATATGATATTTTCCATCAGACGTACTGTTTTCGAGCTACAAGCAAAAACCTGACAAAGAGCAAAATTTTCGCTAAAAAGTTATGCACACCTCTTGGGATAAAGCAAACTCGGATTACATGCATTTAAGACCACATGAAGGTATTAAAACGATTTCCAGCCTGCTGGGAATTAATTCTTCGAAAAGATCTTATTTTCTTGGCCTATTAGTAATGTCTTAAAAATAATGTCGGCAATGGGCACGACAGGGCACGACCATAGATTTTCATCCAAGGGCACGACCAGAAAGTCGCATTTGGTTGGTTCACGTCACGGTTTAATTTTTGAGTAAACTATCAGGTTACTGGAATATGACCTAATGGAATACTTTATTTTATACCTACTTTACAAGTATTTTTAACTTTATGGTTGTAATTTGGTACCTACTGATAGTACCTATTATTTACCACTTGCCATTGTTCGCAATGTACCTGTGTTATGATTATGAATGACCGATGTTACCGACTAGGTGTCAACTGTCAGTTACATCAGTCATTTACGAGTATTACATTACGGCTAAATCATTGGTTTATTATGTATTCCACTAGATGTGACATCTAGAACAATTTTGTGCGCCATGTTTGGCGGTTGACAGCTATGACAGAATTAAAGAGTATAGTACCTATAGACTTGATTTACACTACGACTCTTGGGACAAAAAATGTCTTTCGTGACTGTACACCTACTCAATGGTATAAATGAAGAGTTGAAGACCCCGACTGAACCCGTTATCGGTGGTACAACTTGGTAAAATTTTGGCTTGTAAAATGGGTAAAAATTATTTTGAACTTACTAGCTGCAATGATATTTACTATGGATGGGTTATACTCTAACAAAATGAGCAGAAAAAATACTTCCAGAATTATTTTATAACCTCGAAAATATTCTGTTATGTTTATCTATTTTGACAATCATTACATCTTTGTCACTCTCATTGTTAGAAAATTACAGCTTGTCTCTTTCTCACGCGGGTGACTGGAGCTCATTGGCACGTCCGCATCTCACGCTGGCCGGTGCGGGACTGGCGACAGTTGTTTTAATTCACTCATTTTAGGTGCTTCACTTTTGGAGCGTACATAACCCATCTGTCATTATTATATATCATAGCTCACACCTCATATTTATGGAAAATATGCAACTTAGAAGGAATTATGAACTTTGGCGCTTAAACAGTTATCAGTATGCCTAAAATGTCTATGCAACGTATTTATCTAGTCCGTGATGCAACGTATGAAGAACATAAAATTGTCTACAATATTTCCATACACAATACATCTGTAAGTCTTACAGCTATAAAGATACAGGGGGTGAAAAAGTGTATATTTTCTTATATCATTAGAATTTTATTTATTAGCTTCAAAGTTTTGTGCTTCGAGATAAGGAAATGAAGTCTCTACCACAGTTTTGTCATCTTCTAATGTTTCTTTTAAAAGATATTCAAAAGTTGAATTCACCCCTAGAGCGCTTATAGAGGGGGTGAAAGTAGTAAGTCTCACACACAAAATCAGTGTTCTATTACTCGTCATAAAAAACTACTAACGGGTGATAACAAAAAAATGAGAATTCTTTCAGAGGCGAAAAAAAAAATTTTCTCTGCCTTTTTTTGAGTTTTGGATGTTCTTAGGCAATTCACACATAATAGTTATTTACAAAACCATCAATGGACATAAGAATAGGGCCCGTGGTCAGCTGTTCGTCAAAGTTCAGACACAATGTCCGAACAAGATCGTTGGACGGCATGTTTTTCCCTTTTGTGCACATATGACCTTGATCCCTTTTATCAACTGGGTAAAATTTTCAGCTCTCCGATTGTTTAAATGCTAAGTTACGACATGACTAAAAATATTTTGCATCCAGCCACATTGTGAAAAAAATTTGAGGTATCGGATTTTCACTCGACGTCTAAAATTAATGATTTTCATGTGTGATTGCGAATCGTCCAGCGACACTGTGATATAAAATTTATTTTTGCTGATCTATGTATTCTAGTAATCTTATCTGCTAGCGGCAATCTAGACCTATCTTTTTAAACATCAACAAATGTAGGTACCGTTGGAAAACTTGAAATTTTTTGTGGCAACTCGTTGGCTGGTGGAATCATCATCATTAAAGATGCAATTCTGTTTGTTCAGTCTTCCCTTGGTCATTATGTTTGCTAATCTCCCGCTACCAGAATGTAAACTACAGTCAGGGATGTAAGAATTCTACAAATAGTAGATACGGGTACATTTTACTTTACTAAAATGACATACACAGTGGTTTTTGTCCATGTTTAAGTTTGAAATATAAAAAAGTACAAGGGATTTTCGCATAGCTTCTTGTTTCGACACCATTTTTTACAAATACAAGTGCTTGAAAAAATAATATAAACAAAATTAAAGAACCTCTAAGACATCGCCACAACTTCATAAACAAACTATTTCGTTTACGTAAATAGTTTAATTGTTATGTCTAAAGAAAATGAGTCTAATTTTTTTGTTATCACCCGTTATACCCTATCCGCTTAAGAAAGTTAATAGAGCACCATCTCTGTTACACTTTGTATGCAAATGAAAAGGACAAAAAACAGGCAATTGGCGTAAACAACTGCACCTCACGGGCGGGCTCGGTTTACATGCCGTCGCTTGGAATATTGGTTTTTATTAATTCTTGATGATTTTTGATGATAATGGTTCTCTATTACTAATTCGTTATTATTCATTTATTTATCATAAATTATTATAATAACCTATTTGGGAAGCCGTTAATAGGAGTTAAAATATTACTTAAATAAATGAAGGATGGAGAAATTGGGGAAGGATTAGGGTATCTCACATAAATAAAACCATATGTTTGTTTGTAATAAATAATAATATTTAATCATCATCTATATCACTATTATCATTTTCTAAATTTATTATGAATCTATCAGCTGTTGTATTAGCAGTACTACTCATTTTTGGCTCGATGACCTCGACAACGTGCTTGATGCATTCTTTCCACGACTCAGCATTTACTTTACTAATGGCTTCATTGAGTAGCCTTTTTACTTCGACTAATTTAAATGTTCTATTATTATTTGCTATGTACCCCTTTATTTGTGACCATATTAACTCTATCGGGTTCAGCTCGCAATGGTAGGGGGGTAAGCGTAGCACGGTTTTGTTTTTTTTCTTTGCCATCTCGTCAATGACAAACGCCTCGTACCTATTTTTGTGGGCCTTCACTATATCCAGCAAGTCTTTTTTATTTGTCTTGGTGGGTGGCAATAAGTTTTTTTCTTTTAACCAATTTTCTATTTCATTTTTTTTCGAACTAGTGTTGGGTATTTTTTCTAATTTTCTGGAATGGTACGGGGCGTTGTCTAATACAATAACTGAGCCGTCTGGTATTACATCAAGCACCTTCGAGAACCATCCTTCAAACACCTCCGAGTTCATATCTTGATGATAGTCTCCGGTTTTTTTTGATTCGAAAACCAAAAGTCCGCTTTCCACAAATCCGTCTTCACTTCCAATGTGAGTTATAATCAGTCGTTTCCCTTTACCTGCGAAACAAAAGGACATAATTGTAGTAAAATATATTAATAATTATTTGTATTTTGTTGCAGCTGCAACTTTCTATTGATAATAGCCGGCCAGATGCAACCAACATGTGCAAATACAATAGATAAGGAATTTCACTTAAGTGATTCATTGTTTTGCATTTCACAATGTGCTAAAATCATAAAGAATGAAATATCTTACCTGATGGATTCTTTAAGCCGACAGATAAACCGTTCATGAATGCTTGTCTTGCGTTTTGAATTGAAGAGTCGACCCATATCTTATTATTCGTATGACCTTCGTTGACCCAAGTCTCGTCCAAATAAAAAATCTTCTTATGGACGTTTCTGGCTTCCTTTATACTCTGCAAGTAGTTTCTTCTCCAATATTCTAAATCTTCACGATCACTCATCATACTATTGCGAGTTCTTTTCACAAATTTAAAACCCATATGTTTCAGTAGTTTGTGAAATGTCGTCCGTCTATAATTGCCTAAACTTGCATCGTCGTTTACTATCGCCAGTATTTTATCTAGTGATGGAATTTCATTCCTTGAAAAAAATCCATGGATAATTCGTCTTATTGCATTTTCAGTGAAGCTGTGAGTCGTGCTTATCACAGATTTGCGTGTCGTTTGTTTTATCGGCGATTTAAGGACGCCTTTCTTCTGCTTTTCATTTACAATTCTATGTACGGAAACCCAGTGAATGCCTAATGACGAAGCAATTGTTTTTGCAATGTCATTTTTCGAGGCTTGTGGAGTCTCCTTTAAAAAAGTATCAAACAAGTTGTGTATCATTACCTTTTCTTGTGAAGAAAAGTGCTGTTTACGCCTCTTCATTATCACTTCCTGTGAATTATCCATAATTCACGAATAATCAGTCCAATTTCAAGCCGAATCACAGAATAAACACGAAACAGTCCAAATTAACAAGCCAGGTCACTGAGGTAGCAGGTAACAATCCGATAAGCAAGCAGTGTCACCGGTTTAACAGGAATCAGTTCAGGTTAAAACAAAACAAAGGTGTGCACTTGTATAACGCGTCCGCACCGTACGAGAGACAGATGTTGACTGAACGTTGACCGCCATGTAAACCCAGCATGTGCGCCTACGATGTCCTTATCTCTGACCAATAACATGCATTTTTAGTTTTCCCCTGTTAACTTTCTTAAACGAACAGGGTATAGGCGTTGTCAGGTATAACTATGGATCAATTAGGGTATAATTAATTTAGATTTGACAAAAAAAAATGCTTTCATACAAAAAAAATTTTTTTTTAAAGAAAGTGCTTGCAAATATTTTTATTTTTTTAAACTTCATATAACTGTCAAGTTATTATTAAAATATCGTATAGGCTTTAGCATTTTTACATAATGCTTGAACAGTTGACTTTATGACAAAAATGTCTACGAGAAGTATAAAGACAATGAGTATGAGTAATTTTTTCCTTCCTGTAACTTTGTATCTTCTAAGACGTACAGAATAAATATAAATACAAAAAAAATAGAGTCTTTATAATTTTCGTAGACATTTTCATAAAGAGAGCTGTTCAGGCATTATGTAAAAAATGCTAAAGCCTATACGATATTTAAATAATAAGTTGACAGTTATATGAAGTTTAAAAAAAAAAAAATTCAAGCACTTTCTTAAAAAAAAAATTTTTTTCTATGAAAGCGTATGTGTTTTTTGTCAAATCTAAATTCATTATACCCGAATTGATCGATTGCTATACCTGACAACGCCTAGTAGTATATTATGATGAGTAATAGAACTTTGATTTTCTGTGTGAGACTTACTACTTTCACCCCCTCTATAAGCGCTCCAGGGGTGAATTCAACTTTTGAATATCTTTTAAAAGAATCATTAGAATATGACAAAACTGTGGTAGAGACTTCATTTCCTTATCTCGAAGCACAAAACTTTGAAGCTAATAAATAAAATTCTTATGATATAAGAAAATATACACTTTTTCACCCCCTGTACCTTTATATCTGTAAGACTTACAGGTGTATTGTGTATGGAAATATTGTAGACAATTTTATGTTCTTCATACGTTGCATAGACATTTTAGGCATACTGATAACCGTTTAAGCGCCAAGGTTCAAAAACGGACTTATGGCACGTTTAAACCAAGATGGCGGCCAACGAACCCCCCCCTCAAGGTCTCAAATCTAGTATTTTAATAACCACCCTATAGCCTACCAATAACCATTAAAATATTTTCTACTCCACCTTTTGTAAGGCAATGTATGGAAATGATTCCCCAATGATTGGATTAATAACGTGAAATTATATTGTCTTTAACTTTTATTCTATAGGTTTTTCACCAGGAGTCATCTGTTTCAGAGATATGTGGTATGGAAGTCAAAATATGAGTTTTTCAATTAAATAAGACATTTTCCCGGTTTATAACTTTTGATTTCGGCTGTAACGCTAAACCGAATTAGAAGTTAAGATACTCATTCGACGCAGAATTTAACCCTCTTTAATATTATGTACATGATATTTTCCGTCGGACGTACTGTTTTAGAGCTACAAGCAAAAACCTGACAAAGAGCAAAAATTTCGCTAAAAAGTTATGCACACCTCTTGGGTTTGGGCAAACTCGGATTATATGCATTGAGGACCACATGAAGGTATTAGAACGATTTCCAGCCTGCTGGGAATTAATGCCTCAAAACACTTTTTATAGATCTTATTTGCTTGGCCTATAACTAACATGTGATATTTAAAACAGCATATTTTTTTGTAATGCCTATTTAAAATAATGAACTCGAGAATTTACGTCTATTTGGCTATCAAATACAAGCAATATATGAACCAATTTTTTTATCGAAAACCGGGAAATGGGTCTAATCAACAACTTGTAATTAAAATACAACCTGTAAAAACAATAGACAAAACAACATAATAAATAAAATAATGTTTTATTTTCATATTGTTTTAGGTAGGGTAATTTTCCCCAAGCTATATATATTGTTTAATATAGCAACATTATTGTGGAATATAAATGCATTCTATTATGAGCGTTAAAGCTCTAAAAACAAAGATTATTTTCTAATAAAGTACGTGAAATAAGCACCTAAACTATTTCTATTTCAAGTATGCGGCGTCGAACGCCGATGGCGGTTTAAGTGAGAGTCAGGTCGGCGAATATACCTAAACGGATATTAAAATAAACTATACCATATTTTTGTACCAATTTGTACCTCTATTAAAAAAAATTGTACCTCTCCGTATTTAAAGCTATTAAGAAAAACAGATACACCCGCCAGCCTGACAGTCAGGCTGGCGGATGTATCTGGTAACTATATGATCCCATCAATTATCGATAAAAGTTATTTATCCAAGTTTTTGTACCTAATTAGTACCTAAAAAGGCTGTGGAAAATTCAGCCATTTTAATTGCGGTTTCCGAATTTCACACATTTAATTGTTTTCCTATTTGAAGCGATTTAAGAAAATTTACCTTGCTTGCAAACCGTGGTATGTGGCTATCTTTATGTTGTTTTTATATTTTTTTAAAATAATAATTAAGAGGACTAGAGGTACAAAATATGTGCCTATATACAATAATTTGTACCTTAATAGTTTAGCATTACGAACCCAATGAATTAAGGGCTGTTTTTAGCTCAGCGTTAATGTAGCCGCCATACATGTTTATGTAACACGTGCTGTCTGCCTAGCCCACAGTATTTTATGTATTTTTTAAACGTGATAATTAAGAGGACTAGAGGTACAAAATATGTGCCTACATACAATAATTTGTACCTTAATAGTTTAGCATTACGAGCCCAATGAATTAAGGACTTTAAATACGGAGAGGTTCAATTTTTTTCAATAGAGGTACAAATTAGGTGCAAAAATATGGTATACTTTATTTTAATATCCGTTTAGGTACACCCGCCGACCTGACTCTCACCGGTTGAAGGAATAATTACGCGTTGATTTTGATAGTCGACGTTTTGTAGTAAATTGGTTATAATTAATAAATTTGTTTTATGAATTGTTTTTCAGCTACCCTGAACAAATTTTGAGTGCCATGTTTGGCGCTTGACAGCTGTCATTAAATCAAAGAGTAGCTTTAACAAAACAGTCGTGAAACTGACTTATGACAAAATTCATATTCTGCCTAAACCGAGTTTGTAACGAAACGTGATTAAGTAATTTTAAAAGAAACTGATTGTTTTATTTGTAATATTGATTTTCAATCTTATATCATGTCTTCATCATCATTTATTTAAGAGCCTGGCTCTTGTCGGTGGAGCAACCGCCATTCATCTTGCCTCTCCGCAATTGTTTTAAGCCCCTGATAAGACACTACATTAGCCTTTTCCTTAGCCTGAGTCATAAACCCCCGTCTAGGCCTCCCGCAGCGCCTTCTTCCTTTAATTTTCCTTTCTATTATGGTTTTTGAAATGGTTCGAAGCTATACCAATAAAACAACAATTGCCACACAGACACTCTTGCTCACCCGGCGGCAGGGTTGCCAACCTTAGAACTTTTTTTCTCGTACATGCTCGACTAAAAATCTCGTATTTTGGTATTCAAACCTCGTACATTAGAAAACTAAAAAAAACGGCCAAGTTCGAGTCGGACTCGCGCCATGAGCCTTTCGTACATCACACAATTTTAACCGTCACCGAAAATTACTGTAACGAAAAGAAAAAAAAATAGTTTGTAATCGCATTTTTTTTCTTGTGATAGAATAGAACAACAAATTTACTATATTTTCGGTCTTTTTCCTTGACTTATGCTGTAAGACCTTGACTTTGAAAATTAAGGTGCAACACACACTTACTTTAATGGAATTCAGCTGTCATAGAAAAAAAACACCTGACTGAATTTTGTATATGGCCTCCATATAAAAATTCAGTCACTATAGACAAATTTTTCGCCTTCTGGCTGATTTTTGTCTATGACAGATGAATTCCGCTTGGCAAGTGCAACGCTTCATTAGGCGCAAGCCTAAAGGCGAATGCTACGCACTCGATAATGAGGATAAACGCGCAAAGCTCTACGCAGATGACACCGTAATCGCACAAAAAACATCTTGTTAGTTATGGTTTGTATATTTCAAATCCATACAGTCTATGGTACAAAGTAGTGAGTATTATATTCTTTGGTACAGATTTTCTAAGTCTTCAAGTTAATCATTTATAATCTGTGGGTTTGTACCGACTATATTTGTTAATTATTTTTATTTATTATAAACTTTTTTGCACAAAACTAAAAAGTACAAGAGGCGGACTAAAGGCTTAGTCCCACAAATAAATGCCCTGATCAGGATTTGAACCCAGGACCTCCAATTTAATAAGCAGTGGTGGTACTAACGACTAGATTAGGAGACTATTAGTCGTGCATTATTTATTTATTTATTTATTGGGAAACAAACAGGCAAAGGCAAATGGTCAATCAGATGATACACTCACAAGCCAAACAGTTTCCACAAATAAATTTAAACATTTCTGATGCTCAGTTGGAAATACGATTGAGTTAATATTAAAAGCTAATAAACATTATATCTAAAATTATAAGTACAATTACAAAATTACAAACATGCGGATATCAGAATAGATATTATATCACTATTGCTAGTTTGCTAGTCTTACTTTTTAATGCTGACACATATTGTTGTAAAGACAGATGAAAGCGATAAGCCTGTGAATTAGAAGCGATATGCCTCTTTGTCCAACATAATCATACCCAATGTCTACTTTTCATGTAACACATCAGGCCAGTGTGTAGTTGTGGATAAATTATAAGTCCACAGTAAAAAAATCTGCTTATAAAATTTCATGAGTCAAAATCTCGTACATAAGTGTACGAGATCGATAGTGTCCTCGTACCTCGTACAGAAGACCACAAATCTCGTATTTGTACGAGAATTCTCGTACGGTTGGCAACCCTGCCCGGCGGTCACCGGACAAGTGATACTGGAAGCATTCGTCCCTAGTACCATCGTCTAGCCACCATGTCAGCCTGAGTGTATATTTATTAGGTACACTTCAGTCTTAATGTATGTCATCGTCGTGTCATATCAGGTGCCCTAACATATTGCCTCTCCTGTTCTCAATCGTCTTCCTAAGAAATCTGTTCTCTCCTACTAAATCTAGAACTTCTTTATTCGTATATCGTCCTGTCCAGGTGATGCATTCCATTCTTCGCCAACACCACATCTGACATCTGTCATGTGATCACCACATGTCATGTCATGTCTTACTTAAGAAAAAAAAACGACCTCATTTCATTTTGATTCGTAATTACTTACGTAGCCTTATACTTAAATCAAATTGCGATTTATCCAGTAAAAATAGCAGAAATCCAAATTCTCAAAAAATATTGAAGGCCTCGTGCGGCTACAACACCGTATTAAATGGCGGTGGTTTATAAATTAATTTCGAACTGTTTCTGTGGATTATAAGGCACTATTAAATGTGGAATTTAATAAAATAACGATTGCAATACTTTCAGTCAAATTTTCATAAGTATTTAACGAAAATTTTGAGAAACAATTTTTCATCCCATATTGTGGAATCTCCCCACCCCTGTGACGACACAGTGTACGTCGCGTTTGCGTCATCATACCGTGAACAGCGCTCAAACGGGGAGGACGTGGGATGAACAAGTGTGCAGTGCATTATTAGAAACATTGTTTTATTTTTTTCAAATGTTTCTAATATCGGAATCATAAAGTACAAAGTATTAGGATAGGTAAATATTTTATTATATCGTGAAGTTATACTGTGGTGCAAGAGTTTTAATGACTCCTATATTTTGTGTGTTGTGTACAACTTACTTACGTATCTTGTTTTTTGTTGCAGGGTTCAAGAAATAAACGTCGCCATCATGGCGTCGGACGAACAATTTTCATTATGTTGGAACAATTTCCACGCAAATATGTCGGCAGGCTTTCATGGCCTGCTGTCGCGTGGGGATTTAGTGGACGTCACATTAGCTGCCGAAGGCAGGCTATTGCAGGCACACAAATTAGTCCTATCAGTATGTTCTCCCTACTTCCAGGAGATGTTCAAGATGAACCCAACTCAGCATCCAATAGGTGAAGATCATTTATATATTTGTACTTTTCATTAAATATTTTATTCACATTATCTGTGTACTAATGATTTTTCTTGTTGTTTCAGTATTTTTAAAAGATGTTAGTCATTCAGCGTTAAGGGACTTGTTACAGTTTATGTATCAAGGTGAAGTTAATGTTAAGCAAGAAGAGTTAGCGTCGTTTATTAGTACCGCGGAACAGCTTCAAGTGAAAGGTTTAACCGGTAATCAGAATGAAGAAAGTTCCACGCCATCCAAACCAAAGCCGACCTCAAGGCCAGGCCCGAGGTCGTCACAACAAAGGCAATCTGTTATGACTAAGTTAGAGACTGAATTAGATTCTAAGCCCTCCTCAACTCCAGTAGCAATTAAGCGACCAAATAGACCATCAATAGCATCAAACAATTCGTCCTCTTCACAATCTGGACCCGTGAAAAGAAAATGTGTGGACCCATTAGAAGCCGGACCATCCGGATCGGCTAAAGAAGAGTTTGTAACGATACCTGACGAAGATGAAAACAACGCTGTGGCACCCAAAATGGAACCTGAATTTGTTAACGAAAGCATGTGGGATGATGACGATGACGGCACGAATAATGATGAAACAAATTTCGGCGAAGATGACTCTAACATGGAAATGAGTGGTAAATATTGCCTTTCTATTGTTTTTTATATTGAATGGTTAGAACTGTTAAGTGATTATTCCTTCGTTACAGGTTTTGATGGCTCAACGACTGGCGATGGCAATTTGACTGGAGGTGCGGAAGGAGGGGCTGTAGGTGATGCGCAAGGTAGGTTTGCACACTCCGGTTGAACAGGTCGGGCAGGACATACTATCTTCCTGTATCGTATGTCGCGTCCCGATTGATCAGATATGATAAACCTCTTATCTAGCATATAAAAAATTTAAGCATTAATTTTCTTGCGGGTTTATCATATCTTTAGACGTAGAAATGAAATTTGTAAGTTAGTCCTTAAGTAGTTGTAGTTAGTAACGTAAATTGCCTGTTGCAGATATTTTTATTTAACTATGCTTCAATTTACAACTTTGAATCATGGTTAATATTGTTGGTATGATCTGGTAAAGTTTGGTACACCAGGTAATCCATGTTGGTATATAAGGTAACAAACTGTAAAAGGTATGAAGGTAAAGTGGTAATACGGTAAATCTTTGATCCTCATTGGTAAAAGTGAGATATCTAAAGTTTCAACACGGTAAAAGTGAGATATCTAAAGTTTCAACACGGTAAAAGTGAGATCTTAAGTTTCAACACATTGTGCGGTAATTGGTATGAAGGTAAAAGTGGTGATATGGTAAGTGGTCTGATCACTCAAAACTACTTTGAAAAAACCTAGGTATGAAGGTAATAAATAAGTGGTGATATGGTAAGTGGTATCACTCGAATCTACTTCGAAAGTGTAAAACCAAAATATTTCCCTTGCTAGGTTTTGGCTTTGGACTGCTAGAGGTGTAATTTTAAACTAGATGGTAATATGTACAGTTCAGCACGTATTGGGCGAGTGAATAGGAAGTATATAGTGTATACAATCTTGGACGGGGACAAATTTGAAAGCTAAGTACTACTGCGGATTTTGTATATCAGATAAATGAGATTACAACTTCCGCGGTAGGCCCGTCCCGTGTGTGCGGCACTGGATAGTTCTTTAAATTATGAACTTCAATTGGTATATCGTAATTCCGACTTCTACGGCGACACATTACACTGGAGGGGGCAGCGCGCTGCTAAAAAATTGTGGGAAAAGCCTTTGATGGGCAGCTTACACACTGCTGCGGTTTCCGCATGCGGCGCCGGTGCACAAGTAAGATTGCGCTCTGCATGTGAATAGCGCTGTCACGCTTGCACACCGTCTCTGCATCCGATTGCGGCGCCAGTGATTATCTCCATACGAGTATGGGGTGGACGGATATACTCATTCTTACCCTGTGTGTAGGTTCAATCGCCTTCGGCAGACCGGTTGGAGTATGTGTTGCAGTTTGAATGTTATAAATTGGTTTGTATGACACTAAACTAGTATCGTTACGCTGTTGGCATTGCGTAATAGTACATTACTTACCAAGGACTAAGAGAAAGAAAACCCGAAATCGCAAGCATTTGTGACCCCCGAGCCACAGGCGAGGGTTGTAAATGTACGATAGAGGGCTTTCTTTTTTGATGCCCGTGGTGAGTACACAAATTTACGTCTCGACTTTGCCATAATGCGAGTTTTTACGGTACGCGTAGGGTGCGGTAAAACTCGCATTATGGCCAGGTGTGACTTAAAAACATTCAAGTCGTAAGGCCTGAGTGGACGCTCGAAGCGGAGCGTTCACTTTGTACAGTCACGTCTGAAAATATGGATACATTTAGTATGACGAAAATATGTACCCACGACCCTATTACCAGGGCGTAAAGTATTGGATACATGTTTTTGTCACATTAAATGCATCCATATTTTCAGACGTGACTATACAGTGTCGACTCTACACCAGTATGGTTGGTCTGCACGCCGCACGCCCAACTCTAGCGTCCACAGGCTTTTCACCTTATATCCTTTGACCGCCAAGCATCGGACTGAATATAATCGTTGCCACAGCTCTAGCGCGAGGCAACTTATAGAGCCTGTCCAGACGGAGAGTTATGAAACGCACGAGAGCATCTGGACGGGTTGTATGTAGCTCTAGTATTTCGGGAACGCGCGAGTGTCTACGCGCGCAAAACGCTCCGTCTGGACAGGCTCTAAATTGAAGCGCGCGAGGGCTTACGCGCGCAAAAATGCTCCGTCTGGACAGGCTCTTATTTGTGGGCGTGATCAGTAGGTCTAGCACATGAGTGTAGCGACAGTATGTCGCGGTCGAGATAGACATCTGTCACTGCGAGATACTGTCGCGACACTCATGTGCTAGGCCTTTTGGTGTGCGTGTGGATTGTGAGTGAGCACCCTTCTAAAAAAAAAGGAAAAATGCTATTCATTTAGTAAAAGTTCTAAAACAATTGTAAAACTAATCTCTGTATTTGTAAAAAGATGTATAAAAATATAAATTCATTAACATGTGCTCACTCAGTTCTCACTAACGACCAACGAAATGAGTGAATGTATTTATTTAACATATAATATTTATATAGTACTAATATTTAGTAAAACCTATGCTAACGTACCTTTATAATTTGTAGATCACCTAGTAACGTATCTAAGGTTTTACAAATAATTTCTTATGCTCACTCAATCCACACACTTTCGAAAACTCGATTTCTCATGAAACAACTGAAGATTTAAATTGCTTTATATGTGTAAAGTTAAGTAAAATCAAAATGGGACTTTGTAAAATGCAAAACAAACCACTAACGTGGCAGGTTTTTGGATGATAATTTTTTGTGAGTAAGTAATTTATTATAAGTAAGTTAAAAATGTAAATATCTTAAGATTTGTAGTATCACAGAAACTATAAATTAGTTCAACTTTTAGTAAAATATTTTACTAAATATCTACCATCTAATATTTTCTATTCGTTGTCTGTTTTTAAAGATATTCAATTGTAATTTTTCTCGTATAAATATATCATTTAGGGTGACCACACTTCGGAACATTTTAAAATAAAACAAATTTGATTACTTGATCAGTCTTCTTTATTGAAGCATATACAGGGTGATTCATGAGACGTGAGCAGGAACAACCCTACACACTTAGTTAACGATAATGAATCGGCCCCCATCATGTTTAAATGAAACAATAACGCCTTTCTATTTTTTTACATTTTTGTTTCGTAGAAATTTTATTTTCTGTAATCAAGGTCACCCTACATAAACCCATCAATAAAGATAAAACCTCTTTAACAATCATGACAACATATTGATTATGAAAAAAATAATTGTCAAATTGAGTGATATACGATGTTTCCAAAATAACCAGACATCAATTTGACACATATCACAGAAAAACAAGAGAATATCAGTACTCGACGGAGTATTCTAATTGTAGAGTGACCATGCGTGTCGTAAATAATTTTAATCTTTTTATTTTTACTTGAATATTTTTTTTTGCTGTTATCACACTAATAGTGATATCAAACAATAGCTTATCAATAACTTAATCCGTAGTGTTAAGCCTGCTCACGTCTCATGAATCATCCTGTATAAATAATAAAATGTACAAAATCATCGGCGCAGTTGAATTTCTAGCACCTTTACATTCAACTGGTATAGGTCATTACAAAGCTCATCATTTAGTAGACGACATATTTTTTGCCACGACGATAATTGTACCACACAACCACAGAAATTACTAACCATGACATTCTGTTACACCTTTTAAGCTATGTATTAATTGGACACTTAACAGTGCAGTTATTTTGATATACATACCTATAACTTTACTTATCCGTTAATAATATTTTTGTAAATTGCTTTGCCGTAGTCGGGTAAAAAGTATTATTATTCCATTGCCTACTTCAATAAAGAAGACTGATCAAATAATCAAATTTGTTTTATTTTAAAATGTTCCGAAGTGTGGTCACCCTAAATGATATATTTATATGAGAAAAATTACAATTGAATATCTTTAAAAACAGACAACGAATAGAAAATATTAGATGGTAGATATTTAGTAAAATATTTTACTAAAAGTTGAACTAATTTATAGTTTCTGTGATACTGCAAATCTTAAGATATTTACATTTTTAACTTACTTATAATATGTGGACTGAGTGAGCACTCACAAAAATTTATTATCCAAAAACCTGCCACGTTAGTGGTTTGTTTTGCATTTTACAAAGTCCCATTTTGATTTTACTTAACTTTACACATATACAGGGTGGAATTTTGTAATGCCACCTGAAGGGGAAGTACTCTTAATACTGTAGATAGAAAATTTTACTCAAAGAAAACATTCCTTTATTTTTTAAAAGAAAGAAGACTGCATTCAAAGATTTTTAAAAATTCGCTTGTCGCACCCGGTAATCGAACCGACTAAAATCTTAAAAGTTGCACCCTATACTTTTATTGCATCGATCGTTAGGGTCAATTATAAGGATGAAATCTCTCTAACAAACTTCATAAATTAAATGAAATGAAAACAATGAAATCTTAAATTATTTAAATTATTTACAAAAAATGGTAAACTAACTTATTAATTGTTCGAAATGGGCTCCTCCTTTTTGGTTACACAAACTTATTCTTCTAAGGAATTCATTTCTAGTAACCTTTAATAACGTGTTGTGGTGAATGTTATAAATCGTATTCTGAACTTCAACTCTCAACTCGTTTACATTCTCATAAGATTTAATGTAAATTTGATTTTTTACATATCCCCACAAAAAAAAAATTTAAGGGGTGAGATCTGGTGATTTAAACTACGTCACACACGGAGTTATGTCGCATCTAAGAAAGGAGTCTGCATTACAAACACGTGCAAATTGCAATCGTCTTCTCTAAAAAGTAATACGTCATTTTAATGGATAAATGACGTCAATGATAATTATTAATTTATAACATAAGTAAACAGATGGATCTTTGAGTAAAAGTGCTTTAACTTGATCCATTGAATTAATAATTTAAGATTTCATTGTTTTCCTTTCATTTAATTTATAAAGTTTGTAAGATAGATTTCATCCTTATAATTGACCCTAACGATCGATGCAATAAAAGTACAGGATGCAACTTTTAGAGATTTTAGTCAATTCGATTACCGGGTGCGGCAAGCGAATTTTTAAAAATCTTTGAATGCAGTTTTCTTTCTTTAAAAAAATAAAGGAATGTTTTCTGTGAGTAAAATTTTCTATCAACAATATTAAGAGTACTTCCCCTTCAGGTGGCATTACAAAATTCCACCCTGTATAGCAATTTAAATCTTCAGTTGTTTCATGAGAAATCGAGTTTTCGAAAGTGTGTGGATTGAGTGAGCATAAGAAATTATTTGTAAAACCTTAGATACGTTACTAGGTGATCTACAAATTATAAAGGTACGTTAGCATAGGTTTTACTAAATATTAGTATATAAATATTATATGTTAAATAAATACATTCACTCATTTCGTTGGTCGTTTGTGAGAACTGAGTGAGCACATGTTAATGAATTTATATTTTTATATATCTTTTTACAAATACAGAGATTAGTTTTACAATTGTTTTAGAACTTTTACTAAATGAAGAGCATTTTTCCTTTTTTTTTTAGAAGGGTGCTCACTCAATCCACACGCACACGCCTTTTGACGTCTGATTGCCCGTTATTTGGCGTCTGGCAAATGTGGTACTTCCCTGTGAAATAATTTTGACGAAAATTATCACTTATACAGCACAAAACGGAACAAATTAAGGACCATTGTTTTCCTTAGCTGACATCGATAAACGAATATGTCGCCCCATTGAGAGAAGACTTAATTAACAGAGTTTGAAAATTAATAATAACGATTTAAATCACACATTTCTGTCCTTTAGGCCGCACTTAACAATATTTAATATTTTTCCCACCACATCAGACATCGGATTCGACAAAAAGGTATTACATAATCCAATGGAACTGTCTTTAAAAAGCTGTCGTCTAGGTCCCTCATTTCGGGCACACTCCATCAAAATGTGATACACATCTTCAACACGATTACATAAGGTGCATAATTCCGAGTTCACTTTACGCATGAGATACGCGAACTTATTTAATGGAATGTGTCCGGAACGCAATCTTAACAATAAAACGAGGTCCTGCCTACACAACGTACTATTATCAATCCAAGGTGAATTAAATGGTTGAGGCTGTATAGTCTTGAACCAAATATCTTTGTCAAGAGACCTCCTATCAAAATATTCCTTCCATAGTTCGCGGCACTTTGATTTAACCAAATGTAAACAATCATTATACGGGGGTAGCAAGTAGAATTCGATACCATCACTGCACGCCTGTTTTGCTAATAGATCAGCTGTCTCATTACCACTTATACCTACATGCGACGGAATCCACTGTAATATAATAACTTTAGACATCGAATTTAATTCTATTATTAATTTTATTATTGTATAGGCTATCGGTACTCCTCGAAAGGTCGAGGTGCATCGAGCCAGATGTTGCAATGCACTTTTAGAATCTGTGAAAACAACGAATTTGTTCGAATCGATGGATTTCCCGTAGGATAAGGCTTCAGAGATAGCAATTAATTCGGCTTGCATTATGGATGTGTTGCAGTTTATTTTTAATTTTAATTTATAGCTATTCATTTCATCATAAAAGGCCGCCCCTATACTTTGACTATTTTCTTTAGAAGCATCTGTAAATATTTTATAAAATTTAGAATACTTTGTCATTAGCTCGCTGCAAATTACATCGACCTCTGACCTGTCAAAGTTTCGTTTCGCTTTGTTAAACGATTCAATAAAGTAAATAACGCCGCTTAGGTCTATGCTAGTGATCCAGATATCAAATGTGAACATTTCTAATTGCCTACTAAAGTAAATAGGTATATCTTTTAATTCATTATACGACGTAACGAGTACCGGTATTTTTCTCCCCTCCCACGTCTGCTATTTTGTATAACGTGCAACTGATTTATGGTAGTATTTATGGGGCAGTTATTAAAAGATCTAATTTTAAGACAGAACTTTCCTGCTAGGTAGCGCCTACGGATCTCAATGGGAGAAAGGTGTAATTCAACTTCAATTGCCAATTGTAATCTAGTAACGGAATCTAGTAAGCTGACCCCACTTGAAAACAACACAAAATCATCGGCGTACTGCGAAATATAGACATTATTTATATGTTTACAGATGTCAATTGTGGCAACATTAAACAACAATGGAGATAAGGGGTCACCTTGACCTAGTCCTTGGCAACAACTTCTGTGCGCACTATAATTTTCAAACCTGATATTCAAATTTCTATATGTTAAAAAATTCCACAAGTAGCCACATATTGACCTACCCACCTCAAGTCTGTCCAAAATTAATAACAGCTGTCTAATGTTTACATTGTTGTAGGCGTTGTTTATGTCAATAAAACAACCTAAGGTTACTTGCTTAGCTTCGAAACCCGCTTGAATTTTACATCAATTCTCAAAGGAAACGCAAATTTTACCCGTTTGTTATCCTCCACTGTCCAAATGTGAGACTGACATGGACGAACGAAAATATGTCATACCTATTAAAAGTTTAATAAGACCTCTTATTATTACCATGACAGGTCTATGGCTAGTATGTCTATGATGCCCCTGTTGCCCTTCTCCCCCCTGTTTCCCGCACCTGGTAGGGTACCTACCTGCACAGGTCGAACGGAGCGTGTATGTGAAGGTTTTTTGACACCGGAGCAAAATCGACGTATGATTCTTTAGCGTGGACCTGCACGCCTAGCATAACTTGACGTTTGACGCGACAGTTCATACTTCAAGCGCGACTCGAAGTATGGAATGACAGGCGACAGCGTAATATATGCTAGCCGGCCTGTAGTGTCACCGACTCACTGACTCACCGTATCCCGTCACCTTTGTCACTAATAATTACTGGAACAAGGAAAGAAGGTTATTCGGTCAATTGCCAAAATATATCGTACAATACCAAGCTCTATAAGATGATAAGATGGTATCTTAAGCCCGTCACAGATGTAGCTATAATATATAATATATTAATATACCGAAAATTATAATTTTATCTACACTCATATTGTAAGTTCTCTAAAACGTGTTCGAAAACGGTAGGCAATGGCTAGCATTACCACGACCGATTTTACTATGATAAGCTTTTTATCTGTGGCAGTAACGTAATTTTAACTTTTCATGCTCAAATATTGATGTGCTATGAGTTTTGATAACATAATGTACACCTGCACCCTCCCGCGCATCCGCCGACAGCCCGACACGCGCCTCCCCGACACAATCGAGTTGGTCATGGCGGTGCAATGGCGGCCATTCTATGGTTTCCGAATACGGCATTTTGGATAAATAATATGAGTGTAGATAAAGCAGTGTATGCAACTGTACGTAATTAGGCCTTAAAACACTCGTGTGATCTTATTATGAAACTCGCCTGCGGCTCGTTTCATAAAACCACACTCATGTTTTCAGGACCCTTATTACGTAACAGTTACATAAACTACTATTATAGCTAAGCACCACACACGACAAAGATGAGGTAAAAATTTCGGGCTTTAGTGGTAATATTGTGAGTGGCAGTGGGTGGCGTAACTAAAATGCCACGGGCCCTTGGCCTAAGGGGGCCCCCGGCCGGAGGGGACAAGACTAAAGGAGGATTCTAAAATTTTCTGTAAAGGGGACCCATACTATGAATTTGCCACGGGGCCCACTTAGCGTAGTTACGCCACTGGTAAGTGGTACGTGGAATGGTCGTTACAATGACGCTATATACCGTGGGCCCATATAACTAGACAGATTTTAACAGTGTATCACATATTTAGATACTAAAATGTCCTATAAACTTTTCTGGAATACGCCTAGTTTCAGAGTTAATACAATTTAAAAAAAATACACTTTTTATTATAACTCATCACAAAAGCCTTTCTATTGGCGTTCTTGCCACTAATGGACATAGTGTACATGTCCTTATTGACAGATATCAAAGTGACAAGGAAAACTTTGCAGAAACTAAATTTTTACAAAAAATAATGTACCAATATGTTTTGGGCGATAATTTTAATAATAACATTTGCTTTTCATGTGCAATAAACATTCAAAAAATGGAAAAAAAAAAACGAAAAAAAAATTTTTTTTTTTGGCGAAATTGACCAGTCACATAATATATTTTCCTTCTTTTGGAGAAATTCGTGGTTAAGATCTGTCGGGTTAATCCAGCCCACGGTGTATAATCCGAACTGACTCTTTTAAAAACTATAAGTTAGATGAAAATAAACCTTACGATACGAAAGTGCCATTTTAAATTAATAAACATACTAGTGTAAGTCTAGAAGAATATAATGTTCAACAGATGGCGCTAGGAGTACTATAACTGAGTTATATAATGTAAAGAAATAAAAATGAGCATTCGTTTACCAGTAATAGAATATGATACACTACCTTATTTAGGAAACAAATATTCTTTCCGAAATTACAGGTTGTTTGTTGATATACAGCGTGTATTTTTAATATACGCCGTTTTATTAAAATTTCACGACATGTTTTTTTCCCTATAAAATAAAATATTTCAGCACTCAATCTATTGCTACCTACACGATTACTTTGCCTTTAAAACGTCACAATTGATATCTATCAAATTAATGTATACGCAGTAAGTACATTGCTGCATCATAAAAAAAGTCTGTTAATTAATAGTTCACTAAATGTTTACGAGGGTTGCTACTTATATATCCGGAAACAAAAAAACAAACAAACGTACACGGCTGAAAATGGTTTTATTGTTTTTCAAAGTATTCCCCTTGATGATCTATGCACTTTTGCATTCGCGTGAACCAATTTTTACAGCACTTCTGCCACTCCGCCTGAGGTACCTCCATAACGTGTTGTTTGAATGCGTCGACAGCATCTTCAGCGGTCGAAAATCGTTGACCGCGTAATTTATTCTTTATATTTGGAAATAAATAAAAATCGTTGGGTGCCAAGTCAGGGCTGTACGGCGGATGACCCGTTAATTCCACATTTTGACCCTCCAAAAATAGAGTTGTTTCGCGTGACGTATGACAGATGGCATTGTCATGATGAAGAATGATTCTTCGTCGCTGGTTAGTTTTACGAATTTGTTCAAATACTTCCGGTAAGCAAATGGTCGTGTACCACTCTGAATTAACCGTTCTACGGTTTTCTAGTGGCACTGTAGCTACATGGCCATTAATACCGAAGAAGCAGGCTACCATTTGTTTCAATGTACTTTTTGCACGAGTAACTTTCGTAGGGTTCGGCTCATTTTGAAACACCCATACCGTTGATTGTTGCTTCGTTTCGGGATCGTATGCATAGATCCAGGATTCGTCACCTGTATAGATGTTATAAACGGCTTTTGAGTCACCACGGCTATATTTTTTTAACATTTTATTGCACCATTCGACGCGAGCATCTTTTTGCTCTTTTGTTAAGTTGTGGGGTATCCAACGCGAACAAATTTTTTTTACAGCCAAATAATTATGTAATATGCTATTAATGCTGGTCATAGAAATATCCAGAGTCGCCTCTATCTCGCGGTACGTAACATGTCGGTCGTCCATTATAAGTTTTCGCACAGCCTCGATATTTTGTTGTACAACGACCGATTTCGGGCGACCTGTCTTAACTTCGTCCGTAAGCATACTACGTCCACGATTGAACTCACTAAACCAGTGATACACAGTAGTTTTAGATGGGGCTTCATCACCAAAAGTTGAAGTTAGTTGATCTATGCACTGTTGTTGCGTTAAACCACGCCGAAAATCATAATAAATCATAGCACGAATATTTTCACGAGTGAGTTCCATTCTTGCTGCGAGATGACATTTAAAACCCGTCAAAAACAAAACACGAGCGTTAATAAGAAAGAAAAAATATACCGGCCAGTACTTAAAAAAGTTCAAATTTTACCATGGAGGTCAAATATGCTATTTAAGAAGATTGTAATCCCGGTTTCCGGATATATAAATAGCAGCCCTTGTATTGCGATATCGATTTCTGACTTTATAATCTGCGTCTGGTTTTCTTTTGTGGTTATATCAAAGATGCACACGGTATATTCCTCTCTATCGAGTACCACGTGTATCAATAGATGGCGCTAGTAGTACATGAAATTACCAATGCAACTAATGTAGCGGTTAGCGGTTTTCAATGAGTCTGGATGATATTCTTCTCCCTTTGGAAGTGCTCTCTATTATCGGAGAGCCTGTGATAGTTTAGAGCTGAATATCGTTACTAACTTTTAGTATGTTGTTGGGCACGACACTGAGACCCCAAAACTGCCGAGAGACAGGGACGTAGGTGAATGTCTCAACTTTAAAGCAATGTACTACTATAATGAAACAGCTTATTTAAGCTATATATTTCTATAAAAATATGTTAGAAAAACATGGGGGCGCTACCGAACTTTTGCCTTAGAGTGAAAAAATATCAATTTTCTCAATTTACGGAATATGAGTATGCGCAGGAGCTTCGGGTATATATTGATGGCTAATAAATGATCTGGACCCCCTTAATGCCGGAAAAAACACCTCTATTGCGCCTGAGGTCCAAATAATGACGACACAAACGTGACCACTACCGAAATTTGTAAAATGTAAATTAAAGCTAGAACATGACACATACATACCGGGTGTGGCCTGTAATAAGAGCAAATAATTAAAACGTAGATTCTACTCCTTAAACTGGACAACGTTTGTTTTATTTACAACTTTTAAAAATAACTTGTAGTTTGAATTTTATTACAGTTTAAAGTTTATTCGAACACGCAATGTATTACGATATTGATTAATATCTGTATGATGACAAGACTGACAGGCGATGTCATTTAGGTGGAACTTGATGTACATTGAAAATACTATTTAGTTTGTTTGAAAAAGAAACAATCTAAAATCTACATAACTTTCAAAAGTCGTTTAACAAACATTGTCTAGTTTGAGGAGTAGAATCTACGTTTTAATTTTTTGCTCCTATTACAGGCCACACCCGGTATATGAAATTTACTACATTGTTTTTTTAAATATATAATTTATAAATGGCGGGAACATGCACCAGGCCGTGACGAGTGGCGGAAGAGAGGGGAGGCCTTTACCCAGCAGTGGGACACAACATAGGCTATATAAAAATATAGTTAAGGAATTATTGATAAAATAAAATTAAGTTTTAGGAAAAAAAATGTAGGTATGTCAATTCTGTAACCAAAGTAAAAAAATGCACTAATGTTTTGTATAGCATTAAAAACACCAACTATTTTGTTTTACAACACAGTTCGAATTTAAAAAATTTGATATCAAATATAAAAGTTTTACCTACAATGCGCTTGCGCTTAAATTTCTAAAGCACACTAATTATTTTAGCTACAATGCGCTCATACTATGAAAGATGCGCACATACTATTTTTGTACATTTTGTAAGTTTTTAGGGTTCCTTGCCATTATAGTAAAAATAACCGACCAAGTGCGAGTTAGGGTTCCATATATATACATCACACAATGCTCTTGACCGCCGCTACAGAGTGGAGCACACTCAATGCCCATTATTTCGTTCTCCGGTATAAGTACAGTCACCGGCAATAGTATCTTCCTACACGAAGGCCGCAAAAATATGTGACACGCTCTTATGGCCGTACAAATAAGAGCGTGTCACATATTTTTGCGGCCTTCATGTAGGTAGATACTATTGCCGGTGACTGTACCTACACTAGTGTACCTAGGTACAGCCATAATCATTATACATGTACTATATATATATTATGTATGTACATGCTGTACGTTCAACGTATAAATGAAATGAAATGAATTAATTGATTTTCATTATGGTGGCGCCGCCGCAGAGCAGCACACGTTTATTTTTAGAGTTCCGTACCTCGAAAGGAAAAAACGGAACCTTTATATGATCACTTTGTTGTCCGTCCGTCCGTCTGTCCGTCCGTCCGTCTGTCCTTTTTCTCAGGAACGCGTAGAGGTATCAAGCTGAAATTTATATCAAATACTCAGGTCTACTGTCCCTTGGAGCTGTGAATAAATCAAACTTCTAAGCCAACGCAATCAAAAGATACAGCCGTTTATGCCGCAAATTTTCGAAACTTGCAAGGGAATCAAAACCTACAGGGTACTTCCCGTGAACTCAGAATCTTGAAATTTACGTACGAAGCAACGTCTTATAGCACAGATAAAGGAAAAATTGCGAAACCGTAAATTTTTAGTTACATCATATAATAAAAATAATTTTAATAATTTTAAAGTTACTACCCCTTTCCTCATGAACGCGTAGAGGTATTAAATTGAAATTCATATCAAATACTCAGGTCTATTATACCTTTAGGCACTGGTCCCACCGCGAGCTAGTAAGCTATGAGCTATCGGTTATTTTCTAGCCCAAGAAACGAACAAAAGATAATCGCTTCCGTGTAAATAAAAGAGAGAGATATATATTTATAGTTCATCGCTGGCTGTTCACACTGCGATGAACTATAAATTACTCGCCCGCGGTAGGACCAGTGCCTTAAGCTGTAAAGGTTTGTACGAAACCCTCAGTGCGCGAGTCCGACTCGCACTTGGCCGGTTTTTTTTAAATATAAAGAATAATAATTTTGTGTCAATATCCATTCGGGTAGGTAGGTAGTACGTTCACGTCGGAAAATATGGATACATTTAATGTGACAAAAACAAGTAGGTTTCCAAGATTTTACGCCTTGGTATTAGAGTCGTGGCTACATATTTTTGTCACATTAAATGTATTTATATTTTCAGACGTGACTGTACACAGGCGGACTGAGGAACATGTAATTCAAAGTCCGAAACATAACTTTTTTGTTATTGGCCTTCTTTTTATGTAATTACTATTATATCTATAGCTGTTTTTGTCCTGAATACAAATATAAATAAAAACCGGCCAAGAGCGTGTCGGGCCACGCTCAGTGTAGGGTTCCGTAGTTTTCCGTCCGTCACAGTAAGTGTCCCCAGTTAAGAGTTAATAACACCGCCATGTAGGATATGATATGAGAGTTCCACGTACAGCGACATCTATCGGCAAATTAAGTAAACTATTGCGCGCGAGCTTAAAGTATGGAAGATGATTTTTATGGGCTAATTCTTTATTGCGTGAACCGATTTTCACCGTTTTTACTTTATTTGAAAGCACGTCATTTCATTGTAATTTTGTAGAAATTACAGGTACAATAAACACCTGCTTATACGGTTAAATTACAAACTTAGTTCAGAAATTATTTTGTAATTTTTTTTCAAAAACTATTCATCCTATCAAGTTCAAAATAATTTTCCTAGAAAGTTTTTATAAAGTTCTACTTTTAAATTTTTTTTCATATTTTAAAACTTATGGTTCAAAAGTTAGAGGGGGGGACGCATATTTTTTCACTTCTGGAGCGATTATTTCCGAAAATATTTACATTATCGAAAAATGATTTTAGTAAACCCCTATTCATTTTTAAATACCTATCCAACAATATATCACACGTTAGGGTTGAAATGAAAAAAAAAATCACTCCCCACTTTACGTATAGGGGAGGTACCCTAATAAAAAAAAAAACCACTTTTTATTTTACCACTCTGTCGGCGTGATTGATATACATATTAGTACCAAATTTCAGCTTTCTAGTGCTAACGGTCACTGAGATTATCCGCGGACGGACGGACGGACGGACGGGCAGACATGGCGAAACTATAAGGGTTCCTAGTTGACTACGGAACCCTAAAAATGAAACTTATTTCGTTGTAGATGGAATTTTGTAGGAATGTAGCTTGTTCGTATTACTTTGAATACTCGTATATTTTCTTAACATACAATTTGTTTTATTTTTAACCTATAAAACTCGTTAGGGTTCCGTAGTCAACTAGGAACCCTTATAGTTTCGCCATGTCTGCCCGTCCGTCCGTCCGTCCGTCCGCGGATAATCTCAGTGACCGTTAGCACTAGAAAGCTGAAATTTGGTACTAATATGTATATCAATCACGCCGACAAAGTGGTAAAATAAAAAGTGGATTTTTTTTTTATTAGGGTACCTCCCCTATACGTAAAGTGGGGAGTGATTTTTTTTTTCATTTCAACCCTAACGTGTGATATATTGTTGGATAGGTATTTAAAAATGAATAGGGGTTTACTAAAATCATTTTTCGATAATGTAAATATTTTCGGAAATAATCGCTCCAGAAGTAAAAAAATATGCGTCCCCCCCCCTCTAACTTTTGAACCATAAGTTTTAAAAATATGAAAAAAATCTCAAAAGTAGAACTTTATAAAAACTTTATAGGAAAATTATTTTGAACTTGATAAGATGAATAGTTTTTGAAAAAAAATTACAAAATAATTTTTGAACTAAGTTTGTAATTTAACCGTATAAGCAGGTGTTTATTGTACCTGTAATTTCTACAAAATTACAATGAAATGACGTGCTTTCAAATAAAGTAAAAACGGTGAAAATCGGTTCACGCAATAAATAATTATTCCATAAAAATCATCTTCCATACTTTGAGCTCGCGCGCAATAGTTTACTTAATTTGCCGATAGATGTCGCTGTACGTGGAACTCTTATATCATATCCTACATGGCGGTGTTATTAACTCTTAAGTGGGGACACTTACTGTGACGGACGGAAAACTACGGAACCCTACACTGAGCGTGGCCCGACACGCTCTTGGCCGGTTTTTTTTTAAATATTGTTAAGACTACAACTAGATGACGCTACTAGTCTTATTTATGCGGTGTTATCTCTGTATCGAATGGTGGAATTTGTTTGATTTGATAGTGAGACGCGAGGCTAATTTCTCCATGTGTTAAAGTATACATAATATTTCATGGAATGAAAGATTAGAATAAAAATTTTGGTAACTACTAAAATCTATATAATACGGCAGATTATACGATCCGACTGCCACAGAACGTACAGAATAAATGGCGGGATTTGTTTGATTTGATAGTGAGACGCAAGGCTAATTTCTCCATGTGTTAAAGTATACATAATATTTCATGGAATGAAAAATTTGAATTAAAATTTTGGTAACTACTAAATTCTATATAATACGGCATTTTAGACTATCCGACTGCCACAGAACGTACAGAATAAATGGCGGAATTTGTTTGATTTGATAGTGAGACGCAAGGCTAATTTCTCCATGTGTTAAAGTATACATAATATTTCATGGAATGAAAGATTAGAATTAAAATTTTGGTAACTACTAAAATCTATATAATACGGCAGATTATACGATCCGACTGCCATAGAACGTACAGAATAAATGGCGGAATTTGTTTGATTTGATAGTGAGACGCAAGGGTAATTTCTCCATGTGTTAAAGTAAGATACATAATATTTCATGGAATGAAAAATTAGAATTAAAATTTTGGTAACTACTAAAATCTATATAATACGGCAGATTATACGATCCGACTGCCACAGAACGTACAGAATAAATACAAGTTAAAAAAAAAAAATTTTTTCGGCTTTATACTTGTCGTGCACTTTATATTTGTCATAAAGTCAACTTTTAATTTTGTATTAAGCAGAACGTCTGGTAGCGATACAACAATGTTAAGAAATAAAGGAAAAGTAGAAAAATCCACTGCCTTAGACGAGACTCGAACTTACGACTCTGGGATACATGCCGATCGCTCTGACCAACAACGGTCCACTGGTGCAACGTTCGGCAAAACAAATCTAATACATTTGGTTTTCTTAGCATCTTCAGTACAGCAGCTAGTGTGTTATTGATTACAGTAAAATCGGTAGATTGCCAGTCAACTTTGAAAATTAAAGATGTATCATCGGCAAACAGAACTATATCACAAAGGTTTTGTACTACACAAGGTAAATCATTCATATAAACCAAAAACATGAATGGGCCCAAAATAGTACTGTGATCTAGATTTTTAATTGGTGGATTTTTAGATAACCACTGTAGCCTACCAATACCCGTTAAAACATTTTCTACACCTCCTTTTGTAAGGCGATGTATGGAGATGATTCCCCGATGATTGGATTATTGGCCCCTATAGAAAATATAAAAACCTTTATTTTGCTGATTGACCTATATATAAGTAGGTATCTCCATCAATAAGGTAAATGAAATACCTACATTCTCTATAGCGCTTCTATAATCTTATAGCTACGAGTATATTATTACGTTCTTGCGTGCGAGCTGAGTAACTGCACTCGTGCGCGAACCATTCGTCGAACGGTTTGCCGAGCACCGACGCAAGTACGAAATGCTAGTGAAAACGTAGTAAGTAATGTAAGTATCACACGTAAAATAGGCAAATTGGACGTTGACTTGCGGAAAAACGCGTCAATAGAAAAAAAAATAAAAAAATATGGCTGCATTTCTAGGCAAAAGAAGCATTTGACATATGACAAAATATAATAAAAGGAAGTCGTTTTCACTGATCTATAAGTAATTAAAGGATATAAAAAAAAGAATATAAATATGTGCACTGACAAAGAAACCATGCTTTGTATGTTCACCGATTATTCGAAGACGGCTGGACCGATTTGGAAAATTCTTTTTTGTTTGGAAGAGTATAGTTCACAGTTGGTCCCATTGTAACCAGGTCAGGATCTGATGATGGGATCCTGGAGAAATCGAGGGAACTCTTCAACTATTACAGGTACACCTAATTTGATTTGAGTATTTTTTACAGCAGCTCGTGCATTTGCTTTTGGAAAGGTGGAGGGTAAGTGAAACGGTTCTTTTTTGTTTAAAAATTATTATCATTATAACAAGCATACGGCCCGCCTGATGGTAAGCAGCTACCGTAGCCTATGGACGCCTGCAACTCCAGAGGTGTCAAATGCGCGTTGCCGACCCTTTACAAAAAGGAGGATTCACTGTGTTGACGGCTTAAGAAACAAGAGAGTCCCTCGTCGTCAGCACACTGGGTCTTCTTTGAGCTCTTTGGCAACCTTACTCACCAGCAGGAACACAACACCATGAGTAGGGTCTAGTGCTACAATACAGTCAAAATACGACAAATCTCGAAATCACTCGGACAGTCCTGAAATTTGGTTTGTATAGTATTTAGAGGTCCGGTTTTCATGTCCAGACCATTTGATGTTCCAGGACCTCGAGGAATCGCCGCCATTTTGAAAAATGTGTTTTATCCTGAAGAAATTCGCCTTTAACTCTTAAATGTCGTACTCTGGAACTACAATATTATTCTAGTTAGTTTAGATTTTAAATTTTGAACCATTATCCTACTTTTTGTTTATGTCGCAGTCGGGTAAAATGTTGATGTTGGTGTAGCTAAGATAGAATTCTATAAAGAAAGGTAAAATTCGTACTCAAACAAGTCCCATATCAAGGAAACATGCCCTGGGAAGGTACTGACGAAACATTTCACCTGTACGAGGGTTTTCTCTAAGAAAATGCAAACACATGTATTACGTTTGTGTGTAGAATTTAATATATATTAATATTGTCTTAGATGATATTTTCATCGAGTGCGAAGTTTAAGAGTTAAAAGGCGAATTTCTTCATGATAAAATACATTTTCCAAGATGGCGGCGATTCCTCTAGGTCCTGGAACGTCATATGGTCTGGACATGAAAACTGGACCTCTAAATTATATACATACCAAATTACAGGACTGTCCGAGAGATTTCGGGATTTGTCGTATTTTGATTATATTATTATTGTGGCTTACAAACATGGCAAACATGGTCATTAACCAAAGCCCAGAACGACTCGAGATTTGCCAGCGATCAATGGAGTGCAGTATACTTGGAGTCCGCAGAACCGATCTGGTAAGGAACACCGAACTGCGATCCAGATCTGGTATCGCAGATGTGAGTGTTAACGCCGCTAAGCTTAAGTGGGACTGGGCGGGACACCTATGCCGAATGCATCCAGTTCGATGGGCCAAATTGGCGACCGACTGGACCCCACAGGAAGGCCGAGGCAGAGGTAGGCCAAAACGGAGATGGCGAGACGATCAGAACTCGTTTTGTGGCGATTGGTGGGAGCGTGCACTGAGCTGTGACGGGTCCCAAGTAGCACACAAGAGTTAAAATAAGCGCTAAAAGAGCGGTATAAGGGCTGTTTGTAACGGCTAAGCCTGCACAAGCAAGCTCCATATTAGCGATATAGAAGTTCTATATCGCCAAAAAGGGCCCAGTTTATACAGGCTTAAGCGTCATATATCGCTAGAGTCGCTTTAATACAAGCTTAAGCGATACAACAGAGAAATGGCTAAGAGATATAATGGCGCATGAAGAGCGGTAGTAAGAGCTAAAGGAATTATAATGGCGCGTGAAGAGCGGTAGTAAGAGCTAAAGGAGTTATAATGGCGCGTGAAGAGCGATCGTAAGAGAATAATTTAGATTTAAAAAATAATTATATTATTCATATAGCAGTCCTAAAGTATGTTTTTTTACTTGATTACTTGAATTGTTTGTGCGAACATCAGTTTACTGTCAAAGTATACCGTAATCTAGTTATATTTTTCACGCGCCCCTCGAAATCGTAAAATCTGCATTGTAAATATATATTGAAGTGTATTGTAAAATTAAACGTAATCTTGAAATGGTTCACACATGTCAGACAGAGCCTTGTGATAAGTTTATAAATCCATTATATGCAAATTCAAAGTGTGTATGTTGGAAATTAAAGTGTATTATTATATAAGAAAAGTAATATATTAAATCTACATGAATACAAATTTCATCAAAATAGCAATGGCGACTTGTTAGAACAGCTTTAAGCATCTACTAACGCTACTATAACTGTGTTAGCGGTAGTAATCGCTATTGTAGAGCCTAAGGATTTACTATAGCGATAGTAACTGCTTCAAGCATCTACTATAGTGATAGTAATCGCTATTTTAGAGGCTAAGGATCTACTATACCTATAGTTATCGCTATTGTAGAGCCTTAGGATTTAAGAAGAAGTTAAAAACTCCTTTATTCATATAAGAGAGAAAAATACAGGCTATAGTTCTAAATAGGCGTCATTATTCCCAGATATACCACTTTAAGAGATAGTAAGGAGTTATAATACTCTACTACGGTAAAGGTGGGAAAAAGGATCTCAATATCTCTATTGTACCGCTTTAACCTACGTATTAACACTCTAGTAACTCTTTAAGTGGTATAACGCAGGCTTATAAGTCTGTTGTAACGCTTTAGATTTTATAGAGTTATATGGGATCCTTATACCTCTCTTATGCAGCTGGTGCAGGTACAAAAGCGCTGTAATACTCTCTTATACCGTCAAAGCCGTTACTTAGACTATTGTATCGCGATTATACCAACTTAGCCTTTTTGAAGTTATTTATATTCCTTATATACAGCTTAAGGAGTATACAAACTCTATTAAACCGCTGTTGTACAACCTTTAAGCGGTATAATGTCTGCTTATACCGCTAGTGTGCTACTTGTGGCGCAAAATAGGGGATCCTTTGCCTAGCAGTGGGACCCGAAATAGAGTATTAAATAAAAACTATTTGACTTTGGTTTTCTGTAAGGTGGAGGTACTTCCCCAGTCGAGCACTGCTCCAGATTTGAGCGAGATGACTTTCGCTTTGCTGTGTCCTACCACACATAGCGAGATGATATTTGCGTACCCAAACCTCGCTTTTTAAGGACGTAGTTTAAGGACATACCCGTGTCCGGACGTAGTTTAATACCGATAGATAATTAACCTGTTGCACTTGTCTTGGGATACCGATAGATAATTAACTTGTTGTACTTGACTTGGTATCACTATTTGTGTGTCTATTTCGGAAAAGGGGCCACTTCGTCGATATGGAGTTATTAGTACTTCCTAAAACTACATAAAATACGATCTACTATTAAAATAATATAAACCAGCCAAGTGCGTGTCGGACCACGTATAATGGAGGGTTCCGTACCTTCAATAGAATAAGAACCAAACTAATACCAAAAGGTCGTATCTGATGCCTATGGAAGAAGTGACCTACCTAAAATTGTGCAAGATAAACATGATATAGTGTTATTTGCTGATGACACATCTCTGATATTTAAAGTGGACAGAAAAGAAAACAGCTTCGATAGTATTAACAGTACACTCTCCAAAGTAGTAAATTGGTTTACGGCTAATAACCTACTTTTGAACGCCAAGAAAACGAAGTGCATCAAATTTACACTTCCCAACGTCAAGCAGATTAACAGCAGCAAGATTATAATAAATGATGAAATAATGGAATTCGAAAATCAAACTGTTTTCTTAGGAGTCACTTTAGACTCGAAATTACAATGGCATCCACATATAGCTACCCTAGCTGGGAAACTTAGCTCTGCAGCCTATGCCGTGAGGCGAATCAGCCATCTAACAAACAGTGAAACTGCCAGGCTGGTATACTTCAGTTACTTTCACAGTGTTATGTCGTATGGAATTCTGTTGTGGGGTAAAGCAGCTGATATTGGGACCATATTTGTGCTACAAAAACGAGCTGTACGTGGCATTTTTAAAATGCGCGGTCGAGCATCCGTAAGAGGAAAATTTGAAGAGGCAAATATTCTTACCGTAGCATCTCAATACGTACTTGAAAACATTATGTATGTGCGGAAAAACATCCATAAATTCAAGCTCAACAGTGATATCCATAACTATAACACTAGAAATAAAGATAAGATTGCTGAGCCTGGCCACCGCCTCGGTAAGGTTCGTACGTCTTTTGCTGGGAACTGTACACGTTTTTATAACAAAGTCCCCGCTGATGTAGTGAATTTGCCACTAAATAAATTCAAGTCTTATGTTAAGCGCTATTTGTTGAGGAGAGAGTACTATACTTTAAAGGAATTCATTGAGGATAACGATGCCTTTAAGCCTGTAGCTTGATATAGTTAGTACAATACAAATTGAGAAATTATTAGGTACATTACTCTATGAAGCAGCTTTACTAGTGTCCAGTATTACCTGTTTTTCATTTTTATTTTATTTTGTTTTTATTTAGTATTTGGACACTTAGAGACGTTATACATCTCTAAGTCTTGCATTCGCAAATATTTATATGTATAGATATATATTTAATGATCCTGACGCTTAGAGACATGTACATCTCTATGTCACTTTTATATTGTAATTTAGTTCACGCATGTAAAATACGAGCACAGAATATTGTTTCTCACCAGACTAAACATGGCTAGTTTTTATTAATTAATAAAGCCCGCCAGCTTGAACATGTCATGCTCGCTTAAAAGGCTCTGCTTATGGTGGCGTCGTTGATCGGGTCGCCACTTTCCCGAAGAAAGGTTGAGGGAGGCGATGGCTGAGATATGCGTCATACTCGTGAACGGGTGCTGTTTGTGGAGACCGGTCTGTTTAGGCTAACTGGGGCAACACATTTACGTAACTTTTTATTAATCATATTTAATTTTAGTTTAATTGGCTTTAGACACAACATTCGGTGCTTGATTATCCATATTTTTTTATTCAAGACACTTGGAGACCTTATACATCTCTAAGTATAATTTAGAAATAGTATGTTTATTGTATACTAGAATCACTTAAGTACTTTTTTTTATATTATTTAAATTCAAAGTTTGTTTCTAACTGTTGATGATGGATTATTATAATTTGGAAATTTATGTAGAAGACACAGTTCAGGTAAGAAAGTATATCAAACTTGTATGTAATTTATTTTCAATAGTCAGATTTGGACTCATCTTTTTTCTTTGGTATTTTTCTTAAACTATAACCTATTGTTGGTTAATCTAACCTTGGTTTGATATGTTTTCTTATAGAACAACGCACTATATGTATTGTTTAGTTTTGATGTACTGTTTTTTGAAAAAATAAGTCCCGCCGAGTTTCTTGCCGGACATAATTCTTCTCGGGTCAGAGGTGTAGGGTTAGAACCGGTGTAGTTTGATTTTTTTTCTCTCTCTTTTACTTTGACGTGTAAAAGTGCCCTTGTGGCCTACTTACTGAATAAATGTTTGAGTTTGAGTTTGAGTTTGAAGTTTTTTGGAGATAATTCAAAATTTGCTGAACCGATAATGTTCAAAACAATTTTCGAAGAAAGTATGTGATAAAGCGCATCTTCTAAATTTTTTTCATATTTTTTGGACTTACGGTTCAAAAGTTACAGGGGGGACACAATTTTTCTGACTTTCGAAGCGATTATTTCTGAAAATATTCACTTAATCACAAAATGTTCAAACAAACCTAGATGTTATTTTTAAAGACCTATCGATTGATGTGCATCATGGTGATATTAGGTGAAAAAATTTTTTTTTACATTTAGTTACATGTATGGAGCTAATGGAGCACCCCCTTATAAAATGTTTTGTGGAATTAAACTAAATAATTAATACCGGCATGCAAAATACACATGATATGTAAATTTTATTAAGATAGGTACGTCTTATAGTTTCCGAGTAAAATGGCTGTGACATACGGACGGACGGACTGACGGACATGACGAAAATATAAGGCTTCCGTTTTTGCCATTTTGGCTACGGAACCCTAAAAATTAAGTCTCTACGTGTAATGGTTATTGTTTAATAAAACATACTTCTTAGTTACTAAATTGACTAAAATTCATAGAATACCAGAAATCCTTACCTACAGGTCACACCTCATGGAAGCCTGAACATCAAAATGGAAGGATAAAATTTTAATGTGAATTTCGAAGTTTTTCCTGTGCTGTGTTATATACCTTGATTTGATATAACACAAGACTCTAAATTTTCAAAAAAGTAACATTAATAAATGTATTCCCCAGAATAGACATAAACGTTTAATTAAACCCTTTTAATTAGTCATAATTTTCCAAATTTCCAAAAAGTCGTCGTGACAATATGTATGACAAAAACACACATTTCATGTGTGCTTAAATAAATATCATAAGATAACGGAACAAACACTATTATTATGTATTGAAAACACACAAAAACTTAATCTGCATCCAATTTTTAGAATGATAAAGTTAGCGATTTTCTTTAATAAATTATAGGTGGGGTACCACTTTGTCGATGTACTAAAGTTTAGTAACTCGTTAGTGAAATATTGTTATTTAATGCATTACAGTAATTTCAGGCATGTTACAAAAATTTGTTATGAATTATTAATTGCGGATTATTAATTTTATTACTTATTCGTTTGTGCTTTTTTTACGTTGTTGAGAGTGATTATATTTTGACTTAAAATATGGGTACTACTTTGTCGCTTAGATGATCCAGAGTCTCGATTTTTTTTTATTAAAATAAATCTTAAAATAATCTAATGCTGAATATAGTTTGTTATTTTTTTTCTGATGAATATATTTGCTTTCCTGTACTTTTTCTGTACTTTATTCATATAAGTAAACACAATAACTTAAATAACAAAAAAAATAAAAATAGGTACTTAAAATTTTACTACATGTATTTTAAACTAATTAATTATAAACTAAATGCCTATAAATAAAACTAAATTAAAAACTAACAACTATTACTAAATAAATCTAAAATATATCTAAAAAATCGGGCCCCCGCGGCATGGTGCTGTATATTGAATCAAAATTAAATAAGCCCATGGTTTTGAATGATTTGTATGATTCATTAGAGCATGGTTTATCAGTTTCTGTTAAAAACCGATTTTTGATAACTTTTGTCAGTTTTCACTAAACTGCTCATAACTCAGAAACTAGAATCGACAAAGTGGTCCCTTTCAGTAAACTCGTACACATTTTAACGCTCTCATAGACAATTTATACATACAGGGATTTCATTTTCTTGCCACACTTTTAAGATCGTTGACAACTTGACAAGCATTATTTGTCATCCTCCAGTTCTCTGATTAAATTTTAATAAAACAAAAAAAAAAGAAAACCGTTTTTTGGGTTCCGTATTCAACTAGGAACCCATAGTTTCGCCATGTCCGTCCGTCCGTCTGTCCGTCTGTCCACGGTCTACCTCAGTGACCGTTCGCACTAGAAAGCTGAATTTTGGGATCAGTATGTGCATTAATCACGCCGACAAAGTGGTAATAAAAACAGGAAAAATATTTTACTGGGTAGCTCCCGTACACATGAATTGGGGGTAAATTTTTTTTCGCTTCGACCCTATCGTTTTGGGTATCATTGGATAGGTCTTTCAAAAGGAATAGAGGTATTTTAATAGTTTCGTAAATAATAGCTCTGAAAGTTCAAAAAAGGGCGTCCCCCCATCGAACTGTTGAACCGCAAGTCCAAGAAAATTGAAAAAAAATATGTAAGTGCGGCCTGATAAGTACTTTCAATGAAAACTATATTGAATAAAATCGGTTCAGCCGTTTTCGAGTTATCACTCAAAAATGCATAGTAAAAGGACACAGATATCTCAAAGAACAGATCAGAAATTATAAGTTGAACGTTTTCTATACTTCCGATCTACTCTTACTAACGTACTTATCAGTAAGTAAGAAAGAGATAAACACCATGCTATCTGACAGGTCTTCACCTGTCATTGTCTCAGCCTTTCATGACTTCGTGACGAGAATTAGTGCAGTGAATGATAATTTTCTACTAAATATCGACATCGATATTTACTGTTGATATTACTTGACATCCGTAACAGGTATTCCACACACTTAACACTTTAACAGGTATTACAGGAATGTTATAAAAAAACTAACAGGTGAATTTTGTGCTTTTCAGTGGGTTTGTTTTTTAAAGGCAGTTCCCTTTTTTTAAGAAATTAAATTAAATTATCATTTTAGTATAGTTCTTTTGTTTTGTTTTTCATTTTTCACAGCACCAATGGATTGCAGACCCGAATATTTGAAATTAATTTCAACTTGATACCTCACACGTTCCTGAGAATTTCTGTCTTGACGGACAGACAAAGAACAAAGTGATCCTATAAGGGTTCTTTTTTTCCGTTTGAGGTACGGAATCCTGAAAAGGACAAATAGTGCAGACAACTAAAAAGTCATTCATCTATTTACACGTTTTATTATTTACAGGAGAGATATAATATGAACGGTACACGAGGACTACTGTCTACTGGGAGGACTGGCTACTGACCCATGAATAAAACAGTTTTATTTAAATGGACACGAAGCTTTTCCCCTATCTTTTTATTTTTTTACTTTTCCCTTATTATTTAGCCCTACGGCGTCGATCCATATTTGACGTAATAGATTATTTTCCGGAAATCTGAAAAATGTACAATTGAGTATGTAAACAATAATTTAATATAATAATATTTTGTCTTTGCCTATACAAATGTTTCATATCGATAAAATATCGACATAATTATTTTCATTTAGTTACAACACTAGCGTCGTTTACAAAAATTTAATTTTACCAATAAATCTCAATAAAATCAACTTGAAACTACGTAAATAGTTCTTATTTTATAGTATCCAGCATGTGCAGTTATCCGAGACTATTATGTTACATAATGTGCTTGAAATTTTCGAAATAAAAACAATAGTGTCTTACCGATGAAAACTGGTATTTTCTCCGGACTTCTTTGCTGATTTGAACCAGCTCCGGCAGTAGGGCACTATGCATGACATTTCTGCCTAATATAATCTTGAATTATTCAATTTATACACCTTAATTATCGGAAATAGCACCATAACTTGTAAGAAACCGTCTTATGCTACAATTTTGTGTTTGACGTCTCGGTTAATTTGACAAGTTGGTTAAGTTTTAAATCGAGACAATTAGTTAACAGCCGAACAAGGTTGTACTATCTGTCCCATTCTAACTCATCTTGGTTAACCATAAATAACCAAAGAGACAACTATATGAAAAAACGTCAGACTTATAATTTCTGATCTGTTCTTTGAGATATCTGTGTAAAAGGACGTAAGTTCTGGATAGTAAAATGACGTAAGCTCCGCCAAATATACCTTAATAAACGACCTTTTGAACGGATGTATTGTAACAGGCCGGCAACTAAGGCCCTAGGCAGGTTTCTTTTTCTATGATCGACACGAACGAAGATACAATACAAGAGCAAAACGGCGCTTTATTATAATAGGTTCACGTTATTTCATTTCATTCACGTTAACAATTATGCTAACTGCAATAAAATTGAAATCGTGAGGTTTTAATATAATAGTTTATTTTGCTGTTGGTATGTTTGTATGACCGGATCTAGCGTACTGCGGAACGACTCCATTTAGATTTAGTTGTTGTATCTGTGGTCGTTTACGCCGTGGGATCTATGGTCGCAATTGTGTCACTAGATGATTGTTTACTAATTCAAGAAATATTAATTCATAATCAAATAATTGTGAATGATATTTTGGTTAATATGACAACGAACTATTAAATCAGTGCTAGTAACTTCAGTGTTGTAAAAATGTATGCTATTTTCGTGTAGCGTTATCGTTTCAGCCTTGAGCGTGTTTACGTCAAATGTTTTAAATTATTTATGTTTTGAAGTGATATTAGTGTGAAAAATACGAAAGCTTAAAGTGCAGTGGTGCTAAATGTGTAAATAGTGGTTTCTATTGGTTTGGATCTGCGTATGAAACATGGAGAAAGTCTACAAGTAAGTTAACACGACATGTAAACGATTGCAGGTTGTCATCTCGGCTACCACCGTTAGCTTACAGTTTTTTACGGAAATCAAGTTTATCTACTGTCATTTACTTTAAGGGGTTTATTTTGAATAAAAAATCCTCATTCCGTGCTAGGTTCTTCATATATTGCGCGCTTTTTTTTACTGCTTGTAAACATAACCTACAAAATTCCACGGTTCGTGTATTTACTTTCAGGGAGGAATGACTTGTATTTTGATGCTAAATTGTACTACTTATTCTCAAAACGAACTAATTATTGTTGTTTCTACACCTAATAGTAGCAAAAACCAACCAAGTCCTTAGTAATATGCTTAAATTTCAGTAAAAATCTTACAAACAATTAGGTGCTTAACTAAACTTTCTTCTTCTAAATAAATAATAATAAAATGTTATGGGACAATCTTACACAAATCGACCTAGGCCCATGGTAAACTCAATAAGGCTTGTGTTGTGTCTTCTTGAATTACTAGAATATTAAATGAATACATGTTTTGTTTTGGGATAAGTAGTAATTGTGTTACCTATAGCATTAATACTTTCAAGAGTGGAAAGCCTAAATTATGTTACCGGAACATTTTTCTCCATTTTGAAACATTCAAATATCACAGTGTTAATACATAACCTTCATACATTAAGGCAATGATAACCAGAGATGTTTTTTGGCCGTTATTGTCAGAGAAACATTTAGGTTGTTCAGTTTCTACTGCTATTGACTATCTATTTACTATGCATGTGATAGTTTTTATTGTGGTTTCATACTAAAACTTTTTCTCTGAGGATATTTTGTATAAGTTTCTTTGTAGATTGCTGTGCAACATATATTACTAATTCAGCAACCATATTTTATGTAATTGTGCTAGTTTCCATCCACACTTGTCAGTTTTCCGTCCATACTTATTTATATATTTATTCAATGTAACCCAAAATGAAAGCTTAATATTGAAAAAAAATCTACTAAATAATAAACTATACATAAAAAATTTGTTAACCTTGAACAGTTTTTCCCATATATTTGTAGTAGTTTAATCAGCACGCCTAGCATAACTTGACGTTTGATGCATTAGTTCATACTTCAAGCGCGACTCGAAGTATGGAGTGACAGGCGACAACGTAAGATATGCTAGCCGGCCAGGTGTACGATAAACTGGCACTGGATGGGAAACGAGCATAATCAGCGTAATGTCAAAATTCTACAGGTTTATTTATATTCAGTTGCCAGCTAATGTACGCTGTATTTATTTAATGTATATAAAAGAGCACGAATAATGTCCTAGAGATAAAATTAATATTATTATTTTTATTTATAAAGCCAGCAAGCAGTTGTAGTAACTGATAGTGCTTTGCTTGTATCCAGTATGCACTTGGCAAAGTTAATGTTATTAAGTAGCAGTTTTTATTGTGCTTGTTCAATTTGTTTTCAACCGACTTCAAGATCTTGAAGGAGGAGGTTTTCAATTTGTCGGGATCTTTTATTTGTTGCATTTTTTGTTAATATATGTTGACTGCTGGAGTTTGAAAACGGCTGGACCGATTTGGAAATTTTTTTTTTTGTTTGGTAGAGTATACTTCACAGTTGGTCCCATTGTCAGGTCAGGATCTGATAATGGGATCCTGGAGAAATCGAGGGAACTCTTCAACTATTATAGGCACACCTATAGTGATTTGAGTATTTTTTACAGCAGCTCGAGCATTTGCTTTTGGAAAGGTGGAGTAAAGTTGGATCTTTTTTCTTTAAAATTATTTTATTCATTGACACTCTGAGCCATCACTATGCCCTCTGAGACACATAGTTTATGTCTATCAGGCACTAATAAATACTTGTTAATAGTTTATCATTGTGTATCATTGTGTATTACTATTTATTTGTAGTTCATTATAGTTTTACCCCTACCCTTACCATATATCCCTCTCCCTCTCAGCCTGCCACTCTGGGATATTGCTCCTTTTGATCATGGGGTAAATGTATTTCCCAAAAGCTTTATCACCCCCTTCTGGTATTGTTTATCAAGTGCTAAGCACCTACAGCACAGCTACATTTACATACTAGCAGCTGCCAACTACTTTGTGTGCTAATTCTTTGTTTGTTTATGTTGCTTTCAGCAGCTTACAATCATTTAGCACTTCCAGAGTAAATAATGATTACCATGGTAAAAACTGTCCTATGAACTTTCCTTATCCTATTCATCTAAGTTGGTTCCACTGTAAGCTTAAAGATGGACAGACTTACTTTTACATATATTTTATTAGCAAAGATTACAACAGGCATTAACTGTACCTGCACCGGCTACACAGTTCCAAAGGTGATGTATTGAAAAGACATAGTTTGTTTTAGCAGGAAATATAATTTAGGGAATTCAACCCGAGTTTTTTTATTATGAAAAAACCGAGTAATACCAAAACTGAGTTATTACTACTACTAAAAACAAATAAAAAATAAGTGACAGACTGATTTGTGTTACCATTTTGCCATTTACAATAGTAAAAACATTTGTTATGGCATGCAAGATTTCAAGTCAATGCTTACAATTCTCATAGTTATTTAGTATCTACTTGGGGAAGTTGAAACGCAGAAAATCCTTTAGTTGATAATTGTTACTACCTTTATTTGTATTGCAAAAACATTAAAAGTATATATTGAATGCTGTTACCTACTAATTAGGAAATAAAATCAAGCCCTGAATGTGTATGTCAGTTTGTAAGATATTAGTTTGTTTTATTACAAGTTAACCTGTTGCAGGGCACTGTGGTAGTATTTATACATGGTAAAATTTTATCGCTGATCAGGAATGGTAATCAAATTTATATGTAGCGCATACCTACATGGAACTAAATACTTTTTTATCATACCAAATTTTTCCAAAGTTAAATTAAAGTTTATTGTCAACCACTAATAGGTATGACAAAAAAATAACTAAGGCGGTTATCACACTAATGCGGCTTCCTCATGCGTCGACGGTGTGCGAGCGAGATATCGCTCTGCATGACAGCGCTTGTCTCGTTCACCAGAGCTGGATGTGGCGGCAGTGTGAAAGCTGAATGTGATTGCCATTGATTGGTTCCTGATTACCAATTAAATTTCGCCGTGTATGTATATAATTCAAAAATGTGTCTCTTATGTGTCTTGTCTGTCTCTAATCTATGTGCATATAAGTGTGGCTATGTGTGTGAACTAGTACACCGCTACATGCTTCATATCTTCCTCCTAGCGTTTGTCCCAGCTTGGGGTCCGCTTGATAACCTACATATATAATTTAAATGTATGTATTATGGGCCTATATAATATGTATATGTTCCACTACTGGGCAGAGGTCTCGTCTCATGTATGAGAGGATGATCCCTCTGTGTGTACCTTATGGTAGCCTAAAGGAAAAAAAAAGGAAAACACTTCTTGATAAAAATAAGCAATAAAATATCCATCTTAAATAGTAGGAACATGAGTGTAGTTTAGTATTTTTTGTAGGAAGTAAGGATTAAGGCAACATCATTATTATTAAAATATTATTAAATTTACAGTTCTATTAAGTCCTAATCCTAATAGTACATTATTTTTTTACTGGCAGTAAAATCCAGTTTTCGTTATGTATTATTTATAAAGCAACTCCATCCTTTTAGCAAAAGGGTTAAATGTCAATGAACTCAATTTACCTAGTCAAGGGCAATGACAACGACAAAATGTGTACCTAACAGGTCTGAATATGCTTCAACGGCGTATTCCTAAGTGGGAGTTTTGGTAGTATGTCATCATCATCAACCTATATACATTCCATTGTTGGGCACAAGCCTCCTCATGCACAAGATTGGTTCATGTAGCCCCACGCTCGATGAGGTTAGAGACTACATGCGTCATTAGGCGGGTATACACCTGACGCACCGCCTCGCGAGGAAATTGCCGCGCGAGGCAGCTCGGCTAGTACGTGCCTCGGCCGAGGCAAACGCACGCGCGGCCGCAATGTCTCAGGTGCGTCAGGTGTAGTCCCCTATTGAATTAAGATTTTTCAACTTCATAAAAGGAAGAAGGTATGATGTTCGGATGTACGTGTTTTATTATTGCATTTGCAGATAACATTTTAATCATTTTAATTCACAGCCACAATTGCTGGTACAGGCCATGCATGCCTACAAAGTTTGCTGCACGCCTATGATGGCAGAAGTTATCAGCGGATAAGTTGATGTAAACCTTATAAAATGACAGTTGCCGCCATTGTTATCATTGATAACTTTATCCGTTTTTCATTTGACATAGAGGTATAACTTGACATATTGTCACTATAGGCACGCATGTTTGTTGAATATGTGTGCGTCTTCAAAATATCGTTTACACTTTGGTTATCCACGATGAAAATGGGGTTTTCCACTTTTGACAGTGCCAGCTGATATCATTGGATAACTTGATAATTTGTCAATTTTGACAGCAAAACTTGTTAACTTTATATAGGTGCTCATTGGGCCCAGGAGTGCGATTTTTGAATCTCACCAAGTGACTAATTCTCACCGATGTGAGTGATTTCCGATAGTAAATCACTCACATCGGTGAGAATTAGTCACTTGGTGAGATTCAAAAATCGCACTCCTGGTCTGGGTTTGAGTCCTGGTTGGGGTATGTACCCCTGGTGGGGGTATATATTTGTGTTACAAGTATCGTTGTTTTTACTTATATGTTTTCCGTAATTTTTTTTTATTTTTTATAATAACTAATATACCTATAGTAGGTACAAGCTTAATGTGAAGCAACCTCTAGCTAGAATATTCAAAAATATTTTAAAATCTAGGTATATATATTTATTATAGACAATCAAACTCAATGCCATCACTTAGAAGAAATTCCCCGTTGGGGCAATAAGTGGGCGAGAAAAAGATGTGTGAAATGCTACTAGGATCTCAAAAGCATACTGTCTTAACTGTTTCAATCAAGTGCACAAATTGCCTTTGAATTTTCCAATGGAGTATGGACCTGGTGACCCTCATAAATATTTGAATAGGTGCCTAAGATTTTTCTATGTATTTTGTTGTCTAAGCAAGTAAGTTTATTGGTGTCTAGGTTCCAAAGTAAAAATCTTAACCTATCGTTATGTTATGTGTGTATATAGTTGAATTAATGTGCCATGACAATATTACATAGTAATTTGCAAGTAGTTTTTCTCTTGCATTCAAGTTTTAGATAAGATAAATAAATAGGGATTTTGAACGAGTCTACATCGGGGATGTAAAATTTAACGCCATCTACTTACTTATAATATGAAACTTTAAAACCGTTTAATTTATAATTACGAGTAAGTATGGGTATACAAATTTAGTACCTACCTAATAAATGTTCTAATTGACAATAAACGAATAATTGAAACTATGTATTTATGATTTAAATAAATAATTAAATAAATAAGCCTTTTATTATTTCTCACATTTTACATGCAGCATAACATTACATTTACATGCAAAAAAAGAATTATAAATATACATTTTAATTTACATCAGTAAGCGATATTATTAATTCATAACAAAAAACTTTATATATTATGTAGTAATTACAGCAATATTATGATTTAATTTTATTGTTAATAATAATGACAAATATTCAATTTATTTTGATTAATTAATTCATATGTTTGTGTAGTATGTAGTCATTGCAGTAGCATTTAGATTTATTTTTATTAATTGATTTTTCGATTTTTATATTTATTTCAAATGAGAACCCCTCTGTAGGGTAAAGGCCTCCTCCAATTTTACCCATTGTTTCCTATCCTTTGCCTTTGTTTGCCATTTGTTCCCGCTATGTCCTTTATATCGTATTATGTATTTATGATTTAATATGTTGTTATTGTTTATATTCATCACTTAGTCCTCCTACTTTAATTTAACACATATTTTTGAAGGAACAGTTGCTACATAACTTCATTTATTAACCACGCGATTATCTCTTCAGTTCTAGGATCAATAAATACCAACGTTAAACGTGAACTACATTTTATACAAACGAAAAGTGGTCATCTGCAGTTGATTCACGAGTCGTACATTTTCGTGACGGACAGCGTCCGCAGCGGCAGGACGTTCTGGCGCTGCATGGAGTACGGCAAGCGGTGTCGGGCCAGGATCACCTCGAAAAACAATGTGCTAAAAGTCACCAATCCCATACATAATCATGAAGAAAATCACACCGAGAAAATAACCCGCAAATACGACCAAGGGGAAGTGGTCACTTGCCCTTCGGTTTAGACCTTGCCATTGAAAATATCCCAAAAGTTTTTTATTTATTTATTGTATCATGAGAGTGTTTTTTTAACCGTGAATGCTTGTGTGGAAAGGACCTTTATGAAGACTGCATTTTTGGTTCAATTAGATGTTAAGTTTATTGAAAAAGAGTTAGTTTTTAGTTGTGATTTTCAAGTAAATGAGTTAAACCACTTCATAAATAACATACAGTTTTGAAATTCATTAAATGTGAAAACCTAAAATACCGTTAAATATTTAAACCCCCTTATTAATAAACGTCTCTCGGGGCTCAATTACTTAATTTATGTTTTGTCCTTATCTGTCAATTTGACAGTTGTTGTACAATGCAAGCATGACCTGTGAAACGTGTTTGTGAGAAACAGACAAAACATGAATTAACTAAATTCAGGCCTGAGAGACGTTTACCTAATGCAATTGAACTATTTTTTTTTACATAGTGATCTGATGAATTAAGATGGAATATCAGGTCGCTAGTTGAAAAACTCAGATACTTATTCCAATGTTTGTTTCTTGAGAAATTGTGGACTAAATGACAATGAGTGTTTTTTAAACTCTTGAATGTTGTAAATTTAATCAGCATTGTGATCTATTAGACTAAGACTGTAACGTAGGGCTTGAATAAATGAATTAAGAATCGACGATGATATCTTTAATTTTCACTAAGCTATGCAGGTTTTAATTTGAGATTGTTAGGTGGAATCAGCGTACAACTGCTCGTGCGTTTTACCATCGGCACGATAGAGTTCTGTGAACTGTGATGACCTACGAATCCTAAGATGAAGGGAAGCACAGCTGAGGTAGAGACAGTGCCCTATCGTGTCAATCGCGGACTCGTATTCAGGTTCACAGCTATGCAAGACTGTAGTCTAGCTGGGGCATTTTGTTGCGCAGTGTCGGAGGTGCGTTACACGGTGACGCGGCGCGGCGCGCCGTCCCTGCTGCTGGACGGGCACGGGTTCGTGGCGCGCAAGCGGCGCGGCGCGCGCGTGTACTGGTCGTGCCGCGCGCGCGCACGGGGCTGCGGCGCGCGCGCGCTTACCGCCGACGGCCGCCTGCTGGCGCGCGCGGACCACCACAACCATCCGCCGCACCCGCCCACGCTCGATCAGCACGCTACCGTCGAAAGTCTCATTGAAATCGTTGCCACTCAATAAACGCGTCTTGTTTATTATATATCTTATAATGACAATCAATCAATAAAACCGAAATACGTAAAAATTAAAATAGAAATACTAACTGGTGGCTTCACTATTTAGTAGGTAGGTAGTAGGGAATGCTCCCGGTTCTGATTTTGTATGGCCAGAAACGGGAATTCTCGGTTCTGGTACTGGATTTGTATAGAGAACGAGTACTTGCAAACCCTAGTAGGTAGGCTTCAATATCAGTCAAGTATGTCTTAAAAATTTTGATAAATTGACACTGTTTTGTTGCAGTAAGAAGGCCGCTAACGGCGGCAGAAAGACAGAGACGGTATAAACAAAAAGTTAAACTTAATCCTGAATTGTACGCAACATACAAATCTAAGAAAAGAGCGCATTATCACGCGAAAAAAAGGCTAGTCAGTGATTTAACTCCAAAAGAAAAGTACAATGCTCGGTTACTTTGGAGAATTAAGAAACAAATTGAAAGGCGTAATAAGAATAATTTAAAGTTAAAGCCTAATTAGGTGTATGTAAATACATTTTTGATACAAATGTAAGTTTCGTTTTATTGACAAAATCCTTAATTATCCTGTTTACATCCCACCATCCTTATGAATGATGATGCTCCCACATGGGGCATGTAGTAACAGGCGCAGTATGAATATCAATGTTGTATTGTAAACACCTGTGTACTAAACTAGTTACGGCGCTCATATAATCATGGCACTGTCAAGGTATTTATCTTGTCATGGTCGTATTTAGCGATGTTAATTAATTTACTGCTAACAAAAAAATTATCAGACGTACTCAAAGCCTTGATCTTCATGCTTAATGCGGAGCATGTCCATTGTTGTATCATCCACATCCACGATTAATTCACCTACTAACATCTAACTCATGCATGCTATCGTAACTCACGGGCGCAGTTAGTGACGGTGGTGGTATTTTCCAGTTGAGTTCGTGATATCTAACCGAGGGCGGAGACACATGAAGCTGGGCGGGTTCTCGTTCTACGCGGAGAAGGTGTTCCCGGAGAAGAACAAGGTGCGCTGGCGTTGCACGCGGCGCACGTGCCGCGCGTACGCGCACACGCTGCACGATCGCATCTTCGCGCTCAGTAACGTGCACTCGCATGACCCGCCGCAGCCCTCCGGCGCCAGCGCCGCGCAGAGAGCCCTCACCCACGCCGCGCTCGCTGCTCAAGCGAAGGCTCTCCTAGACGAATAATCTAATCCATAATCTCTCTATTCTAACTCAAGATAGGATATATCGATCGCTGCTTGTTAACAAACTGAGAACCTATCGTGTAAATGATTCATCGCTAATATTCAAACCTTTGCATCTTCGTAGTTCAGTTAACTTAATAATCCCATTAACCCTTTACCAGGTGAAGGGATATATTTCTCCCACATCTTATATCGGTTACCGTAGTCAGGTTTTAACTCCAAACCTCCTACAAAATATTTTGTCAATCCCTGAAAATAGTATTTTAATATCTTCATTCACAACACGCTTCTAAATCGCGTAATATATCTTTGGCAGCCGTTTAATTTCACTTGAACTCTAATTTCAGTAAACTACGGAGAAATTCAAACATTTTCCTTAATTTCTATGAAACAGAAGTACATAGGTCGAACAATTTTTTGATATTTTGTAGATTTTGAGTGTTGAAAGGTAATGTAATCGTAAACATTGCTAAATATTCATGCATTATTGTGTATGACCAGAATTAGGATGTGGGTTGACATTATCCCATGGCCTTATTAGAGTTTAACTGTGCGGGAGCTATTCTTCCCATGGCCCGGTAAATTGTCTTGCCATGTCATAAAAACTCACGTAAGTAATAAAACAGTTTTTGTGTTCAACCCGGAGCGAATTCATGTACCTAGCTTGAAATCTACTTTTAAAGACTTTCCCTGAAGAATTTCTTCTTGTAGTTAGTATAGTATAGTGTTCGGATTTGTAAACAAACCACTAACATCACTGGTCAAGTGGATTAAAATGGCTGCCAAAGATACATTATTGGATTTTGAAGCATGCCGTGAATGAAGATCATAAAATAATGTTTTAAGTGATTGATATAATGTTTCGTAGTAGATTTGGAGTTAAACCTTGACTATGATAACCGATATAAGATGTGGGAGGAATACATCCCTTCGCCTGATCAAGAATATAATAAGACAAAATCAAGTATGACAGTTTATTACTTAGACCGGCGATGGGATAACCGTAACCCACATTTTTATTTCTGGTTTAAAGGAACATCTCCGACTTTCGTAAATACATTTTTTACAAGGCGTTGAATACGGTTGTAACAGTATATACAGTACGTATGAAGACAAGCTAGTTCTTAGGGGCCTGGTAAAGGGTTAACATGGTGCATGTATTGGTGCTGCTGGGTTTTGTCTAACAGTTTAACATATTAACGGCACGCGAGCGTGTAGATACAGGCTGTTTTTGGACCTATTGAACCATGCGTGAAACTAATGAAACGAAAACTAATGAAATCCATCTGGCTTATAATTTCGTTGTTATTGTTAACAATGGGAAAAAAGGCAAAGGACATGTTTATGTCTGTAAGTAATATGCATGCCTGTGTTAACTCGGGGCAGGTTCTAGGAATTTGATATCGATAAAAAAGATGTCAATATAGATATATTCATATATGTGCTCATTGAAAATCATCGATTACTAACTATAAAAAGGTTCGATATTATCGATATCTTGTCTGATATCGAGCCTCTTAAGACAAAATTAGGCGGATGTAACTTCAATCAAAATAAGACATTTTCCGTCAGTGCCATTCATATGCTGGAGCTGGAGTAAGTAATACGAGGCAATATTCCGCTACGATTGTTACTAAGAAAATAAATAATATTTATGTTGACTAACATGGATGATTTTTTTTGTCGATAAAATATTTTGCTACATCAATTTAGTATTGGTGCCCCGCGTTAGCACACGTATGAATATGGATATCTATTTGAGTAGATCAAGCGTTTATTAATAAATGTAAAGTTGGTTAATTTCAAAAACTCCAAAAATATTTAATGAAGGAATTACTTTGAAATATGTAAACGATAATTAGATTAGTCCCACTTTTGATCTAGTAGTGCACCTTACTCAATACTAATTTGACAGAGAGCTCATTAGCTAGCTTTTAAGTGCGTCGGTTAAGCTACACTAAGTGGTTTCTGGATCTCGTTGTATATAGATAATTAGTACTTAGGGCAAATATTTTTAATAGTGAAATAGTTGAGCGTGCGGATTTCAGTTTCTAGTCAGCTAGCAATTATCATAGCCATAATTATACTTACTCTATTTGATACGTTATTAATTTGAAATTAAAGAGCTTATACGAGTACATCAGCAATAATAAGCTGTTTATCTAGTGTACTTCTAGTCGGTATTTTTACTTGGATTAGTAATAGATGTTTTTTAAGATGTTGAAAGTAAGCATGTTCACTAAAAGGCAGTATTATGTAAAAGGTTGAAGGAGCTACGGTTGAAGTACAGATGGACTGAAAGCAATAATATAGCTAGAATTTAATTACATGAAATTTATATTTGATAAGCGTGAAAGAAAATAATGGGGGTCAAAATACCATTAGGTGTCATGGTTGTAATGCTGGCGTACTTAGTGTACTTACTGTAAATACATTTATTTTGTCTTTAGAGTTTACAAAAATATCCTCATATCCCATTACATCGCTTTCATTTACCTAACCTAACTGATAACTGTTGCATGTTGCTTCGAGCATACACTGAGATGAAACAGGAGAGAAGGAGTATGAATTGGGAAGGAAAATTTGACTTGTTGGTGACAGTTACAGTACCTACACCTACACCTTCTCTCCGAACGTTTACCTAACATTACGTATATGTAGGGTGCATCGCATGTTATGGTTGCGGTTGGGCAGTGCGTAAGGGTATGTTTTTGTGTGTGTAGAGAAGTACGTGCGGCTGTGTGTGGGGCCGGGCGGGCGGCCGCGGCTGTGGGTGCGCGGGCGCAGCTTCTATGCCGCGCACACCATGCGCTCTGGCGTGGTGCGCTGGCGGTGCACCATGGGCGGCTGCGGCTGCAAGGCCTACACACAGAAAGGGACCCTTCACAAGCTGGTGGGCGAGCACAACCACGCAGCGCGCTCTGGTCGCCGGCCGGCGGTCAAGCAAGAGCTGCCGGTGCCGCTGCTGTTGCCGCGCCCTCCTCGTTTGGACTTTGATAACTTTGACCCAAACGCTTGGGTAGTCAAATACTAATTTTAGTATCATTAGGTTCTTATATTTTGCAACCTTGTAGCTGACATCACTCTGTCGCTAGGCAATATTTACCTATTTATTTATTTAATTGAGTTCCAATAAGTCCTTCCTATTTTTACAAAAAAATATCCAAAAGGCTGTTTAAAAACTACATCTTCATTAAAGCGAGTAAGATTGGTATATCCATCGCTGAGATCGTGGTGTGTTAGTAACTCATTAGTAATAATAGAAAAAGGGATATAAAACTGGTTTACTAATGAAGTCACACAGTGAAGACTATATTTTTATAGAATAATTTATATGATATTGATAACCGTTACGCAGCGTCGTAGTACAGTCGCTATCAGATAGATCGGAGCGGTCAAGGTGGTCACAAATATCTGAACAACGCCTTTGTTGTCAAGGCGATAAAGTCCATGTTTAAATATTTTTGGTTACCTTGGCCGTTCCGATATATTTGATAGCGTCTGTACCTACATCTACATACCTTAGAGGCGAAGCGTATAGTGGCTCATCTAGAAACGATTTACTTCAACCAGTATTAAATATCCCTTCATTCAGTGCCAAATAGATATTCGATGAACGATTTTGATTTAATTGTTAACCTAGTCACTATACAAAAGAAGTATTTATTAATTAATCAAGAACATTTAGTATAAGTTTATACAAGGCTCACTGGTGAATGATCTCAATTTTCTAATGTAATATACTTAGGTGCCAAGTAGCTAATTATGAATTGTTATGTATGGTGTTAGTTAAGTACCACCCCCAACCTATTCATTTTTAAGATTAAACCGGTACAAAGAATGTCAGTATTAAGTAAGTAGGTGGTTGATAAGATAATATGCTAGTGTAGGTAGTGTTCATCGAACTTTGTCTTCCGTTTGTTTGCATTATTTTTGTTTTTGTTGTTTTTTCCAGTCATAAGTACAATATGACACAATATTTTGTTTATTCCTAGAATATTTTCGAAGCCCAAATATATTATCAATATTGTTAATTTGTCTTCCTTAAACTTTTTTAGCGGTTTTAGAGCTCCATATGTTTTAAGTATGTGCCAAATATTTCTTGCTCATTTAGTATTATTGTCTCAAAGAGAATCAAAAACTCTTCTAAATTATTTTATTAGTAAAACTATCTAATGTTGATACCGAGTGTACGTGTTATTTGTGCAAGTGAAATAAATAGGCCAAACCTCAAGGCGTTTTATTTAATCATTTGAAGGATATTAAAGTACTTATACAATATCAATTGATTGTTTTATTCAGTATGATTTACCTAGATCTATATTACCCATATTATTAGTAGGTATGTAAAGATTGTAAGGTCAAACGAGTTACCTAAGTACTGGTTTACTTACATGCATGTTAATTAAATACTATTATGGCACAAGTAATACGAATTGGTAATGTTATAGGCAATACTAATAAAGTATCGTTTTTAGCTAAATTCATCCGTGCGGGCAAAGGGCGGCTGCTACTGCACCGCGGGTACACGTTCCGGCTGAAGAACAACCTGGCCCACGGACGCAAGCAGTGGTACTGCTCGTCGCGGCTCACTTCCCGCTGCCTGGCCGACGTCAACACCGAAGGCCCCGAGGGGCATGAGCGCATCGTGCGCTCCCGCTACTCGCACAACCACGCGCCGCCCAACGTGCGCCGCTTCGCCGACGGCCGCTACGTGGTGCGCACGCCGCACCAGAGCGGCCACCGCGCGCCTGCGCCCATCGACCCCCACCACCAGCTGCTCCAGCTGCAGCACGCGCTGGCGCTGTATGCGGCCACCGCCCACGCCACCGCGACCGCCTCCGCCAACGCCACCGCCGCGGCCAACGCGGCCCCTGGTGGTCCGGCGCAGGCCTCGCCCAACTCACTGTCGCTGCCGGCGCCCCCGCAGCACAACTCGGGCGCCAAGCCGCTGCTGGTCGATACTCCATGCAACGAGGAGGACTAGGCAAGACTTATAAAATCGTACATGACTTTTTCGCATAAGTTCGATACTCGCTCATGGATAAAATTTGACTTCACTAAAAATCTTTAAAAAGTCATTAAAACGAAATGAAGTCGTGTATGATTTTACAATATTGAAGAAGAAAGTTCTTCTGCGTAGTATCGCAGTTTTTCAGCTGGCTCACATTTTAAGCGCTGTTCACGAAACTAAAACTACCTATCGAACTTTCGAAAAACTTCTGACAGCCTTTTGGCACACGAAATAGCATAATATATTTAGACTAGTGATTATGTATAAGGGGATAAGGTGTCGTTTGCTTAGATTTGAGCGGTGGCTATTGTCAAGTTACTTAATGTCGGTAATATGGATGTATGTGAAACGTCATTTAGGTCATGGTATATGGTAAGTTACGGTGTGTGTGGAGTTGCGACCAGTGAAAGGATTATACCTGATGGAACCAGTGAAAGGATATCGTCGTGACGAATAGGTTAGGATATCTTCGAGATCATTAAGATAGGTGTGGGCTATTTATCGAATCGTTTAGGAAGGCTAAGGGGTGTTAATGTGTAAGAACTGAATGTTAAGTGTCAGCTCGTATGGATGTGAAGCTAATTACGTAGGTTTTTGTCAGGATATGGCCATTTTTAGCGTTTCGTTTAATGTTGGCTCAATCGATCCGAGCATCATCGCCAAGGAAACAGAAACGCAGTGTAGCGCAAGACGAGGAAGGGACGTATCAGGTTAGCAAGCTGGTTAGCAGTCAGGATAACGGCACACAGGATCAGGATTAGGAATGTACACTGGTAGGTCGGCACAGGTGCGAGGCCAGGCCGGCGGCCGCGCTGCGACCGTCGGCGACGCGTCGGCGACTGAGACACGTACTAGGTTCGGATGAAAGCAATATGTGTCCCCGGACTGAATGTACTTAAGATACTTAATTTATTTTGAGAGTTTATACTTTACAAATTCGTACTTTTATAAGAATAAAAGCTATTGCTAATTAGAAAATTAGACGTCCGCCTCAATGAATATTGTCCGGGCGTCCAGCGCAGACGCCCGGTGAGATGATATTCGCGCGTTCGCGCGCTCGCGCTCGCTCGACACTGAGTTAAGTCGATGCAATTGTGCTCTTAATGGATCGATTTTAAGTACTTAAGCTCAATCAAATACCTCTTCACTTTTTTATACGGGTTATACAGTATATTAGTTTAATTATACAATTTTTATATACATGATTGAATACTCAGAAGCTTTACTCGAGTAAGGTGTGTAGCGTAGGCTAGGGTAAGCTAGGCTAGCGGGCGCGCCGGGACGGGGCTCCGGGCCGCCGCGCAGGGTCCGGCGCGCCCTTCATTTACCTATTATTGAAACTCAAATACCTCTTTACTTAGTTTTAACTTGTACCTACTCGATCGTTAGCTGTTAACGACTTATAATATAAATAGACTCTTTTTGTAACTGTTGTCTAAATATATTTTATTGATTGTTTTTTAAAGAAATAATTTGTTACTCGTCGAATTATTATTCAATAGGAATATAGCCACTTTTATGTCTCCGATTCAAGTACAAATTTTTACTATTTTCTATTGTTATTTAGAAAACTTGGTTGCTATAGGGTCTTGACTTGTGAATAAATTGAATAAATTATCTAGAACGTACTGTAGACTTTAAGGTGACTTCAAGGACGGTTTTACACGTGGGGCGTAGGCGCAGGCGATAGGCTTTAGGTGACGCGCGCGACTGATTGCTCACTGAACTTACATCAAACTGTATGTGCTTGTGTTTTCGCGGATACACTAATCAGCGCACAGTATTACTCATTAAAACTCTTTATTTTCTCTAAATTTAAAGTGCTATACAGTAATGTTCTTCGTTTCTACTGAATCATCAATGCACATGGTTAGCTTACCGAATCATCTAAATCTTATTGCTGCCCACTCCCACGTAGCAGGTCGTCCGTTCTACTTCTGTGTACCTGCATATAGCCAAGTGCGGACCACTCTCGCCATTTATTTTAATCAATATTGCAATGTTTTACGAATTATTACTACACGGCTCAAATAATTTATTTATACTCATTTTATTTACCAGCTTCAATTAAGTTTTCATTAGGTGTGAGGAATTGCCAGTGAACATCAATGGAACGATAGAAGAAATAAAAATCAGCTTTTTAATCTGATGCAAACTTAATTGTTGCTATTGGATACTTAAGCAAGTGTATTTTAATTTGTATTTTTAATATGATTAATCACAATAATTATGTAAATATCAGGGAGTGGTCTATACCTATGACGATTGGTAAACATAATAGTTAATAAACTAGACCAAATACTTTAGGCGACTTGTTTGTAATGAAGCCGTGCTGACAGTTTATAATAAATAGATTTAGATCTAGATGCTAATTAGGGTTAATTAAAGGTTTAACAATAGGTATACGTCTCTACTCTTTTTGGTCACTACCTAATATTCGTCAATTATTTATATGATATGAACTTTAGTTGGCACTTTCACCAAATTAAGTGTGTGTATTCGAATCAGATCAAATTAATAAAACCTGCCTACTTATACCAGACTTTACAATAATCACTAATTTAATAAGTATTTGTGAATGTTCTTTTTTGAATATCTAATCAAATGGTCTTCGCCACATAGTTTTTAACGTAGATAGGTGTACTTTTAATAATGTGAAATTACTAACATTCACCTTTTCTCACTTATTAACATTATATTTGTGAATCGATGTAGGTAATGTAATTTTTCTATATAAGTTTTGGTCTGATCGGAGATTGTGGTAAGTGTGTTGAATTGCTCATGTTGTTAAATAATTTATGAATCTCGTATGTGTCTCGTATATGATGTCGTGTTTTTGTCGCGCCCGCTCCGCTGTCGGTCCCTCTGGCACGCTAGCGTTTATCGACGTCGTAAAGCATTTGTTGCTTTTTCACAAACGTATGTGGCGTAGTGCGACATACACGATAGATGTCCTGTAGAGCGCGACAAACACTAGCCTGGTGGTGGGTGAACAGACTGGGTGGGACTTACCTTTACCTCACAATTTATCTACCTCATTTTACTGTTAACTACTCGTAAATCTATAATTATTATTAATAGTGTAATTTCATACCTACCATTATAATCATAAGATTTTTGTTCGTGTACGGGGTATTTTGTGGAATCATATTAAATTGTACTTATCAATAACCAATAGTTTTATTTTATCTCGTTAGCTTAAATCCCCGTTCGCATAAAGAAAAATAAATTTACGGTGTTTTATTTACTTACCTATCCTTTTCTAGAGCTGGTGTTGGGTTGATGATTTATACCTTCTTGACTGTTACATATGTTTTGACCGTGGTATGTTTCTCCGCAGGAATTAAGTTCCTAAAATCTCGGCGAGGGAAGATAATCATGATGGTAAACACGTTCCCATTCTGCGAGGAGTCAAAGTTGCGAGACAAGGTGATCTGGCGGTGCACGTCGAAGAAGACGAACTGCAAGGCGCGGATCCACATGCTGGGGTCGAGCGTGGTGGCGGTGAAGGGCATGCACAACCACCCGCCGCGCGCGCTCGGCGTGCCAGCGCGCCGGCCCGCGCGCAAGCAGCTGGACACCCCGCTGCACACGCCTATAGGCGTAAGTCTCGACGCCATGGCGATCATGGACGCCTCGCTCAATGAATAACTCTTCCTAGATGGAAGCAACCGCTCAGATCTATATCAGCTAGCTATGTCCGCTCTGACCACATGTGAGGTGGCACTGCTATGGGGCTCGTAATAGTATAAAACAAACGTTTCTGAATAAGCCTTCGAAGCGCTTAATGCGACGCAACTATGTTAAAAGATCCACACTATTAGAAAAGATTAGTGACAATGATAGCTGGTGATATTGACGCTTCCTATTTTTTGAGTCGCGTTGTCCCATTTGTCACTTCAGTTAGGTTAGGACAAGGCCTAAGCTTTACTTACGTCATTATTACTAGGTTAATGCTACACTAGATATTAACGTTCTTATGAGAGAAGCAATGTAGACAAATAAACGCTAGTTTATAGTTTAGAAATGTGAGAATGGCAAATTTAGTTTCATTGGTGACGATGTGCCTTACAATCACACTTATGTACCTATAGTTTTATTTAACTTTAATTGACTCGAGTATTCTGGTATCATTCCTTTAGTTGGAGTCGTTTTCTCAATAATGACTAAGTCGCAAGGTTTAGAATCAATCGCTAGTAGATCACATAGGCATTATGTTTATTGTCCGCTTTAGCGTATGAAGGTCGTTTTGGCCAGAGAATACACAGTTAACATGAAATAGTTCGAATTTAACTCAAGTTCTCGTTTTTCTGATTGTAGAGTCGTGTTTTTGGTGTTCTAGGGTTAAAGTCTTATTGTCGATATTACTGATGACTGTGTGTACAATTACTTACTTTGTGATCGTAGGTATATTTAATATTAATAATTTTAAGACATTTAGCGACAAAAACGGAGATCGTAGAGTTTACTTATGTGTGACTCTTATTTAAATTTTTAAATGCTTTTTAAACATGTATATAAAATTTCTGTCCTCCGCACATGTGTGAAATTACTCCAAAAACGCACTATTGTAACTTAACTTACTTTCAGAAGTACGAGTATATCAAAAACCAACTATGTTTTTACTAGAAAAATATGCAGATCAGAAACATCTATCTTTATAACAAAACATATTTTACTGCCTTTTATTATGTACTTATAATATTGTTAAGAGTTGTACAATGTAAGCGTATTTATTCCACGTTGGTATTAATTAGATGTATTGTTAAGTCAAAGTGCCTTTATTGTTAACAATGGGTCCATTGTCAATTATAATAATTGATGTACTGAAACATTCCTTTATAAATTTAGCTGGGCTTTAACAAATTTACGTATAGAATATATGAAAAGAAAATGAAATTTTGCTACCTTTTATATAAATTTAAAAGACATCGTTACATTTATCACGAGTATTACTCCTTATGGTTTAATTAAAGTTAATGTTTAAATTTAATGATCTGTTTTATTTTTGTAAAAAACACAGAATCGTTTTATTTATGTATAGTCTTATGAAGGGAAGGGTACAGGTCATATTCTGATTATCTAATACTCAACAGAACTTACTACATTCTG